>JXCR01123741.1:129397-244011 GCA_002079205.1 Phalaenopsis hybrid cultivar | reverse complement strand
ATTTAAACTTTCAATGAAAATTACACACTATATCATAAAACTTTTATAAAATGACAACTTTACCCCTCAATCTTTAAGAGCTTGGTACTGAGCAAGTGTTAATCTAAAATTACTTAATGAGGGTTAGAACATAAATAAAAGTAATCATAAACATCGCTGAACACAACGAGCTCAAGTTCAACTGAAAAGAGATGGAAGGTTCCTTAATAACTTAGTTTACCCTAAGGGTTCTTACTCTTATAATTCATCTACATAACAATGAGTGATTAGTTTCCCTTACTCATGGGTTAATTTACACACCAAAGTTCATTGAGCACAAATTAAAGCACCACAAATAAACTTAACTTAACTAAGGTTGATTAATTCAATAACATAATAAGCTTAGATGAACTTAAAATGATCTATAAATGTCTAAAGTGGTTTAGGGCTATGCCCAGAACCGCTTGGCAAGATTTCGTACATTTTAAAGGTCATTTAAATCTATTATTGTTCCTTGAAGAAAATCATCTGCAAAATCTTTTAGGAATCCACCAAGATATGATTTGGGACCTGTTAATGCACCAATTCCAATAAAATACCCCACACTACTTGTCCCACATTTAAACTCAATGCTCAAGGGTTTGAGTCCTGAATAAGGTATTCAAATCATTGTGACTAACTGGGGATATTTTACGCCACATATGGATCATCAAGCTAGTGTGAGCCAGAGGTCTTGGTGGCAAGGGTGATGGCGACATCGCTTATGTGTTCTAAAAAAGGGATACGAAGTGGGATTTGGAATANTAATAACTTAGTTTACCCTAAGGGTTCTTACTCTTATAATTCATCTACATAACAATGAGTGATTAGTTTCCCCTACTCATAGGTTAATTTACACACCAAAGTTCATTGAGCACAAATTAAAGCACCACAACTAAACTTAACTTAAGTAAGGTTGATTAATTCAATAACATAATAAGCTTAGATGAACTTAAAATGATCTATAAATGTCTAAAGTGGTTTAGGGCTATGCCCAGAACCGCTTGGCAAGATTTCGTACATTTTAAAGGTCATTTAAATCTATTATTGTTCCTTGAAGAAAATCATCTGCAAAATCTTTTAGGAATCCACCAAGATATGATTTGGGACCTGTTAATGCACCAATTCTAATAAAATACCCCACACTACTTGTCCCACATTTAAACTCAATGCTCAAGGGTTTGAGTCTTGAATAAGGTAGTCAAATCCTTGTGACTAACTGGGGATATTTTACGCCACATATGGATCATCAAGCTAGTGTGAGCCAGAGGTCTTGGTGGCGAGGGTGATGGCGACATCGCTTATGTGTTCTAAACAAGGGATACGAAGTGGGATTTGGAATTGTATCTCCTACCTCAAAAATCCTTCGAGAAAGGGGATAAAATCGATGATACTATTCACTAACCCCTAATAGGAGTTGCCCCTAGCTCTCGTAGGTTGCTGGTACTCCCAGTCTGATTTGAGTGATTAGCTTGTGGACTAAAGTGTTTTACAAATTATATATAACACTGTGAACCTAATAGAAATTTTTTTCACAGTGTGATTACTTTTAAATATTAAGTAAGACTATTTGCATGAAAAACTAAATTAATTTTGATGAAATCTTGTAAAGGTCCATGGACTAATAACTTGGATCAAGGTTAGGAGTTACCCTTCCTCAGATTGCTAGGTTGGTGGCTTTTGCCAGTGTTGGATAATAAAACACACAACATAGCTCTAAGCCACCACCTTTACTAATTTCTTATACTTATTCCCAGTCTTTCATATGTGACATCGAGTTTTGTTTTACTTGCTCGTGTTTTTCTTCAACGACTTTTTTTGGGTTTTNCAAATTATATATAACACTGTGAACCTAATAGAAATTTTTTTCACAGTGTGATTACTTTTAAATATTAAGTAAAACTATTTTCATGAAAAACTAAATTAATTTTGATGAAATCTTGTAAAGGTCCATGGACAATCACTTGGATCATGATTAGGAGTTACCCTTCCTCAGATTGCTAGGTTGGTGGCTTTTGCCAGTGTTGGATAATAAAACACATAACATAGCTCTAAGCCACCACCTTTACTAATTTCTTATACTTATTCTCAGTCTTTCATATGTGACATCGAGTTTTGTTTTACTTGCTCGTGTTTTCTTCAACGACTTTTTTGGGTTTCTTTCCTACCAAATTCTCGTTGCAATTTGTTTAAAATTTCTACACTTTATAATACCAGGTTTATTCTACTAACTCGTGCAGGTGCAGCAGGAGCACCAAGTATGCACCCCATAATTTATTTATTGAACTTTTACTACTTTACCTTACATCATTCTCTTACTCATGCGGGCTTCATTTTACTTGCAAAGCAAAACAACAAAAGCACACATTCAAAAATAATAATACAACTTTAAACTTTTTGAACACACTTAATNTGAACTTTTACTACTTTACCTTACATCATTCTCTTACTCATGCGGGCTTCATTTTACTTGCAAAGCAAAACAGTAAAAGGACACATTCAAAAATAATAATACAACTTTAAACTTTTTGAACACACTTAAACTATTACTTTTGGGTTTATGAGAATCTCTCAGATAAGGTAACCTACATTGTTAAAGAGAATTCTCTAGTCTAAAAAAGTTTAACTACTTGTTTAGGCTAAGTAAACTCAAGTGAAAATAATGGTGTCGGAACGTCAGAACTATAAGATCTTGACCGATGCCACTTAACATAAATTAAAATTCACCCTAAATATTTGAACAACAATGATAAATCCTAAACATAAAACATTATGGGTAACCTAAATAAAACCTAAACGTAATTCATAACACACATGATCCTTGAAGTTGTTACTTCGACGAGGAGCTTGGAGCGAGCTACAAGCCAAGGACAATGATCTACAATAGCAAAATAAGTCTACATGAGCTAAATAATTCCTTAGAATTAAAAAAACAAGTCATAGAACTTTGAGGTAGTTTGTCTAATGCAACATAAACCCCTAACTCTATCTTGTAGGTGTTTGTACATTGTGTAATATAAGCCCTAACTCACCTTAGGATTCTGAGGTCTTCGTCCGATACAATGTAAATCCTCTTATCTTTCAAGCTATTTGCATAATCAAATATTATACAAGTATAAGCCCTATAATTATTAATTGATAGGATTGAATGTAAATGATTTCACTTCAAAAATATAAAGCCTAGCATTATGATAGCTTGGGAAGTCATTGAGGTTCGCTTCTGTCCTGTGACATCCCCTAGTCTTTGCTCCTTTAATTCCTAAAATAATTGTTGTTAATTGATCATTTCCCACCTGTTGTTCCTTAAAACCTACCTTAAAACCCAAAAATTTGAATATCTTGAAGATGAAATCTTATCAAGAGTTTTTTTAAGTAACTTTGGACATACATAATTACAAATTTGCTTTAGAGCCTTGATAAAAGGAATATTAATATTTAGCTTCTTAAATACTTCCAAAATTTTTGAAAATTACTGATCCAATTTTTGTTGTCGGAGCCTTTGAGTAAATAGAGGTGGTGGGTATTCAAAGTTAATCTTAGTTGGAGAGACTGATTTCTCTAAGTCTTTGGAAAAATTTTCCAAAGGTTTTTCAGTTTCTAGAGCCTCTTTTTTTCTTTCAAAATTTTTCTGAACTACATCTTCCAACTCTCTTCCACTCCTTAATTGGAAAGCTTTCTCGTGCTCAATTTTCTTTTCCTTAGGTTTAATCCAATTGTTGCTAAGAAGAGTTCCTTGGGGCAATTGCTCAATAAATTAGCAATTTATCCCAACTAGTTTTTTTATGTTTCTTAAAGGTTTACCTTGACTTTATAGTTGGTTCCCCATCTGTAATACAACCTCCTCCCAAGAAAAATTCTTTTCCTTCAATTGGGGGTTAGACATAAATCTNGAAAGCTTTCTCGTGCTCAATTTTCTTTTCCTTAGGTTTAATCCAATTGTTGCTAAGAAGAGTTCCTTGGGGTCGATTGCTCAATAAATTAGCAATTTATCCCAACTAGTTTTTTATGTTTCTTAAAGGTTTACCTTGACTTTGTAGTTGGTTCCCCATCTGTAATACAACCTCCTCCCAAGAAAACTTCTTTTCCTTCAATTGGGGGTTAGACATAAATCCTAGAGGATAATAAGCTTTATAGTTGGTATTACCTTGATTATTCCAATTTTCTAAAGGATTTTCCTGGTTATTTAACCATTACTAGTTCCCACCACCAAAATTATTGTTCTGGTTAAAGTTGGGATGGCTCTTCCAACCTAGGTTATAGAAATTGGAATAAGGGTTGTTAGGTCTGTTATTAATTGCATTGAATGTCTTAAATAATGAAGTACTAGAATCAATCATTTGTCTAAATGAATTTTCATTAATTACTGGAGGTACTTGAGGTTGGTTCATTCTAAATTAGTCTAGCATCCTAGATATGGTTGCTACCTAAGAAGTTAGAATCAAAGCACATCTATATCATGTACACTAGCTACTTTCCTAGGTTTTACACTTTCAGAAAGCCATTGGAAATTGTTAGTGATCATCTCCTCCATCAAAGAATAAGCCTCATTAAATGGTTTGTACATAAGCGAACCACCAATGGCAGCATCTATAATAAATCACAGGGATCCCACTAAACCATTATAAAAATTTTAGATAATTAACCAATCGTAAAGTGTATGAGGTGGGCACTTCTGAAGAAGTTTGTTAAATCTTTCTAAAGCCTCATATGTTTAATTACCTTCTAATTTAAAAAATAAAGTAATATCATTCCTATGTTTAGTAGTTTTGATGGTGGGAAATACTTTGCTAGGAATTTTTGGGTTAAATCACCCCATGTCTTAATTGATCTATATGCTAATGAGTTCAATCACATTTTAGATTTATCTCTTAAGAAAAATGAAAAATTTCTAAGCCTAACAACATTATTTGACACATCATTATAGCAAAATGTAGCGTAAAGTTCTAAGAAACTTATTAAATATAAATTTGGATCCTCAGATGGGGTTTCCTAAATTTGGAAATTTTGAACCATTTGGATAATAACAGTCTTAAGTTCAAATGTGATAGTTTCTAAAGCATGAGTTTGAATACTTAATTGAATTTTATCTGTTGTAGGATTAGCATAATCTCTTAATGGTATATGCGTGTTATGATGACTATTAATTAATTCTTGTGTAACTACATTAATTTGTTGAATATTCATCATTTCTTCTACAAGTTTGTGAAGTCTTTTCTATTTTCTAATTTTCTTGATATTTCCCTTTAGTTCTAAATTGTAGGGTTCATGTTCTATTGGTCTTGCACAACACATTCACTAACTAAAGGTTCAACTTATAAATCTTTACACGATAAGCAAACAAAAATATTTTTAATGTTTTTTTTCTTTTTCAAACAAACAAACATACTAAGACTACTATTCAAATTCCCAAGTCTAGATCTAATTGATTCAACTAAAGTTTTTTCTAAGTTAACTACATCATCACTCCCATACAATGGCACCAAAAACTTGATTCAATGGGATATGCGTGCTTGACATGCCCTGCACTAATGCTAAAATCTTGACACACCCTAATTCTAAGTGTAGGGATCTAATGCAAGTGTACGTACTGTATCAGTAATATAGGATTTTGAGTCTGGAACGTTGATCCCACAGGGAGTGAGGCTGTTAGACTTAAGAGAATTTCTAGCCTACCAAAATTAATCTTAGTCTGGAAGTTAAGTTGGTTTTAAATTGTGCTAACTAACTTTACAGAATTACAAACTACTATTAAAGAATAACTCCTATAAAAATACTACTAAATATATTTGAATTAGTGAAAATCAAGTAATAAAACTAGCCTCCCTTACAATGATATAAGTAGTATGTAGGAAAATGAATACTTTAAATTGTAATTGTGGCTAGCATAAATAAAAGCAATTTTCTTCTTTATCCTCTCGCTAGTGCATAAAGAAGTTTGATTAAATTAGTTCCAATTCCATAAACCCTAATCTGAACCCATCAATGATTATGTCCCTATCATTTGCATCTCCTTATATTTTTCTTATGCTTCATACCCCATAGTTCAATATGAATACTCTAACCGTTCTTGCATAGCTCTCCCGAGTCATTATGGATCACAATATATTTTAACTAATCCGTTGGAAAAAATGAAAAGTAAATAAAGCTTTGAAGAATACTCATCACATTAAAGATTGAAAGCTAATTTTAAAAGCATTCTACAACTAACATAATCATTAAAAAAGAAAGGTCAAAATACTACTCACAAAGCATGGAGAAAACACCACAAAAAATCATTAACATAAAGCAAATCCACTACGTAATTTTGTTTTACAAAAATACAAAAAAAGAAAAACATAGTAGTTAGCATCTTCCTCTTTATAATGCTCTAAAAATGCTCTCTTAGGATCTCCTTGACCCTTGTTGTTGTGCGAGACAATCTCCTTACAATACACCTCTCAAATCTTATCAAAATCTTTAAGTGCAAACCCTAATTCTCCCCTACAGCAAACCTCTATTTTTCTCTTCTTCTTTCTTCATGAAAATCCTCCCTCCATCTCCTTAAATAATTATTGTTAACCTCCAAATAACTCCCCATGTCATGTAGAGAAACTACTAAAAAATTACCCAACAGTTGTTGGCACCTATGCGCCACTGGACTAGCGCCTAGGTGCCAGCCTCTCTGTCTGCTTGGCTGTGCACTGGCACCTAGGCACCCAAGTAAGTGATGTCAAGGCACTTGGTAGAAGCGTCTTTGCACCTAATCGCTGACGCTAAGGTGCCATTCCTTTGGATCTCTAATTGCTTCATATCAACTCNTTAACCTCCAAATAACTCCCCATGTCATGTAGAGAAACTACTAAAAAATTACCCAACAGTTGTTGGCACCTAGGCGCCACTAGACTAGCGCCTAGGTGCCAGCCTCTCTGTCTACTTGGCTGTGCACTGGCACCTAGGCACCCAAGTAAGTGATGCCAAGGCACTTGGTAGAAGCGTCTTTGCACCTAATCGCTGAAGCTAAGGTGCCATTCCTTTGGATCTCTAATTGCTCCATATCAACTCTGCTTCGCTCCATTTCTTCTCCACTTCATTCTATTTCTACTTCCTATTTTAATTGCNTATCAACTCTGCTTCGCTCCATTTCTTCTCCACTTCATTCCATTTCTACTTCCTATTTTAATTGCAAAAAAAACATAAAATACCCTTCTTTAAAGAGTAAATTTATTCCAAAAAAAGTGAAAAATATAAATGAAATTAAGCATGTTTTCTACACATCAATTGCAACAATCTTCGTTCAAATAATGCTCGCTCAAGTTTTTTAAGCGTAATTTTGATTCTGGTTGGGTTGTACTAATGGTTTTTTTATTGTCACCAATAGCTTTCTTTTCTAGCTTTTCTGTGGGTGCTATTTTCGGTTGGAGAGTTGCCTGTAAGAAGTTGTCAGACACCGGAATCGAAATCCCGTCACCCCGCTTCGGAAGGATATTTTAATTTACATATATATTTATTTTTAAAAAAATATGAAATCAAACCAACCCCATATTTTTCATAATTTAAATGAAAGAGCACTGTACCTCAAATCCTATATCTATCCCGAAGGACAAACACAAGACTTAAAGATGAGGCTCGATCAAATAAACTAAGGAATATATGACATTTGTTTGGTCTACGACACCTTTATATTTGCCGACAAGTTCNTTGGGTTGTACTAATGGTTTTTTTATTGTCACCAATAGCTTTCTTTTCTAGCTTTTCTGTGGGTGCTATTTTTGGTTGGAGAGTTGCCCGTAAGAAGCTGTCGGTCACCGGAATCGAAATCTCGTCGCTCCACTTCGGAAGGATATTTTAATTTGCATATATATTTATTTTTAGAAAAATATGAAATCAAACCGACCTCATATTTTTCATAGTTTAAATGAAAGAGCACTGTACCTCAAATCCTATATCTATTCCGAAGACAAACACAAGACTTAAGTATGAGGCTCGATCAAATAAACTAAGGAATATATGACATTTGTTTGGTCTGCGAAACCTTTATATTTGCTGACAAGTTTCCCAATTTAATATAATGAATTAAATAGGGTTTATATTAAGCTGGGTTCAAACATGCTTCCTATAAGGGCAAGCTCCTATGGTTAATTACATCTTAAATGATCAAAGTCACTTAAGAAGACTCTCGATAAAAATCATAAAATATTATCTTCAAGGAGTTTCAAAAGGTGGGACTTTTTAGATGAAATTGAACGTAGAGGTGTGGAAGGGGATTGGTTCAAATTTGGAACATTTTGTTGTAGAGTCCAAAGGAGGAAGAACTAGAGGATGTCATGGATCTAGAGGAGAACCTCAGTGACTTCCCAAGCTATCCTAATTTTTTGCTTCATTTCTGAGGAGAAATATTTAGGTGANAACATGCTTCCTATAAGGGCAAGCTCCTATGGTTAATTACATCTTAAATGATCAAAGTCACTTAAGAAGACTATCGATAAAAATCTTAAAATATTATCTTCAAGGAATTTCAAAGGGTGGGACTTTTTAGATGAAATTGGACGTAGAGGTGTGGAAGGGGATTGGTTCAAGAGTCCAAAGGAGGAAGAACTAGCTTTCAAAAGAGGAAGAACTAGAGGATGTCATGGATCTAGAGGAGAACCTCAGTGACTTCCCAAGCTATCCTAATTTTTGGCTTCATTTCTGAGGAGAAATATTTAGGTGATTCATCCTATCAATTTTATTAGTTAGGGCTTACATTCATGTGAAACAATCACATAAATAGCCTGGAAGCTGTGAGGATTTAGGTCATGACAAACCACAACCTCGGAATCCTAAGACGAATTAGGGCTTATATTGTATAGCAGGGCTATACAAAAGCCTAAACATAAGGTAAGGATTTACGTTGCATAAGCAAGCAACCTCAAATTCCTATGGCTTTGTTGTTTAATTCTAAGGAAAGAAGATTGGTTTAGCTAGGGAAGACAGGTTTTGTTGTTGAAGATGGTTGTGTTGTCCACCATGCTAGCACCAAGTTCCTTGTCACGACGAGTTTGAGTTTTTTAGTGTGTCAAATTATAATGTCAAATCAGGTGGCCCTATGGTTGTAGTTCTTTAAATTTTATGAGGGCATATTAAAGTTGATTAGAACGACACTGGTTAGGATCCTACGGCTCCCTCGCTCTGGCACCACTATTTCTGATTAGAGCGACATCGGTTAGGATCCTATGGTTCCCTCGTTCCGGCACCACTATTTTCTATCGATTCACTTAGTCCAAATGAATTTACTAAACTCAACTTAATGAGTTCCATAATTTCATTTAGACCTTGGGAAGCCTCGTTACACTTAGTCCAAATGAATTTACTAAACTCAACTTAATGAGTTCCATAATTTCATTTAGACCGCTTAGTCCAAATGAACTTACTAAACTCAACTTAATGAGTTCTATAATTTCATTTATACCGTGGAAAAACCCAAATGAACTTACTAAACTCAACTTAATGAGTTTCATAATTTCATTTAGACCGTGGGAAAGTCCAAATGAATTTACTAAACTCAACTTAATGAGTTCCATAATTTCATTTAGACCGTGGGAATAAATGAATTTACTAAACTCAACTTAATGAGTTCCATAATTTCATTTAGACCGTGGGAAGCCTCCGGTCAAGATCCCTCGGTTCCGTCGTCCCGGTATCACTATTTTCTATTGGAATCACTTAGTCCAAACATTTACTAAACTCAACTTAATGAGTTCCATAATTTCATTTAGGCCGTGGGAAGCCTCATTAGACTTACTAAACTCAACTTAATGAGTTCCATAATTTCATTTAGACCGTGGGAAGCCTCGTTAGTACTAAACTCAACTTAATGAGTTCCATAATTTCATTTAGACTGTGGGAAGCCTCGTTAGCAATCACTAAACTCAACTTAATGAGTTCCATAATTTCATTTAAACCGTGGGAAGCCTCGTTAGCAACTGCTACGATTCCCTCGTTCCGGCACCACAATTTTCTATCGATTCACTTAGTCCAAATGAATTTACTAAACTCAACTTAATGAGTTCCATAATTTCATTTAGACCTTGGGAAGCCTCGTTACACTTAGTCCAAATGAATTTACTAAACTCAACTTAATGAGTTCCATAATTTCATTTAGACCGACTTAGTCCAAATGAACTTACTAAACTCAACTTAATGAGTTCCATAATTTCATTTAGACCGTAGGAAGCCTCGTTAGCAATTATAGTTTACGATCATCCGATAGAGACATCTTAATTTAGTTACAATTATTACCTTCTCCAAGGGATTCCCGATCATCCAATAGAGACATCTTAATTTAGTTGTAGCTGTTATTTTTTGTGGGTTTGTATTAAAATTTTGAGTTGTTTTATATTTTGAATGTTGTGGCGGTGAATTTTATTTTGGTTGATTTTAGTTTTGGTTTTGGTTTTGGTTTTGTGGATATAATGATATTTTTAGTTTTCATGCAGGGTGACATCGTTGTTTAGCATGCAAGTTTGCAGGTATAAAAGCACAGTATGAAAGTACAAGAAAGAAAACTCTAAAAACTGTAAAAGCGTACCTGGCGAGTCTTCTCGTTCCACCACCTGAAACTTAAAATGCATGTTAAGGAATTTATGGAGAGCTGGAAAAGTAAAGTTTTGGTAGTTTCCCGAACCCTATGTCATATCTTGGTGGGTCCTTAGGAGTTTAATTAGGGATGATTTTGTTAAGCAAAATATATTAACTTTAGTAGATCTCCGAGGTATCCAACAGATCTAGAGAAAGAAGTAGGTCTGTGCTAATCTCTCGCTGCCTGGTGGAAAATCCCGAGTTCAATTAAACTTATTATGTTGCTTGATAATTCTTAATGCTCAGTGAACATTAATGTCTCAATTATTCGTAAGAATAGATTAATTATCACTTGTGATTCAATTCAATAATTATGTGGGTGAAGACCCTTAAAGAGGCAAGTTAGTGTTATTGGAACACTTAGCCAAATTTTGATGTGGGTGAAGACCCTTAAAGAGGCAAGTTAGTGTTGTTGGAGCACTTAGCCAAATTTTAACCTTAGTTGGGCTTGTAGTGTTTGAAAGATGTTTTAATTTTAAATGATGTTTACTTTTCTAATTCTTATTTAAATGAAATTTGATTTAGCATAAGTCACTACTAAGCTCTTAAGGCCTAGGTGAGTATCTTAATTAGCTTTGAAAAGATCAAGTTTTAGGTGATCATGATTCATGGTTTGGATTTTATTTGATCATCAAAATAGGTGTATAAAATTAATTAATTATTGACTTCAAAAGTCATACCCCTAAGTCCTAGATTCATTTTATTTAATAAACTTCCAAATTTTAATAATTTAGAAATTTATTAACTTATATTTTTCAATTAAGAAAGTGATATTGAATTCTATCAATTAACCCCTTGTGGNCATTTTATTTTAATAAACTTCTAAATTTTAATAATTTAGAAATTTATTAACTTATCTTTTTCAATTAAGAAGTGAGATTGAATTCTATCAATTAATCCCTTGTGTTTCAAACATCAAATAAATTGCCTAAGATCAGAGGTTACCCATTTCCCTCCTTAAATTAAGCCTAAAATTTAATTAAGGCTAATTTTCTAAAATTACACATTTGCCCCTAAGGCTCTAACACTTCATAATTTGTCAAATTCAATTCCAATGTCCAAAATTACACATTTGCCCCTAAGGCTCTAACACTTCATAATTTGTCAAATTCAATTCAAGTGACTTTGAATTTTTATCCTACCTCATTCATGGGTCAATTAAGACATCAAAGGAGAAAATGTGATTTTTCAGTATCCTACCTCATTCATGGGTCAATTAAGACATCAGAGGAGAAAATATGATTTTTCAAAATTAAATTTAATTTATATAACNTTAAAATTTTTATCCTACCTCATTCATGGGTCAATTAAGACATGAGAGGAGAAAATATGATTTTTCAAAATTAAAGTTAATTTATATAATTATTTTCATGCAAAAATAGGATTTATCAAAGAAAATTCTTAACTTGACTAAGGTGACTCTTAATCCCTTAAAATTTTTGTTGGAGGTGAAATTAGACTATAGAAGCCTTTGGACCAAATTTCATTATTTTTTGAATTTTATGTGAATTTTGAGAATTATTTTAAGTTCTAGGGTATTTATTAAATATAAAATATTTTAAATGGAGAAATTTAAGTTTTGTATTTTTAAAAAGTCTCCTTGAGGTCATATAACTCAGAGTAGAAGAGTCTATATTTTTCTAAATTTTATTTGATTTATTGTATTTATTTTAACGAAAACTCATTTTTACCCTTTAAAAATCATTTTGAATCTTTAAATTTCAATATCTTTATTGAGAAAACTAGGAAAAATATTCTAATTGTTCCTCAACGCTTAGGAAGTAATTTCGAACATTTCCATGAATTTTATTATTTTTGTGATTTTTATGAATTTTTAATTATTTTAAATATTTAAAAATTGGCTAAAAATGAAGTTTTTATTTTAAATACCATTTATTTTTTATAAAATACCCCTGATCACAAAGAACTCAAAAAAATAAGTTTTTATAAATTTTGAGTTATATTTTGATTTTAAATAAAAATCATTTAAAAGCCAAAAGTAATGTTTATCTTTAAAAATCAACTTAAGTTATCAAATGAACTCAAAATATTTTGAAATTTTTAAGGTGGGTTCTCTGGGTCAGGAACTACAATGGAGGTCAAAAATCAAGTCATTTAAATGTTCATATTTTCCAAAATTAATTATCTTCATGATTTAGGGTTTGTGAAAATTAAGTATATTTTAAATGACTTAACTCATAAAATTATTTCCAAAAGCTTCTCTAGTCATGGTGGACCTTCCAAGATTTTCTTCAAATTTTCTAATCAATATGCTAATTTCCAAGATTATTTTAAGGAAATAATGTGCAAAAATTTGAAAAATATGGATCTCTGTATAGGAACCTCCTCTAACTTTGGAAAAACCAGAGGATGTTTCCCTTGATACAAGCTACAACATCCCAAAATTTCAAGCCAATGTGATGTGTCAATATGCATGGAGAATAAAATAATTCAAAACAGTGTTTAATTAATTAAAAATAAAATATGCATCAAATGTTCTTGAAATTTATTCCACATTGTTCTCCTCTATTCATTGAGCAAGTGGTATTTTTATTTTATTTTTGTGATTTTTCTACACAAAGTTATGGATTTTTTAAGTTAAGGGAGTTTAAATAAATAGAAAAAACCCTATTTTTCTACTTATCCATGTGTCGCCTCATCATCCTACGGCGGCTCCGAAACTCCACGCAGTGCGCTCCTATTTAAAGCCATCATCCATGCCAGCAGTCAGGTGTCCCGCTGTTTGTGTAAGGAAGTGTTGTCTGGCTTCATCTTGGTCGTCCATTCAATACAAGCGCGATCGGACGGCAAGTGGTCATCGTCCCCAATAGCTTAGGCCAAGAACCGTCCACCTTTGAGGCTTAAGATCTCTCTCATTTCTCAACCAAATTAAGTGAGATGTTTTTCAAAATGCTCGTCTAAGTGAGAGTAATACACCCATATGGTAAATGCATCATGAAATCAAGCCTAAGTAAATGGAGAATCAAAATAGGCTTGGGAGGAGGAGAAATTTTATACATTTGCTCTGAGAAGTGAAGCTTCAATCAGAGGTCTTGTCACATTCTTTGGGGTCCAAGAAGGCTAGGGATTAATCCTCTTACTGTGGTGTAAGGCCTAGGTATGAATTCGACCAAGCTTGATTTCAAGTGTTGGTCTAGAGCTATGGTGGAGCCTATTTGAGAGGGTAATTTGATGAGGCTTTGTCTTCTCCTGCTATTGTGAAGGTGTAGGCAGAAGCAATTGAAGTTTAGTTTACTTTTTAGAGATGTCTTGTTTCTGCCCTAATTTTCAAGCTCAAAATTAGGGTTAGACAGGGGGAATCAAGGGAGTGGAGTGATTAGAATGGGTTGTGGAGGTTTCAAGGAAGCTCTGTGAGTGATTTGGGAAGCTTTCTCTGAGAAAATTTTAGCACACCTCCCATGGCCGTGGAGGTGAGTTTTTTATAAAAATGGTCATTGGGGGCTCTTAGANTTCCAATTTTCTAAAGGATTTTCCTGGTTATTTAACCATTACTAGTTCCCACCACCAAAATTATTGTTCTGGCTAAAGTTGGGATGGCTTTTCCAACCTAGGTTATAGAAATTGGAATAAGGGTTGTTAGGTCTATTATTAATTGCATTGAATGTCTTAAATAATGAAGTACTAGAATCAACCATTTGTCTAAATGAATTTTCATTAATTACTCGAGCTACTTGAGGTTGGTTCATTCTAAATTAGTCTAGCATCCTAGATATGGTTGCTACCTAAGAAGTTAGAATCAAAGCACATTTATATCATGTACACTAGCTACTTTCCTAGGTTTTACACTTTCATAAAGCCATTGGAAATTGTTAGTGATCATCTCCTCCATCAGAGAATAAGCCTCATTAAATGGTTTGTACATAAGCGAACCACGAGTGGCAGCATCTATAATAAATCACAGGGATCCCACTAAACCATTATAAAAATTTTAGATTATTAACCAATCGTAAAGTGTATGAGGTGGGCACTTCTGAAGAAGTTCGTTAAATCTTTCTAAAGCCTCATATGTTGAATTACCTTCTAATTGAAAAAATAAAGTAATATCATTCCTATGTTTAGTAGTTTTTTATGGTGGGAAATACTTCGCTAGGAATTTTTGGGTTAAATCACGCCATGTCTTAATTGATCTATATGCTAATGAGTTCAATCACATTTTAGATTTATCTCTTAAGAAAAATGAAAAATTTCTAAGCCTAACAACATTATTTGACACATCATTATAGCAAAATGTAGCGTAAAGTTCTAAGAAATTTATTAAATATAAATTTGGATCCTCAGACGGGGTTTCCTAAATTTGGCAATTTTGAACCATTTGGATAATAACAGGCTTAATTTCAAATGTATTAGTTTCTAAAGCATGAGTTTGAATACTTGATTGAATTTTATATGTTGTAGGATTAGCATAATCTCTTAATGGTATATGCGTGTTATGATGACTATTAATTAATTCTTGTGTAACTACATTAATTTGTTGAATATTAATCATTTCTTCTACAAGTTTGTGAAGTCTTTTCTATTTTCTAATTTTCTTGATATTTCCCTTTAGTTATGAATTGTAGGGTTCATGTTCTATTGGTCTTGCACAACACATTGACTAACTAAAGGTTCAACTTATAAATTTTTACACGACAAGCAAACAAAAATATTTTTAATATTTTTTTCTTTTTCAAACAAACAAACATACTAAGACTACTATTCAAATTCCCAAGACTAGGTCTAATTGATTCAACTAAATTTTTTCTAAGTTAACTACATCATCACTCCGAGACAATGGCACCAAAAACTTGATTCGATGGGACATGCGTGCTTGACATGCCCTGCACTAATGCTAAAATCTTGACACACCCTAATTCTAAGTGTAGGGATCTAATGCAAGTGTACGTATTGTATCAGTAATATAGGATTTTGAGACTGGAACGTTGATCCCACAGGGAGTGAGGCAATTAGACTTAAGAGAAGTTCTAGCCTACCAAAATTAGTCTTAGTCTGGAAGTTAAGTTGGTTTAAGTTGTGCTAACTAACTCTACAGAATTACAAACTACTATTAAAGAATAACTCCTATAAAAATACTACTAAATATATTTGAATTAGTGAAAATCAAGTAATAAAACTAGCCTCCCTTACAATGATACAAGTAGTATGTAGGAAAATGAATACTTTAAATTGTAACTGTGGCTAGTGATAAATAAAAGTAATTTTCTTCTTTATCCTCTCGCTAGTGCATAAAGAAGTTTGATTAAATTAGTTCCAATTCCATAAACCCTAATCTGAACCCATCAATAATTATGTCCCTATCATTTGCATCTCCTTATAGTTTTCTTATGCTTCATACCGCATAGTTCAACATGAATACTCTAACCGTTCTTGCATAGCTCTCCCGAGTCATTATGGATCACAATATATTTTAACTAATCCTTTGGCAAAAATGAAAAGTAAATAAAGCTTTGAAGAATACTCATCACATTAAAGATTGAAAACTAATTTTAAAAGCATTCTATAATTCCTACACAGCTAACATAATCATTAAAAAAGAAAGGTGAAAAGACTACTCACAAAGCATGGAGAAAACACCATAAAAAATCATTAACATAAAGCAAATCCACTGCGTAATTATGTTTTACAAAAATACAAAAAAAAGAAAAACATAGTAGTTAGCCTCTTCCTCTTTACAATGCTCTAAAAATGCTTNGACTCTCGATAAAAATCATAAAATATTATCTTCAAGGAGTTTCAAAAGGTGGGACTTTTTAGATGAAATTGAACGTAGAGGTGTGGAAGGGGATTGGTTCAAATTTGGAACATTTTGTTGTAGAGTCCAAAGGAGGAAGAACTAGAGGATGTCATGGATCTAGAGGAGAACCTCAGTGACTTCCCAAGCTATCCTAATTTTTTGCTTCATTTCTGAGGAGAAATATTTAGGTGATTCATCCTGTCAATTTTATTAGTTAGGGCTTACATTCATGTGAAACAATCACACAAATAGCCTGGAAGCTGTGAGGATTTAGTTCATGACAAACGACAACCTCGGAATCCTAAGACGAATTAGGGCTTATATTGTATAGCAGGGCTATACAAAAGCCTAAACATAAGGTGAGGATTTACGTTGCATAAGCAAGCAACCTCAAATTCCTATGGCTTTGTTGTTTAGTTCTAAGGAAGGAAGATTGGTTTAGCTATGGAAGACAGGTTTTGTTGTTGAAGATGGTTGTGTTGTCCACCATGCTAGCACCAAGTTCCTTGTCGCAACGAGTTTGAGTTTTCTAGTGTGTCAAGCTATAATGTCAAATCAGGTGGCCCTATGGTTGTAGTTCTTTAAATTTTATGAGGGCATATTAAAGTTTATTAGAGCGACACTGGTTAGGATCCTACGGTTCCCTCGTTCTTGCACCACTATTTTCTATTGGATACTTAGTCCAAATGAACTTACTAAACTCAACTAAATGAGTTCCATAATTTCATTTAGACCGTAGGAAGCCTCGTTAGCAATTGTAGTTTACGATCATCCAAGACTGTGGGAAGCCTCGTTAGCAACCGTAGGTTACCTCCTCTGAGGGATTCTCGATCATCAGATAGAGACGTCTTAATTTAGTTGCAATTGTAGTTTTGTGTGATGTTTGTGATTAAATTTTGAGCTGTTTTATATTTTAATTTAGTTAAGTTGTGGTTTTGTATGATGTTTGTGATTAAATTTTGAGTTGTTTTATATTTTGAATGTTGTAGCGTTGTAGTTTTGTGTGATGTTTGTGATTAAATTTTGAGTTGTTTTATATTTTGAATGTTGTAGATGTAGTTTTGTGTGATGTTTGTGATTAAATTTTGAGTTGTTTTATATTTTGAATGTTGTGGTGGCGAATTTTATTTTGGTTGATTTTAGTTTTGGTTTTGGTTTTCGTTTTGTGGATATACTGATAGTTTTAGTTTTCATGCAGGGTGACATCATTGTTTAGCATGCAAGTTTGCAGGTATAAAAGCACAGTATGAAAGTACAAGAAAGACAACTCTAAAAACTGTAAAAGCGTACCTGGCGATTCCACCACCTGAAACTTAAAATGCATGTTAAGGAATTTATGGAGAGCTGGAAAAGTAAAGTTTTGGTAGTTTCCCTAACCCTATGTCATATCTTGGTGGGTCCCTAGGAGTTTAATTAGGGATGATTTCGTTAAGCAAAATATATTAAGTTTAGTAGATCTCCGAGGTATCCAACAAATCTAGAGATAGAAGTAGGTATGTGCTAATCTCTCGCTGCTTGGTGGAAAATCTCGAGTTTTTTAAACTTATTATGTTGCTTGATAATTCTTAATGCTTAGTGAACATTAATGTCTCAATTATTCCTAAGAATAGATTAATTATCACTTGTGATTCATTTCAAGAATTATGTGGGTGAGGACCCTTAAAGAGGCAAGTTAGTGTTGTTGGAGCACTTAGCCAAATTTTAACCTTAGTTAGGCTTATAGTGTTTGAAAGATGTTTTAATTTTAAATGATGTTTACTTTTCTAATTCTTATTTAAATGAAATTTGATTTAGCTTAAGTCACTACTAAGCCCTTAAGATNTAAATACCATTTTATTTTTATAAAATACCCCTGATCACAGAGAACTCAAAAAAATAAGTTTTTATAAATTTTGAGTTATATTTTGATTTTTAATAAAAATCATTTAAAAGCCAAAAGTAATGTTTATCTTTAAAAATCAACTTAAGTTATCAAATGAACTCAAAATATTTTGAAATTTTTAAGGTGAGTTCCGTGGGTCAAAAACTACAATGGAGGTCAAAAATCAAGTCATTTAAATGTTCATATTTTCCAAAATTATTTATCTTCATGATTTAAGGTTTGTGAAAATTAAGTATATTTTAAATGACTTAACACATAAAATTATTTTCAAAAGCTTCTAATCAATATGCTAATTTGCATGATTATTTTAAGGAAATAATGTGCAAAAATTTGAAAAATATGGATCTCTATATAGGAACCTCCTCTAACTTTGGAAAACCAGAGGATGTTTTCCTTGATACAAGCTACAACATCTCAAAATTTCAAGCCAATGTGATGTGTCAATATGCATGGAGAATAAAATAATTCAAAATAGTGTTTAATTAATTAAAAATAAAATATGCATCAAATGTTCGTGAAATTTATTCCATATTGTTCTCCTCTATTCATGCAAGTGGGTATTTTTATTTTATTTTTGTGATTTTTCTACACAAAGTTATGGATTTTTGAAGTTAAGGGAGTTTAAATAAATAGAAAAAGCCCTATTTTTCTACTTATCCATGTGTCGCCTCATCATCCTACGGTGGCTCCAAAACTCTACGCAGTGCGCTCCTATTTGATGCCACCATCCATGCCAGCAGCCAGGTGTGTCGTTGTTTGTGTAAGGAAGCGCTGTCTGGCTTCATTTTGGTCGTCCATTCAATACAAGCGCGATCGGACAGCGAGTGGTCATCGTCCTCAATAGCTTAGGCCAAGATCCGTCCACCTTTGAGGCTTAAGATCTCTCTCATTTCTCAATCAAATTAAGTGAGATGTTTTTCAAAATGCTCGTCTAAGTGAGATTAATACACCCATATGGTAAATGCATCATGAAATCAAGCCTAAGTAAATGGAGAATCAAAATAGGCTCGGGAGGAGGAGAAGTTTTATACATTTGCTCTTAGAAGTGAAGCTTCAATCAGAGGGTCTTGTCACATTTTTTGGGGTCTAAGAAGGCTAGGGATTAAGCCTCTTGTTGTGGTGTAAGGCCTAGGTATGAATTCGACCAAGCTTGATTTCAAATGTTGGTCTAGAGCTATGGTGGAGCCTATTTCAGAGGGTAATTTGATGGGGCTTTGTCTTCTCCTGCTATTGTTAAGGTGTGGGCAGAAGCAATTGAAGTTTAGTGGAGTTTTTAGAGATGTCTTATTTCTGCCCTAATTTTTAAGCTCAAAATTAGGGTTAGATAGGGGAATCAAGGGAGTGGAGTAACTAGAATGGGTTGTGGAGGTTTCAGGGAAGCTCTGTGAGTGATTTGGGAAGCTTTATCTGAGAAAATTTTAGCACACCTCCCATGGTCGTGGAGGTGAGTTTTTTATAAAAATGGCCATTGGGGGCTCTTAGGGCACAAGTTTGGGTGCATTGTGGTGCTTAGGTGGAGGGCAGATGAGCTCTACAACTCAATTTGGCTGAGCTAGCCTCTAGACTTGATTTGGGTGAAGTCACATGGGGACACCTATCAGTTTTGAGCTTTTCGGGCCACTAGGCTGGCTGGCCTTCCAGGAGGAGGTGGCTAGGTGCTCAGGGCATCTAGAGGAATCCATCACAACAATTTAATGCAATTGTGTTTTGATTTGGCAAAGATATCTTAAGCATGTGTATTTTTGGGAATAAGATCCCTTAATTTTGGGAGCCTTTGGTCCATGGCTTAGTTTAAGTGGTTAGAGGTGTTTTGGCTCAGCCTTTAGGGGTCAACTAATGGCTGGGGTGGAGTTAATTTGGTTGTTTTAGGGTGGTTAGGTCACATTTAGTGCATGGGTCTAAGTGAGTGAAAATAACCAAGTCTTGGGTTTGGTNAATGCAATTGTGTTTTGATTTGGCAAAGATATCTTAAGCATGTGTATTTTTGGGAATAAGATCCCTTAATTTCGGGGACCTTTAGTCCATGGCTTAGTTTAAGTGGTTAGAGGTGTTTTGGCTCAGCCTTTAGGGTCAACTAATGGCTGGGGTGGAGTTAATTTGGTTGCTTTAGGGTGGTTAGGTCACATTTAGTGCATGGGTCTAAGTGAGTGAAAATAACCAAGTCTTGTGTTTGGTCTAGGCTAGCCATGTAAATTGGCCCAAATAAATATTTTATTTGGTGTAGATGATCATAAAGAACAACTTTGGTGAAATATGGGAGTGGTTTTGAGCTCAATTGAAGGGTCAATTTGAGGGAATCTTGAATTTTAATCAATTTGGTCATGTTGGCCTAGGCTTGGGTCTTGCTTGAGTTAGCCTTGGGTTAAGTCCAAATTGATTGTTTTACATTGTCAATAAAGACCCCATGAAAAGTTTTGAACATGAATTGGATGCCAATTTGGAGGTTAAGGCAATCAATTGGGTGAAATTTGGGGACTTAGCCAATTTGGGGCTAAATTTGGGAATTTTGGATTTAAGCCAAAATCAAATGGATTTGAGGCTTCACCAAGGCAAATTGATGTTTGATTTTGATGTGTAGGAATGTTATAAAAATTTTTCAACATTAATTGGGGCCAATTTACTAGGTTATGAGTTCAATTTGGTGAGATTAGGCCATATGGTCAAAATTGGGGTTTTGACCTAAATCAAAATTGGGCTCAAATAATGAGCCAATTAATCTAAGTTTGGTTTATTTTGGCCATATCAAGAGTAAATTTGAGATTATGATTGGAATTGTGGTCAATTGAGATCAAATTAATGGACATTTGAGTTGAATTTGGGGAAATTTGGACCCTTAAAGGCAAATTTGGGGTTTTGGTTAAAGATGGTCAAATTGGTCAAATTGGTTTATGTGGCAGTTGAGAAAAATGAAATTAGGAATATTTGGGATTTATTGAGATTTTTTTGGGAATTTTTTGAATTTTGGGCTATGGAGGGGTGTTTTGGTAATTTGGCCAATTTTGGAGATTTTGGGTAATTTGGGTGTTTGGAGGTTTCCAAAAGGTTTGAAATGAATTTTGATCAAATTTGAGTATTTTGGGCAAACTTGGGAATTTTGGCGAAGTTTAAGGTTTCAAGGGTGTTTAGGTAATTTGGGGGTGTTTAAGGGCAAAGGCCAAGATGGGTATTTTTAATACGATTGGGCAACTAATCACCCTAAATGAGTCATGGACCAAAGTAAATCCCATTTTGGGTCCTCTATGTACTGATCTTAGTTAACCCATAGCCCTAGGACTGGTAGGTTTGGGGAATCATCTACATGAGTACCCCAAAAAGATCAAAGGACCTAGGCTACAAATTCTAGGTTTAAGGTAGTGAGTGATTGTGAGTGTAGTGAGTGCCTTAGCTCTAGACCTACACCCAAGATCAACCTTAAGGTCCAAANGTTGGAAGATGTAGTTCAGAAAAATTTTGAAAGAAAAAAAGAGGCTCTAGAAACTGAAAAACCTTTGGAAAAATTTTCCAAAGACTTAGAGAAATCAGTCTCTCCAACTAAGATTAACTTTGAATACCCACAACCTCTATTTACTCAAAGGCTCCGACAACAAAAATTGGATCAGTAATTTTCAAAAATTTTGGAAGTATTTAAGAAGCTAAATATTAATATTCCTTTTATGAAGGCTCTAAAGCAAATTTGTAATTATGTATGTCCAAAGTCACTTAAAAAAACTCTTGATAAGATTTTATCTTCAAGATATTCAAATTTTTGGGTTTTAAGGTAGGTTTTAAGGAACAACAGGTGGGAAATGATCAATTAACAACAATTATTTTAGGAATTAAAGGAGCAAAGACTAGGGGATGTCACAGGACAGAAGCGAACCTCAATGACTTCCCAAGCTATCATAATGCTAGGCTTTATATTTTTGAAGTGAAATCATTTACATTTAATCCTATCAATTAATAATTATAGGGCTTATACTTGTATAATATTTGATTATGCAAATAGCCTGAAAGATAAGAGGATTTACATCGTATCGGACGAAGACCTCAAAATCCTAAGGTGAGTTAGGGCTTATATTACACAATGTACAAACGCCTAAAAGATAGAGTGAGGGGTTTATGTTGCATTAGACAAACTACCTCAAAGTTCTATGACTTGTTTGTTTAATTCTAAGGAATTATTTAGCTAATGTAGACTTGTTTTGCCATTGTAGATCATTGTCCTTGGCTTGTAGCTCGCTCCAAGCTCCTCGTCGAAGTAACAACTTCAAGGATCATGTGTGTTATGAATTATGATTTTTTATGCTTTATGTTTAGGTTTTNCCTTAATTTAACTGTAATGACTTTAAAATATTGTTGTTACCCTACTAATGGGCCAATTTATACACCAGAGAAGAATTTATATTTTTTTTATTTTTATTTAATTATTAATAATTATTTTAATTCAAAATAAGGAATTGTCAAAGCTAATTAACTTAGTTAACCAAAACATCTTTTCCACCCTCAAGGAAATTTTAAGAGGTTTACTTAGGTCAGAGGACCACTTAGAACAAATTTTATGAATTTTGGACTTATATATTAATTTTTATAATTTTTAGTTGATTTTAAGAGATAAATAAATAGAAAATACAGTTTTTTTTCATAAGTCCTTTGGACTTCAAAGAAACCAAAGAAATTATTTTTATATTTTTTTTATTTTTATTTCAATTTTTATAATCATTTTTTTTAAAAATAAGGAAAAATACATTTAAATGCTAAAAATCCTATTTCACATCTTTAAAAATTCATAAAAAAATACTTTTAAGTGGTTTTCTAGNTTGGTCATGTTGGGCTAGGCTTGGGTCTAGCTTGGGTTAGCCTTGGGTTAAGTCCAAATTGATTGTTGTAAAATGTCAATAAAGACCACATGAAGAGTTTTCAACATGAATTGGATGCCAATTTGGAGGTTAAGGCAATCAATTGGGTGAAATTTGGGGACTTAGCCAATTTGGGGCTAAATTTGGGAATTTTGGATTTAAGCCAAAATCAAATGGATTTGAAGCTTCACCAAGGCAAATTGATGGTTGATTTTGATGTGTAGGAATGTTATAAAGATTTTTCAACATTAATTGGGGCCAATTTACTAGGATATGGGTTCAATTTGGTGAGATTAGGCCATATGGTCAAAATTGGGGTTTTGACCTAAATCAAATATGGGCTCAAATCATGGGCCAATTAAGCTAGGTTTGGTTTATTTTGGCCATATCAAGGGTAAATATGAGTTTAGGATTGGAACTGGGGTCAATTGAGATCAAATTAATGGACATTTGAGTTGAATTTGGGGAAATTTGGACCCTTAAAGGCAAATTTGGTGTTTTGGTTAAAGATGATCAAATTGGTCAGATTGGGTCATGTGGTAGTTGAGAAAATGAAATTAGGAATATTTGGGATTTATTGAGATTTTTTGGGAACTTTTCGAATTTTTGGAATTTTGGGCTATGGAGGGGTGTTTTGGTAATTTGACAAATTTTGGAGATTTTGGGTAATTTGGGTGTTTGGTGGTTTTCAAAAGGTTTGAAATGATTTTTTATCAAATTTTGGTATTTTGGGCAAACTTGGGAATTTTGGCAAAGTTTAGGGTTTCAAGGGTGTTTAGGTAATTTGGGGGTGTTTAAGGGCAAAAGGCCAAGATGGGTATTTTTGATACGATTGGGTAACTAATCACCCTAAATGAGCCATGGACCAAAGTAAATCCCATTTTGTGTCCTCTATGTACTGATCTTAGTTAACCCATAGCCCTAGGGCTGATAGGTTTGGGGGACCATCTAAATGAGTACCCCAAAAAGATCAAAAGATCTAGGCTACAAATTCTAGGTTTAAGGTAGTGAGTGACTGTGAGTGTAGTGAGTACCTTAGCTCTAGACCTACACCCAAGGTCAACCTTAAGGTCCAGCAGTCCTAAGGGTGACTTATCTTGAGTTTCCCTTATAGTGACCCCACCTACTAAGTGCTAGAGGTTAGGACCAATATTTGGAACTCCAAGTTGAGTAGAGAAGAGTGTAGAATTTCTAACGGTGAGGGTTCCATGTCTAGTTTACTAAGAATAGTCAGTAGGAAAGTCCTATGGCTAGACCTTAGGCTACTGAAGAGGGAAAACTAAACCTCAACCAAAATTGAGGTCAACAAATGGACCCCCAATAGGTGTGGTGTATTGGGCAAGCACACCGCGTGTATTGGCGTTGATCGACGAGATAAAAAAAACCAATAAAAACTCCTAAGTCAACAGACCCGAAAGTACGTGTAGAGTTGTGTGTGTGATTTGTTTCTGCTGTGAACATTAGCAGATGATCATTTGATTGAAATTAAGGAGTAGGGACCCTCGTTGGGGATCGGAGAGTGAATTTTGAGTTATGAAATTTTAGGTATTTATAGAGGATGGGGATCAGTATGCGAGTGTTGACCCCGAGGTGGAAATTGAAATTTAAGTATCAATTCCAAAAAGACAAGAAGAGTCGGAATTTAGGTACCGATCTCAAAAGATGAGAATCAGAATTTAGGTATTGATTCGAAGATGTGAGAATTGAAATTTAGGTATCAATTCCGAGAAGAGAGTCAAAATTTAGGTATCGACCTCGAAAGATAGGAATCAGAATTTAGGTATTGATTTGAAAATGTAAGAATTGAAATTTAGGTATCAATTCCGAGAAGAGAGTTGAAATTTAGGTATCGACCTTGAAAGATAGGAATCATAACTTAGGTATTGATTTGAAAATGTGAGAATTGAAATGTAGGTATCAATCTCAAGGAGAGAGTAGAAATTTGGGTATCGACCTCGAAAGATAGGAATTAGAATTTAGGTATTGATTCAAAAATGTGAGAATTGAAATATAGGTATCAATCTCAAGGAGAGAGTCAAAATTTAGGTATCGACCTCGGAAGATAGTGTTGACCTCCACTTTTGTTGGGTCTAAGAAACTTCTTTAGTAGCCTAGGTCTAGCCATAGGACTTTCCTATTGACTAGTCTTAGAAGATAAACTTCTTTAGTAGCCTAGGTCTAGCCATAGGACTTTCCTATTGACTAGTCTTAGAAAATTTAGTACCCCCATCATTAGAAACTCAAAACTCTCCTATTTACTCAACTTGAAAGTCTACATACGGATTTAGTAGCCTAGGTCTAGCCATAGGACTTTCCTATTGACTAATCTTAGAAAATTAGAAAAGGTACCCCCACCATTAGAAATTCAAAACTCTTCTTTCTACGTCTTAGAAAACTAGAAAAGGTACCCTCACCATTAGAAATTCAAAACTCTTCTCTTTACTCAGCGTCCAGAAAACTAGAAAAGGTACCCCCACCATTAGAAATTCAAAACTCTTCTCTTTACTCAACTTGGAGTTCCAAAACTAGAAAAGGTACCCTCACCATTAGAAACTCAAAACTCTTCTCTTTACACAACTTGAACAATGTTGACCTCACTTTTGGTTGAGGTCTACAAAACTTCTTTAGTAGCCTAGGTCTAGCCATAGGACTTTCCTATTGACTAGTCTTAGAAAATTTAGTACCCCCATCATTAGAAACTCAAAACTCTCCTATTTACTCAACTTGAAAGTCTACATACGGATTTAGTAGCCTAGGTCTAGCCATAGGACTTTCCTATTGACTAATCTTAGAAAATTAGAAAAGGTATTGTAGCCTAGGTCTAGCCATAGGACTTTCCTATTGACTAGTCTTAGAAAATTAGAAAAGGTACTCGCCTAGGTCTAGCCATAAGATTTTCCTATAGACTAGTCTTAGAAAATTAGAAAGGGTACCCTCAACATTAGAAACTCAAAACTCTCCTATTTACTCAACTTGAAAGTCTACATACTGATCTTAACCTTTAGCATTTGGTAGGTAAGATCATTATGAATTAGAAACTCAAAACTCTTCTCTTTACTCAACTTGAAGTTCCACATATTGGTCCTAACCTCCAGCACTTAGTAGGTAAGTAGAAATTCAAAACTCTTCTTTTTACTCAACTTGAAACTCCACATATTGATCTTAACCTCTAAACTCAAAACTCTTCTCTTTACTCAACTTGAAGTTCCACATATTGGTCCTAACCTCTAGCCCATAGAACTTTCCTATTGACTAGTCTTAGAAAACTAGAAGAGGTACCCCACCATTAGAAAACCAAAACTTTTCTTTTTACTCAACTTGAAATTCCACATAATGATCTTAACCTCTAGCATTTAGCAGACTCTTCTCTTTACTCAACTTGAAGTTCCACATATTGATCTTAACCTCTAGCACTTAGTAGGTGGACTTTCCTATTGACTAGTCTTAGAAAATTAGAAGTTTAGTAGCCTAGGTCTAGCCATAGGACTTTCCTATTGACTAATCTTAGAAAATTAGAAAAGGTACCCCCACCATTAGAAATTCAAAACTCTTCTTTCTACGACTAGTCTTAGAAAACTAGAAAAGGTACCCTCACCATTAGAAACTCAAAACTCTTCTCTTTCACTCAACTTGAAATTCCACATATTGATCTTAACCTCTAGCATTTAGTAGGTAAGATCATTATACTAGTCTTAGAAAACTAGAAGAGGTACCCCACTATTAGAAATTCAAAACTCTTTTTTTATTCAACCTTGAAGTTCCACATATTGGTCCTAACCTCTAGCACTTAGTAGGTAAGATCATTATAAGGAAACTCAAGTNGATTGAGGGGTAAAGTTGTCATTTTATAAAAGTTTTATGATATAGTGTGTAATTTTCATTGAAAGTTTAAATCACACTTAGCCATTAATTGGGGGTTTAAATTAGTGAGTTACCATCTTCTTAACTCAATCCATCTCACATTAGGATCATCAAAAACTTAACCATCTTTAAATCCATAACAATTTGNGATTGAGGGGTAAAGTTGTCATTTTATAAAAGTTTTATGATATAGTGTGTAATTTTCATTGAAAGTTTAAATTGCACTTAGCCATTAATTGGGGGTTTAAATTAGTGAGTTACCATCTTCTTAACTCAATCCCCCTCACATTAGGATCATAAAAAACTTAACCATCTTTAAATCCATAACAATTTTATTAATTACAATTTTACCTTTTGTGAAAGTGAAGTGACTTGGTTCTTCCCTTTTAACTTTTTGTGATTCAATCACTTCAAAGAATTAATTATCATAAGTATTACCCTTTTACCTTTTGATTTGACCTAAATTTTAATTTGAAGTTCAAAGTTCCATAATTATCCTTTTATCTCTAGGGTCCCTTACTTCACAATTTCCTTAATTTAACTGTAATGACTTTAAAATATTGTTGTTACCCTACTAATGGGACAATTTATACACCAGAGAAGAATTTATATTTTTTTTTATTTTTATTTAATTATTAATAATTATTTTAATTCAAAATAAGGAATTGTCAAAGCTAATTAACTTAGTTAACCAAAACATCTTTTCCACCCTCAAGGAAATTTTAAGAGGTTTACTTAGGTCAGAGGACCACTGAGAACAAATTTTATGAATTTTGGAGTTATATACTAATTTTTATAATTTTTAGTTGATTTTAAGAGATAAATAAATAGAAAATGCAGTTTTTTTTCAAAATTATTTTCTATATTTTTCATAAGTCCCTCGGACTTCAAAGAAACCAAAGAAATTATTTTTATATTTTTTTATTTTTATTTCAATTTTTATAATTATTTTTTTTAAAATAAGGAAAAATACATTTAAATGCTAAAAATACCTTTTCACATCTTTAAAAATTTATAAAAAATACTTTTAAGTGGTTTTCTGTTATTAGGGAATAATTTGTGATATTTTGGGCACACTTATATTTTTGGTGATTTTTAATTATTTTCAAAATGGAAAATAGATCAAAAATGAACTTTTTATTTTGTAAGAAATTATCCAAACCAATTTTTACAGTTTTGTTTTTTACTTTTTATAATTATTTCAAACAAAAATTCATATTTACTTAGAAAATACATTTTTACATTAAAAATAACTTTNGAAAATAGATCAAAAATGAACTTTTTATTTTGTAAGAAATTATCCAAACCAATTTTTACAGTTTTGTTTTTTTACTTTATATAATTATTTCAAATAAAAATTCATATTTACTTAGAAAATACATTTTTACATTAAAAATAACTTTCTTTGATTTTTAATTTTTTATAGGAGTATACAAAAATATTTTCTTCATTTTGGGATATTTTGATGTTTTTTGAATTATTTTGTATTTTTTTAATTTGTAATCATTCTTTTGGTCTTAGATGGAAAAATTATATTCTAAACTTTTTAAATTTGATTTTTATTTTTTCTAAGCTCCTCTGACCATAATTAACCTATTAATCTTGATTTTTATTTTTCTGACTTTTATTTTATTTTTGCAATTTTTTATTAAGATAATACTAAAAGTCCTAGAAATTTTGTACTTTTGATCATAGGGATGCCTTCTGATCTTGGAAAAATCACAGNATAGGAGTATACAAAAATATTTTCTTCATTTTGGGATATTTTGATGTTTTTTGAATTATTTTGTATTTTTTTTTTAATTTTTAATCAATTTTTTGGTCTTAGATTGAAAAATTATATTCTAAACTTTTTAAATTTGATTTTTATTTTTCTAACTTTTATTTTATTTTTTGTAATTTTTTATTAAGATAATACTAAAAGTCCTAGAAATTTTGGGCTTTTGATCATAGGGATGCCTTCTGATCTTGGAAAAATCACAAGAGGTCCCGAATGTCATTGGGAGTAAACCCTCAAAATTTTACTTAATTCGGACAATTTTCTAATCAATTAAAATTAATTTCCCTCATGGAGTTTTTAATTAATTAAAATTTTTTGTTTAATAAATATATATTTTTTAAATTTTAAATTTAATAAATTCTCCTATGTTCGCTGAACACAGATGTATTTTTAACTTTATTTTTGTGATTTTTTTACACCAAGATATCAATTTTTGAAATTTTTGTATTTAAATAATTCTGAAATACCCAAGTTTTGTTCTTATCGACGTTGGTGTAACGTCAAACACAGATCCGTTGAAGACCACACGTCACGCTTTCATTGTTTGTGCTTTACACATCAGTTTCCTCGTTAGCCCTGCAGTTCGTATTCCGATCGCTTGTTTGGCTTGATCTCAATCGCCTGTTCGATACATGCGAAAACGGACGTCATTTGTTCATCATCCTTGATCGCCCTAACCCGAGAACAATTCGTGTTTTAACCTTAAGCTCTTACTAGATAGTTAACTAAATTAAGTGTGGTTTGTTCCTACATCTTTATCTAAGTGAGACAAACACATCCATAAGGCTAGATATGCATGAAATTAAAATTTTCTTCACAAAGGTCCAAAATGAGCATAAATTTAGGGATTTTGTTCTATAGCTTAGCCTAAGAGGTGAGGCCTCAAAAGAGTTTGTTTTTGAGCTGCACCATTACTACACAAACTTAATTTTTATGCACAGTATAGCAATAGTTCTGATGGTATTTTTCATTTATATTTCCTTATTTTACAACAAAACTAAAAACTTGATCCTGAAGAAAAATAAGAATTTAACTTTTTAATTTTTATATGTTTATATTGGGATACTATGCAAGTATACGTATCATTATCAAGTAATATAAGACTTTTTGATTAAGAACGGAATATCGAACCCACAGAGAAAATTATGCAACGCACTTTTTAGAAAGTTTTTCTATTTTTAAAAAGATAATTACTTAAACTAAAAATGATTTTTATAGTTTTCTATTTTAAAAAGATAATTACTTAAACTAAAAATGATTTTTGTAGGAATTTAAAATTTAAATATTTTGGTATTTTTGATATTTTAACGAAACATAACAATTTAAAAAGATAACTAAAGTTTTTGTAGAAGAAAAGTACCTAATATGAAAATATTTTTCTTCTTATCATGAATCAATAATAAGTATAAGAATTCTATTGTGGAAGTATGCAAAGTGTGTTTTGCCAAATATGAGCAATAATATACTTTACTCTTACTAAAGATGCTATAAAAAATATTGACTATTTTAAAGTTTGAGTAGTTCTGAAAACCGGCTAAGCAGGGAAGATACTAGCTCTCACTCTAGAGTTCCCTCGATTCCCTCCACCTGGAGGCTAACATTCTCATATCAAAACCTAAAACAATAAACTAAGTTGGGGGCTTTAACTTGTCACTTTAAAGTCCTCTAACTCTACACCTATCAATGAATATTTCCCTATTTATTTGCACTGAACCAAATGAACTACATTCTCATTCATACAACCTCATGTGATTCATTCCAATTGTTTNTTTCTAATCAATTAAAATTAATTTCCCTTATGGAGTTTTTAATTAATTAAAAATAAAATATTTAATAAATATATAATTTTTAAATTTTAGATTTAATAAATTATCCTGTGTTCGCTGAACAAAGATGCATTTTTAACTTTATTTTTGTGATTTTTCTACACCAAGATATCAATTTTTGAAGTTTTTGTATTTAAATAATTCTGAAATACCCAGGTTTTGTTCTTATCAACGTTGGTGCAACGTCAAACACAGATCCGTCGAAGACCACACGTCACGCTTTCATTGTTTGTGCTTTACACATCAGTTTCCTCGTTAGCCCTGCAGTTCGTATTCCGCTCGCTCGTTTGGCTTGATCTCAATCGCTTGTTCGATACATGCGAAAATGGACGTCATTTGTTCATCATCCTCGATCGCCCTAACCCGAGAACAATTCGTGTTCTAACCTTAAGCTCTTACTAGATAGTTAACTAAATTAAGTGTGGTTTGTTCCTACATCTTCATCTAAGTGAGACGAACACATCCATAAGACTAGATATGCATGAAATTAAAATTTTCTTCACAAAGGTCCAAAATGAGCATAAATTTAGGGATTTTGTTCTGTAGCTTAGCCTAAGAGGTGAGGCCTCAAATGAGTTTTTTTTTTGAGCTGCATCATTACTACACGAACATAATTCTTATGCACAGTATAACAATAGTTCTGATGGTATTTTTCATTTATATTTCCTTATTTTACAACAAAACTAAAAACTTGATCTTGAAGAAAATAAGAATTTAACTTTTTAATTTTTATATATTTATATTGGGATACTATGCAAGTATACGTATCGTTATCAAGTAACATAAGTCTTTTTGATTAAGAACTGAATATCGAACCCACAGAAAAAATTATGCAACATGCACTTTTTAAAAAGTTTTTCAATTTTAAAAAGATAATTACTTAAACTAAAAATGATTTTTGTAGGAATTTAAAATTTAAATATTTTTGATATTTTTGATATTTTAACGAAACATAACAATTTAAAAAGATAACTAAAGTTTTTGTAGAAGAAAAGTACCTAATATGAAAATATTTTTCTTCTTATCATGAATCAATAATAAGTATAAGAATTCTATTGTGGAAGTATGCAAAGTGTGTTTTGCCAAATAGGAGCAATAATATACTTTACCCTTACTAAAGATGCTATAAAAAACATTGACTATTTTAAAGTTTGAGTAGATCTGGAAACAGGCTAACAGGGAAGATACTAGCTCTCACTCTAGAGTTCCCTCGATTCCCTCCACCTAGGGGCTAACATTCTCATATCAGAACCTAAAACAATAAACAAAGTTGGGGGCTTTAACCTGTCACTTTAAAGTCCTCTAACTCTACACCTATCAATGAATATTTCCCTATTTATTTCAACTGAACCAAATGAACTACATTCTCATTCATACAACCTCATGTGATTCATTCCAATTGTTGACTGAGACAATATCAGCTCGGTTCTTACATGTCCTCACAAAAAATTTTAACATCTGGATTGGCCAAATCAAGAAGTAAATGAAGTGCATGGATTTAAATCATCACAGCTTCTTCCAACATTAAAGATCAATACTCTCCAAAACTTCCATCCAAAATATAATTACTTATCATTTTAAGAAGAAAGATAAAGAAAAACTACTCAAAATCGATGGAGAAAATAAAACCACACTTTAGTTTAAAGGAAGAAATCATTGTCAAACCAACAACAAGTCTCAATTAAAACCAAAAGTAGTCTAAAACAAAAAAGAAATCATTGTCAAACCAACAACAAGTCTCGATTAAAACCAAAAGTAGTCTAAAACAAAAAAGATAAAAAAATATCTCAAGTCCTCCACCAAACTCTTAAAGTTTCTTTAAATCTTCTTTCTCTTTTTACAATCACTCAAAACAAAATAACAAAAAGGATAAAGTAAATAAAAAGTTGTTCCTGAAAATCTCTCTAATAACAAAAAGGATAAAGTAAATAAAAAGTGGTTCCTGAAAATCTCTCCGAACTAACTCCCAGAGAAGAACTTTCAAAACTTGCCAATATTTTGATAAAGTAAATAAAAAGTGGTTCCTGAAAATCTCTCTGAACTAACTCCCCAGAAAAGAACTTTCAAAACTTGCCAATATTTTCAAGAACCGAACTAACTCCCTAGAGAAGAACTTTCAAAACTTGCCAATATTTTCAGGACTCTTTTCTAGATCCTCTCTTCTTTATTTTATAGTTTTCCAAGAGGTGCCTTGGGATACCTTTAAAATGTGTCTTGATTCGATTTATTTGCTCAAGAGACGCATCCTTTCATGATAATTTTTGTCCATGATGGTTACAACCACCTATAAGCCAATGGGTTCCTCAAAAACCTCTTCAAAATTCATGAAAACCGATTTTACTCGTCTAGTAACTGCCACTGGCGCTTAAGTGTGAGGTCTCGACGCTTAGGCATGACCTTCTCTGTTTAACCAGCGCGTAAGCACCGGATTTGGTGCTTAGGTGCCAAAACCCTTTTGCACAATTTTTCACCTTTTTGCTCCAAATTTGATCCTTTTTCACTCATTTAAGCATTTTTTCCATTTTTTACTTGTATCTGGAAGAAAAACACAGAAATACCTTCCATTAAAGCACAATATCTCAAAAGTAGGTATAAAAATGTGTCTAAAAATAATATATATTTTANGAACAAATAAAATTCTAGTTTTGAAAATATTTTTCATCCCCCCAAACTTAAATTTTTAACAGATTAAACAGTTTAGCATTAGATATATATAAGCAGGAATGAAAATTTAAAAATGACATGCTAATAGTAATTTTAAACCCTAATGATACAAGTATAATTAAAAACAAGTGTAAAATTAATTTTTTGAGCAAATTTTCTATATTTTCATTTTACTTTAGCATGTAGAGATTCGTATAGACTTCTAAACAGTGGGTATAAACATAAAAGCAAACATACACAGTACTGACATCAAAATCTTAACATAAAGACAAACTTGCAAACATGATAAAATAAATAAAGGGTAGTAGTTTCTAAATTTCAAGTTTAAGATCTAAGCTAGCAAGATTTCTACTTTATAATAGATATGAAATTAAGTTAAGTTCTAAACTAACTAAATCACAGTACTAAATACAAAACAACAGTTACTAANACTTTCCACTTTATATAAAGTGCTCTCACATGCATTTTGAGTTTTAGGTGGTGAAACGAGAAGACTCGCCAGATACACTTTCTATAGTTTATAGTGCCGTCTTTCTTGTACTTCCATACTGTACTTTTTATGCTTATAAAACTTGCATGCTAAACAACAATGTCACCTTGCATAAAAACCAAAACTATTAGGATAGCCACAAAACCAAAATCCAAAACCAAAACTAAAATCAACCAAGATAAAATTCATCGCCACAACATCCAAAATATAAGATAATTCAAAATTTAATAAAAAAACTTCACACAAAATCATAACTGCAACTAAATTAAGAAGTCTCTATCAGATGACCGGGAATCCTTTGGAGGAGGTAACCTATGGTTGCTAACGAGGCTTCCCACAGTCAAAATGAAAGTATGGAACTCATTAAGTTGAGTTTAGTAAATTCATGAATCCAATAGAAAATAGTGGTACTGGAATGAGGGAATCGTGGGATCCTAATGGGTGTCGCTCTAATCAACTTTAACATCCCTCATAATAATTAAAGAACTTCAACCATAGGGCCGTCTGATTTGACATCATAACTTGACACCCTATAAAACTTAAACTCGCCATGACGAGGAGCTTGAAGCTAGCATTGTGGGCAGCACAACCATCTTCAACAGTAAAACTTATCTTCCCCAGCTAAACCATTTCTTCCTTAGAATTAAAAAACAAAGCCATAGAATTTTGAGGTTGTCTGCTTATGTAACATAAATCCCCACCTCATCTTTAGGCCTTTGTACCACTCTGTTGTACAATATAAGCTCTAACTCGTCTTAGGATTCCAAGGTTATCATTTGTCACGACCTAAATCCTCACATCTTCCAGGCTATTTGTGTGATTTTTTCACACAAATGTAAGTCCTAATTAAATAAAATTGGCAGGATGAAACACCTAAATATTTCTCTTCAAAACTGAAGCCACAATAGAATAGACTGGGAAGTCACCGAGGTTCTCCTCCGGATCTATGACATCACCTAGTTCTTCCTCATTTGGATTAAAAAAACAAAATGTTCAAAAGTTGAGCCATTTTCATTTCACACATCTTTATCCGATTTCGTTGAAAAGACCTATTATTTAAACTCCTTGAAGATAATATTTCCTAATTTTTATCGAGAATTTTCTTAGGTGACTTCAGTTATCTAAGATGTAATTAACTATAGGGGCTTGCCCTTATAGGAAGCTTGTCCGAATCCAACTTAATATAAACCCTATTTAATTCTTCGTATTAAATAAAAGAAATTATCGGCAAATAAAAAGGTTTCGCAGACTAAATGGTTATCATATATTTCTTAGTTTATTTAATTGAGTCTCATCCTCAAGTCTTGTGTTTATCCTTCGAGATAGATACAAGGTTTGAGGTACAATGCTCTTTCATTTAAACTATGAAAAATATGGGGACAGTTTAATTTCATATTTTTCTAAACTTAAATATATATGTAAATTAAAATGTCCTTCCGAAGCGGGCGACAAAATTTCGATTCCAGGGACTGACAACTTCTAACGGGCAACTCCACAACCCAAAAATGGTGCCGACACCTGACAACCGCTATTGGCATTGTTCCATTTTTGTAAGTACAACTGGTTTCATTTTATATTTGTAAATGCTTGACTTGGTCATTTATTCGTCCCTCGGTTGGATGAAAGTCATTTGTCTGACTAGTGGATCTTCAGTCGGCTCTTTTAAAGGAAATCTTCATCGGTCAGGTGCATCTTGATTTAGTGGTAGCTGGAGAAAACATCTAGGAATCTCATGACTAAATGACCAACTACTCATTGATCCTCGTCAGGGGTTAGCCATATTTGAGACAAGACACATTTAGAATTGTGAAGTACATGCACATCGTCCATTTGCTTTTGGGCATTTATAGATATCCAGGAGGGATATAATACTCCCTAGATGTATCATGCATCCTGAGCTTGAGTACCTCTTTGAAATCAGTCTAGCTAANGGTTAGCCATATTTGAGACAAGACACATTTAGAATTGTGAAGTACATGCACATCGTCCATTTGCTTTTGGGCTTTTGTAGATATCCAGGAGGCATATAATACTCCCTAGATGTATCCTGCATCCTTGAGCTTGAGTACCTCTTTGAAATCAGTCTAGCTAGNGAAAATCTCTCCGAACTAACTCCCCAGAGAAGAAATTTCAAAACTTGCCAATATTTTCAGGACTCTTTTCTAGGTCCTCTCTTCTTTATTTTATAGTTTTCCAAGAGGTGCCTTGCAATACCCTTAAAATGTGTCTTGATTCGATGTATTTGCTCAAGAGACACATCCTTTCATGATAATTTTCGTCCATGATGGTTACAACCACCTATAAGCCAATTGGTGCCTCAAAAACCTCTTCGAAATTCATGAAAACCAATTTTACTCGTCTAGTAACTGCCACTGGCACTTAAGTGCGAGGTCTCGATGCTTAGGCATGACCTTCTCTGTTTAACCAGTGCTTAAGCACCGGATCTGGTGCTTAGGCGCCAAAACCCTTTTGCACAATTTTTCACCTTTTTGCTCCAAATTTGATCCTTTTTCACTCTTTTAAGAATTTTTTCCATTTTTACTTGTATCTGTAAGAAAAACACAAAAATACCTTCCATTAAAGCACAATATCTCAAAAATAGGTATATAAATGTGTCTAAAAATAATATATATTTTAGGTGTATCAAAATCCCCCAATCTTAAAATGTTACTTGTCCTCAACTGACAATTCAATCTTTAAAAACCAAATATGTATGATATGTATGTGTGTTTCTTTAGGAGTTACTAAAATTTAGATTTAGAAATATAGTAGTCCAATTTAGAAAAAAATAATTAGTAAATAAGACCAACTTAAAGTTTGAAAATTTTTAATGTTAAGAACTATAAAATATGAGTTCCTATCTAATTTAGAAATATTGTAAGTTATCTAAATTTAGATTTTAATTATTTTATTTTCTCTACTTAAAAATTCNATTCTAGTTTTGAAAATATTTTTCATCCCCCCAAACTTAAATTTTTAACAGATTAAACAGTTTAGCATTAGACATATATAAGTAGGAATGAAAATTTAAAAATGACATGCTAATAGGAATTTTAAACCCTAATGATACAAGTATAACTAAAAATAGGTGTAAAATTAATTTTTTGAGCAAATTTTCTATATTTTCATTTTACTTTAGCATGTAGAGATTCAAATAGACTTCTAAACAGTGGGTATAAACATAAAAGCAAACATACACACTACTGACATCAAAATCTTAACATAAAGACAAACTTGCAAACATGATAAAAGAAATAAAGGGTATTAGTTTCTGAATTTTAAGTTTAAAATCTAAGCTAGCAAGATTTTATACTTTATAACAGATATGAAATTAAGTTAAGTTCTAAACTAACTAAATTACAGTACTAAATACAAAACAACAGTTACTACCCTAAAATTTAAAAATAAAATATTAACCACCACAAACATCATAATAATAATAAAGCATAAAAGTCTAAAGCACAACATAATTCAAAAAAACACATAGATGAAAATGTAGCAAGCTCAGGCCACATAGATCATATCATATTACAATCATAAAATGAATCTCTCAGCTCTACTCTTCATCCTTAGAATCACCGCTGTACCATTTTTCTGCAGGCTCATAATCAAGATATTGAGGATATGGAAGAAATTGCACTTTTGGTTCACCTCTAATCATGTTCTCCAAAGATGAGTAGAATTTCTCTTCATAATCACTTTTCCTTCTATTATAACTATTAGTATCTACAAAACGATCTAAATTTTGTACCTTTTCAGCGATAAAATTGATATTATCCATCATCTTCTGCAATAACTCATCTTGAGTCTTAGTAGAATCACCTATGNCATAAGATTCATTCCTTATCTCTTCAAGCTCATTTAATTGTAACAATCTTTTCTCACCAACATCTTTTAAATGATAATTGAACTCTTTAATAGCCCAATATGATTTATGCTTAAGTTCAACTAGTAAGTGACAAGCTTTCCCAAATATTAGCCTATATGGGGACATTCCTATAGGAGTTATTTATACAGTCCTATAAGCCCACAAATCATAGTCAAGTTTGACTGACCAATCCATTTTCGTTGGATTCACAGATTTTCCCTAATTCCTTAATTTCTCGATTGGATAATTCAACCAAACCACTTGTCTGAGGATGATAAGCAGTAGCAATGATAACTCTCAACATTTTTGAAATGACTTCTCCATAATGACATTTCTGAAATGACTTCCCCCATTAGTAATGATAAGTCTCGGCATCCCAAATCTACAAAATATGTTCATTTTGAAAAATTTTGCAACACTTTGAGCATCACATCGAGGTAAAGCAACAGCTTCTATCCATTTGGATACATAGTCCACTGCTAATAGAATATATAAATTTTTGTAAAGCAACAACTTCTATCCATTTGGATACATAGTCCACTGCTAACAGAAAATATAAATTTACAACAACTTCTATCCATTTGGATACATAGTCCACTGCTAACAGAATATATAAATTTCTAAAATATGGTATAAATGGTCCCATGAAATCTAATCCCTAAACATCAAATATTTCAACTTCTAGCATACAATTGAGAGGAATCTCATTTCTTCTAGAAATATTGCCTACCATTTGACATCTATAATAAGTTTTTATATAAGCTGTAACATCTCTAAAAATTGTAGGCTAATAAAATCCATATTGTAGAATTTTGTATGCTGTTTTATTAACAGCAAAATGTCCCCCAAAATCAGAAATATGATATTTTTGGATAATTTCATAAGTTTCTTCTAATGGTACACATTTTTGAATGATCATATCATTTCTTTGATTATATAAATATGGGTCATCCCAAAAATAAGTCATAGCTTCAGAAATAAATTTCCCCATTTGTTGGTATGTCATACCATAGGGTTTAAGATCACTAACAATATAGTTCATAATGTTGACATACCATAGAACACGCCACTCATTTACAATGAAAAATTTTTCATCTGGAAAATGTTCATTAATTTCTTTTTCAAAATAGAGTGGTTTTTCTAATTTAAACCTGGACAAATGATCAACAACTTGATTTTCAATTCCCTTCTNTGACGAATGACAACCTCGGAATCCTAAGACGAGTTTAGGGCTTATATTGTACAATATGGTTGTACAAAAGCCAAAAAAAATATGTTTGAGGATTTATGTTGTACTAGGAAAACAACCTCGAATTCGTATGGAGCTTGTTGTTTTAAAGCTAAGGAAGGGATGTATTAGTGTAGATCCTCTTGCTGTTGAAGATGGCGTTGTTTTAAAGCTAAGGAAGGGATGTATTAGTGTAGATCCTCTTGCTGTTGAAGATGGCGTTGTTTAAAGCTAAGGAAGGGATGTATTAGTGTAGATCCTCTTGCTGTTGAAGATGGCCAGGTGAAAAGCTAAGGAAGGGATGTATTAGTGTAGATCCTCTTGCTGTTGAAGATGACCAGGCTGCCCGAGGCCTAAGACGGGTTAGGGCTTAGATTGTACAATATGATTGTACAAAGGCCTAAAAGATGTATTTGAGGATTTATGTTGCACTAGGCAAACAACCTTGATATCCTATGGCTTTGTTGTTTAAAGTGGATTTATGTTGCATTTGGCAAACAACCTCGATATCCTATGGCTTTGTTGTTTAAAGCTAAGAGGATGTATTAGTGTAGATCCTCTTGCTGTTGAAGATGGTCGGGCTGCCCACCATGTAAGCTCTAGCTCCTCGTTGTAGCAGAGTTCAAGTTTTCTAGGTCATTTGGTTATAATGTCAAATCAGGCTCCTCGTTGTAGCAGAGTTCAAGTTTTCTAGGTCATTTGGTTATAATATCAAATCAGATGACCCTATCCTCGTTGTAGCAGAGTTCAAGTTTTCTAGGTCATTTGGTTATAATGTCAAATCAGGTGGCCTTTCTCGTTGTAGCAGAGTTCAATTTTTCTAGGTCATTTGGATATAATGTCAAATCAGATGACCCTATAGTTAAAGAGTTCAAGTTTTCTAGGTCATTTGGTTATAATATCAAATCAGGTGACCCTATGGTTAACACAGCGTTCAAGTTTTCTAGGTCATTTGGTTATAATGTCAAATCAAGTGACCCTATGGTTAAAGTTCTCCTCTTGCTGTTGAAGATGGCCGGGCTGCCTACTATGTAAGCTCCAAACTTCTCGTTGTAGCAGAGTTCAAGGTTTTCTAGGTCATTTGGTTATAATGTCAAATCAGACAACCTTATGGTTAAAGTTCGTTATTTTCTAGGTCATTTGGTTATAATGTCAAATCAGGTGGCCCTATGGTTAAAGTTCTTTAAATTTCTAGGTCATTTGGTTATAATATCAAATCAGGTGACCCTATGGTTAAAGTTCTTTAAATCAAGATGGCCGGGCTGCCCACCATGTAAACTCCAAGCTCCTCATTGTAGCAGAGTTCAAGTTTTCTTAGGTCGGGCTGCCCACCATGTAAGCTCCAAGCTCCTCGTAGTAGCAGAGTTCAAGTTTTCTAGGAAGATGGCCGGGCTACCCCTCATGTAAGCTCCAAGCTTCTCGTTGTAGCAGAGTTCAAGTTTTCTAGGTTAATTGGTTATAATGTCAAATCAGATGACCCTATGGTTAAAGTTCTTTAAATTTTATTATGGGCACTTAAAGTTGATTAAAGCGACACCGGTCAAGATCCCACGGTTCCATCGTCCCGGCACCACTATACTGCCCACCATGTAAGCTCCGAGCTCCTCGGTTTGGCAGAGTTTAAGTTTTCTAAGTCATTTATTATAATGTTAAATCAACCAAGCTCCTCGTTGTAACAGAGTTCAAGTTTTCTAGGTCATTTGGTTATAATGTCAAATCAGATAGACCCTATGGTTAAAGTTCTTTAAATTTTATTATGGGCATATTAAAGTTTATTAAAGTGACATCAAGCTCTTCGTTGTAGCAGAATTCAAGTTTTTCTAGGTCATTTGGTTATAATGTCAAATCAAGTGATCACCATGTTGTAGCAGAGTTCAAGTTTTCTAGGTCATTTGGTTATAATGTCAAATCAGATGACATCTACTCGTTGTAGCAGAGTTCAATTTTTCTAGGTCATTTGGATATAATGTCAAATCAGATGACCCTATAGTTAAAGAGTTCAAGTTTTCTAGGTCATTTGGTTATAATATCAAATCAGGTGACCCTATGGTTAACACAGCGTTCAAGTTTTCTAGGTCATTTGGTTATAATGTCAAATCAAGTGACCCTATGGTTAAAGTTCTCCTCTTGCTGTTGAAGATGGCCGGGCTGCCTACTATGTAAGCTCCAAACTTCTCGTTGTAGCAGAGTTCAAGGTTTTCTAGGTCATTTGGTTATAATGTCAAATCAGACAACCTTATGGTTAAAGTTCGTTATTTTCTAGGTCATTTGGTTATAATGTCAAATCAGGTGGCCCTATGGTTAAAGTTCTTTAAATTTCTAGGTCATTTGGTTATAATATCAAATCAGGTGACCCTATGGTTAAAGTTCTTTAAATCAAGATGGCCGGGCTGCCCACCATGTAAACTCCAAGCTCCTCATTGTAGCAGAGTTCAAGTTTTCTTAGGTCGGGCTGCCCACCATGTAAGCTCCAAGCTCCTCGTAGTAGCAGAGTTCAAGTTTTCTAGGAAGATGGCCGGGCTACCCCTCATGTAAGCTCCAAGCTTCTCGTTGTAGCAGAGTTCAAGTTTTCTAGGTTAATTGGTTATAATGTCAAATCAGATGACCCTATGGTTAAAGTTCTTTAAATTTTATTATGGGCACTTAAAGTTGATTAAAGCGACACCGGTCAAGATCCCACGGTTCCATCGTCCCGGCACCACTATATCTGCCCACCATGTAAGCTCCGAGCTCCTCGGTTTGGCAGAGTTTAAGTTTTCTAAGTCATTTATTATAATGTCAAATCAGGTGACCCTATGGTTAAAGTTCTTTAAATTTTATTATGGGCATATTAAAGTTGAAATAATGTCAAATCGGGTGACCCTATGGTTAAAGTTCTTTAAATTTTATTATGGGCATATTAAAGTTGATTAATGAAGTGTCATGTTTTGGAAAAGTCAAAAAATGATTTATTGACTTAGTTGAAGTTGATTATAGCGGTGGCCTTATAGTTAAAGTTCTCACCGGTCAAGATCCCACGGTTCCGTCGTCCCGGCACCACTATTTTCTATTGGAATCACTTACTTCCAAAATGAATTTACTAAACTCAACTTAATGAGTTCCATAATTTCATTTAGACCGTGGGAAGACTCAACTAAACTCAACTTAATGAGTTCCATAATTTCATTTAGACCGTGGGAAGACTCGTTAGCAACAGTAGGTTACCTCCTCCGAGGCCAAATGAATTTACTAAACTCAACTTAATGAGTTCCATAATTTCATTTAGGGAAGCCTCGTTAGCAACCGTAGGGTTACCTCCTCCGAGGGCTCCCGATCTTCCAATAGGGGAAGCCTCGTTAGCAACCGTAGGTTACCTCCTCCGAGGGTTTCCCGATCTTCCGATAGAGAGGGAAGCCTTGTTAGCAACCGTAGGTTACCTCCTCCAAGGCGTTCCCGATTTTCCAATAGAGGCATATTACTTTAGTTGGTTAGTCCAAATGAACTTACTAAACTCAACTTAATGAGTTCTATAATTTCATTTATACCGTGGAGTCCAAATGAATTTACTAAACTCAACTTAATGAGTTTCATAATTTCATTTAGACCGTGAGACCTCGTTACTAAACTCAACTTAATGAGTTCCATAATTTCATTTAGACCGTGGGAAACTTCATTAGCAATGTAAGGTTACCTCCTGAATTCCATAATTTCATTTAGACCGTGGAAAACCCAAATGAACTTACTAAACTCAACTTAATGAGTTTCATAATTTCATTTAGACCGTGGGAAAGTCCAAATGAATTTACTAAACTCAACTTAATGAGTTCCATAATTTCATTTAGACCGTGGGAATAAATGAATTTACTAAACTCAACTTAATGAGTTCCATAATTTCATTTAGACCGTGGGAAGCCTCCGGTCAAGATCCCTCGGTTCCGTCGTCCCGGTATCACTATTTTCTATTGGAATCACTTAGTCCAAACATTTACTAAACTCAACTTAATGAGTTCCATAATTTCATTTAGGCCGTGGGAAGCCTCATTAGACTTACTAAACTCAACTTAATGAGTTCCATAATTTCATTTAGACCGTGGGAAGCCTCGTTAGTACTAAACTCAACTTAATGAGTTCCATAATTTCATTTAGACTGTGGGAAGCCTCGTTAGCAATCACTAAACTCAACTTAATGAGTTCCATAATTTCATTTAAACCGTGGGAAGCCTCGTTAGCAACTGCTACGATTCCCTCGTTCCGGCACCACAATTTTCTGATTAGAGCGACATCGGTTAGGATCCTATGGTTCCCTCGTTCCGGCACCACTATTTTCTATCGCGGTTAGGATCCTACGGTTCCCTTATTCTAGCACCACTATTTTCTATTGGATTCACTTAGTCCAAATGAACTTACGAACTCAACTTAATGAGTTCCATAATTTCATTTAGACCGTGGGAAGCCTCATTAGCAACCGTAATCCCTCATTCCGGTTGGTTAGGATCCTACGGTTCCCTCATTCCGGCATCACTATTTTCTATTTGATTCACTTAGTCAGGTTAGGATCCTACGGTTCCCTCGTTCCGGCATCACTATTTTCTATTGGATTCGCTTAGTCCGACGGTTCCCTTGTTCCGGCATCACTATTTTTTATTGGATTCACTTAGTCCAAATGAACTTATGAAACCGTCGTCCCGGCACCACTATTTTCTATTGGAATCACTTAGTCCAAATGAATTTACTAAACTCTCGTCCCGGCATCACTATTTTCTATTGGAATCACTTAGTCCAAATGAATTTACTAAACTCATATTAATGAGTTCCATAATTTCATTTAAACCGTGGGAAGCCTCGTTAGCAACCGTAGGTTACCTTCATGAATTCCATAATTTCATTTAGACCGTGGGTCCAAATGAATTTACTAAACTCAACTTAATGAGTTTCATAATTTCATTTAGACCGTGAGTTAGTCCAAATGAACTTACTAAACTCAACTTAATGAGTTCTATAATTTCATTTATACCGTGGAAAAACCCAAATGAACTTACTAAACTCAACTTAATGAGTTTCATAATTTCATTTAGACCGTGGGAAAGTCCAAATGAATTTACTAAACTCAACTTAATGAGTTCCATAATTTCATTTAGACCGTGGGAATAAATGAATTTACTAAACTCAACTTAATGAGTTCCATAATTTCATTTAGACCGTGGGAAGCCTCCGGTCAAGATCCCTCGGTTCCGTCGTCCCGGTATCACTATTTTCTATTGGAATCACTTAGTCCAAACATTTACTAAACTCAACTTAATGAGTTCCATAATTTCATTTAGGCCGTGGGAAGCCTCATTAGACTTACTAAACTCAACTTAATGAGTTCCATAATTTCATTTAGACCGTGGGAAGCCTCGTTAGACTTACTAAACTCAACTTAATGAGTTCCATAATTTCATTTAGACCGTGGGAAGCCTCGTTAGTACTAAACTCAACTTAATGAGTTCCATAATTTCATTTAGACTGTGGGAAGCCTCGTTAGCAATCACTAAACTCAACTTAATGAGTTCCATAATTTCATTTAAACCGTGGGAAGCCTCGTTAGCAACTGCTACGATTCCCTCGTTCCGGCACCACAATTTTCTGATTAGAGCGACATCGGTTAGGATCCTATGGTTCCCTCGTTCCGGCACCACTATTTTCTATCGCGGTTAGGATCCTACGGTTCCCTTATTCTAGCACCACTATTTTCTATTGGATTCACTTAGTCCAAATGAACTTACGAACTCAACTTAATGAGTTCCATAATTTCATTTAGACCGTGGGAAGCCTCATTAGCAACCGTAATCCCTCATTCCGGTTGGTTAGGATCCTACGGTTCCCTCATTCCGGCATCACTATTTTCTATTTGATTCACTTAGTCAGGTTAGGATCCTACGGTTCCCTCGTTCCGGCATCACTATTTTCTATTGGATTCGCTTAGTCCGACGGTTCCCTTGTTCCGGCATCACTATTTTTTATTGGATTCACTTAGTCCAAATGAACTTATGAAACCGTCGTCCCGGCACCACTATTTTCTATTGGAATCACTTAGTCCAAATGAATTTACTAAACTCACTTAATGAGTTCCATAATTTCATTTAGACCGTGGGAAAACTCGTTAGCAACCGTAGGTTACTTCCTCCGAGGATTCCCGATCTTCCAGTAGAGACGTTTTAATATAGTTGAAATTGTATTTTTGTGATGTTTGTGATTAAATTTTGAGTTGTCATATATTTTTGCAATGTTGTGGGGGTGATTTATGCAATTATATTTTTCTTTCATGCAAGTATGTAAACAAGCATAAATAAAAGTGCAGTAGGAAAGTACAAGAAAGACTATAAAACGCTGTAAACTATAAAAGTGTACATGGTGAATCTTCTTGTTCCACCACCTGAAACTCAAAATGCATGTCTGAGCATTTATGTATATAGAGCTGGAAAAGTAAAGTTTTGGAAACCTTCCTAACTCTATGTTATGTATTGGGAGTCCTTAGATTTTAAGGATAATATTATTAAGTAGAACATATTAAGTTTAATAGATCCCTAAGGTATTTACCAGGTTAAGAGTAGAGAGCAGGTCCATGCAACCTTCTTTATGTCTGGTAAAAGGTCTTAAAAAGCTTCTTACCTTTTTAAATAGTTGACATAATGACTTAAATATTTTAGAAAAAATTTTATTGTAACTTTTGTAGAAAATAGTATGTCCTAAAAAGCTTCTTACCTATTTAACATTAGTCGGAGGTGGTAATTTTTCAATAACTTAAATTTTTGCAATATCTACTTCCATGCCATTTTAAAAAATTTTGTTCCCAAGTACAATTCCTCCTGCTACCATAAATTGACATTTTTCCCAATTAAGTACAAGGTTGATTTTTTCACTACTTCTAGAACTTTTTCTAAATTATTTAAACATAATTTAAATGAAGTTCCAAATACCAAAAAATTATCCATAAACACTTCCATTCCATGCTAAAGAAAATTGCTAAAAATTGACATCATACATCTTTGAAATGTTGCAGGTGCATTGCATAGTCCTAAAGGCATTTTACGAAAAAAAAATTTTCTATATGAGCTTGTAAATGTTGTTTTCTCTTGATCTTATGGAGCAATTGGAATTTGGTGATAACCGGTATATCCATCTAAAAACCAATAATATTTGTTCTCAACAATCTATCCAACATTTGACTTAGAAGAGGTAGAGGAAAGTGATATTTTCTGGTGGCAATATTTAATTTTCTATAGTTAATAAAAATTTGCCAACCAATAACTTGTCTTATTGGTATTTATTGTTTTTTCTCATTTTCTTCAACTGTCTCTCCTCCTTTCTTCGGAACACGGTGAGTTTGACTTACTCAAGCACTGTCTAAAATAATATATATAATTCTAGCATCTAGTCATTTTAAAATTTCTTTTTTAATAACTTCTTTCATTATTGGGTTTAATCTCCCCTAAGATTAGCTTTAAGTTCATATTGTTCATCTAATAGAATTCTGTACATACAAAAAAAAAAGGACTAAGTCTGTTAATATCTGCTAAAGTCCATCCAAAAGCCTTTTTATATATTTTCAACAACTCTATTAATTTTTGTTCTTGAATTTCATTTAACTATGAAGATACAATACCAGGTTATGTAGATGAATCTCCTAAAACACATATTTTAAATGGGCAATTAATATTTTCAGTTTAAGTTCAGGTGGTTTAATACTTGAAGGAATAAGATTTTTCTTATTGTTTTTCAACAAGTTTAAAGTTTCAAATTTACCCAGAATATAATCCAAATTTTCGTCTTTTATTTTGTCCTTGTTCTCAAAAAATTATCCTTACCGTAATTTGTCTTCAAACCCTTTCTTAAATTGCTCATTACTCAGATAATCAGTTACTTCCATCCTATAACATTCATTATCTTTTTCTAATACTGGATATTTTTTAGCTTTTGCAATATTAAATTTTACTTCTTGATGATTAACTCTCATTCTTAATTTTCCTTTTTGCACATCTATCACAGCTCTCCCTATTGCAGGAAATGGTCTCTCCAAAATAATAGGAATTTCTTTATCTTCCACCATATCCAATACTATAAAGTCTACAGGGAAAATAAATTTATCCACTTTTACTAATATATCCTCTATAACTCTTATTAGATAAGTTAATGATCAATCAACTAATTAAAGAGTTATAGTAGTAGGAGAAATCTCTCCCAAATCTAAATGATTAAAGATCAATAAAGGCATAAGATTGATACTCGCTCCTAAATTACATTAAGCTTTTCCAAAAAACATTTCACCCATAGCAGAAGGTATAGTAAATAGTATTTAACGTTTAGCTATTTATTATAAAATAGTTATCCTATTTATAGAAGTGGGGTAAAATATGTCAAATTAAATTTCTGCCACTACTTTAATGAGGGAGTTACATGATTTGTTAGGTATTTTACATTTGTATGCCTACATCTTGACATCCTGTTGACCTCACTTTTGATTGAGGTCTAGGTTTTCCTCTTTAGTAGCTTACGGTCTAACCATAAGTCTTTCTTATTGACTATTCCTAGAGAACTAGAAAAGGAAGCCTCACCATTAGAAAGGGTTGACCCTGGGTGTTGTCACTATGGAATAGCTCAAGGAGAGTTTTCATAGAACTGTTGGACCTTAGGGTTGACCCTAGGTGTTGATCTAGAGCTAAGGTACTCACCTCACTCACAATCACTCACAATTACAAACCCAAAATTCCTGTACTTTGATCCGTTGATCCTTTGGGACATTCATGTAGATGGTCTTCAGAACCACTATCCCTAGGCAAGGGTTTAGTTAAGACCAGTACATAGATGACCTAAATGGGTTTTCCATTGGTCCATAGCTCATTTATGGTGGTTTACTTCCCAATTCTGCGAAATATACTCAACTTGGCCTTTTGCCATTAAACTCCCCCAAATTACCTAAGTACCCTTGAAACCCTAAATTAGAACAAAATTCTTAAATTTACCCAACCCAAATTTGTTCAAAAATCATTTCAAACCTTTCGAAAACAACCAAATTACCCAAAATCACCAAAAAATTGCCAAATTACCAAAATACCCCTACTTAGCCCAAAATTCTAAAAATTTCAAAAAAAAATCCCAAAAACTCCTAAAACCTTTCAAATATTTCCAATTTCATTTTTCTCAACTACCACATGACCCAGGTTGACCAATTTGACCAAAACCCCCCAAATTGCCTTTAAAAACCCAATTTCCCTTAATTCACCTCAAATGTCCATCAATTTGGGCCTAATTTTCCCCAATTTCATTCTTAAACTCAATTTCACCTTCCATGTGACCAGTTTAAACTAAATTTAAGCTCAATTGGCCCATGCTTTGAGCTTAATTTTCATCTAAATGAAACCCCCAATTTTGGCCACATGACTTAATCTTACCAAATTGAACCTATGAACTACTTAATTTGCCACAATTTATGTTGAAAACTCTTCATAACATTCCTATATATCAATCTTGAACTTCAATTGGCCTTGGTGAAGCTCCAATTTCATTTAATTTTGACTTAAGTCCAAAAATTCCCAAATTTACCCAAATTGGCTATGTCTCCAAATTTCACCAAATTGATTACCTTAGCCCCAAAATTGGCGCCCAATTTATGTTGAAAACTCTTCATGACATTCATATTGACCATTTTCAATAATCAATTTGGACTTAACTCAAGCCTAGCCCAATCTAGACTCAAGTCTAGCCCAACATGCCTAAATTGACCAATTTCCAAAATCCTTCAAATTGAAACCCCAATTGAAATCAAAATCATTTCAATCCTTCACAAAAAATCTTCATGAAAATATCTACACAATATTGATCAATCGTCTGGGCACAAAGTCATGGCTAACCTAGCCCAAACCCAAGCTTTGGTCATTTGGACCCACCTTGGACTCATGACCCAATGTGACCAACTTGGATCAAATATGATCAAATTGGCTCCACCTCAGCCAAAACCTAGGTAGGACCCCTAAGACTGGCCCAAACCAACCTAATCCAACCTAATTGAGTTATGGACCAAGTGATCCCCAAATTGGCGATTCTCCTCCTTTATTTGGCCAAACCATTTATTGCTTTGTCCAAAAATTTCCCTAAGTCCATGGAATCATCTTAATGGTTTGGCTCACTGGCTCACCTACATCACCTGACCTCAGGCCTTGCTCCACTGTCCCACTGCCATTAGTCGACAGAAAACACCAAGTAGATAGCAACCAACTTGATTTAAAATCAAATTAAACCTTGTTGATGTGTCCAACTGCCATTGGTCACTTAATATCTTCCTCTCCTCATCAAGGCAGCTAATCTCAACCCTTAGCTTGCTCTGAGAGTGGCCATGTCTATGGTTATTTAAACAGCCATCCCCAATAGCCAAAAAGGAGGTGATCCAAAAACTTAAGACAAAACTCTACCAAACTTCTCTGAGACCTCTAGCAACTGAGAGAAGTTCATCCCCACCATTTTCTCTCTCTGAATTCTACTCTGAAACCCTAATTTCACCATTGAAATCTAGGGTTGGCCACTTCGCTTAAATCCACCAAGCTTTAAATTAACTTGTCCAGAAGCTTCCCTAGGGTGAACGAGGAAGATCCTCATCGAATCCCCCTTGTCTCGAGCACTCTAACCCATTGCTAGATCAAGGTCAAATCACCCCTTGATCAAAGTGTTACCTAGACCCAACCTCAGTTTAAACTGAAGCTTGGAGGAAGTTTGTGAGGTTAAGGTAAAGCTCCTCAACTAGTTTGATCGAGGCTACACCTCTTAAACCAATGTATAACTCACTAACCTAAATTTTGGGTTTGGTTTGGAACTTTGTGAAGAAAACTTGAAATTCATAACAATGTAGCTGTATAGATGTACTCTTCTTGAATAGATGAAGTTGTAGGAGCAAATTCAAAGTGATTTTGTTAAGTCTAGGACGAGATCTTAGGGTTTAAATTTGAACGGTTCACGAGTTCTCGCTATTAGGGACGATGACCACGTGTCGTTGGATCGTACATGTATTCCATGGATGGCTCTAATCACACCAGATAAAGAGACGAAATCAAAAGTCAAGATGCGTGGCAGCTGGGGTGGACAACGGCATCGAACGTGAGCGTGCCGCATGTAAAGTTTGGAGAGGACGAGAATGCGCTGGCGCCGCGTCACTTAAATAGAAAAATAGAGATTTATATATTTATTTAAATAGCATGAACTTTAAAAATTAATATCTTGGTGAAGAAAAATCATAAAAATAAAAAAAATACTCCCTTGCACAGTGAACAGAGGATAATAATGTGTAAATGGTTTGAAGTTTAAATGATGCATATTTTATTTTTAATTAATTAAACACAATTTTTAGTCTTTAATTCTCCATGCATGTAGACATTTCACCATGACTTAAAAATTTGACATGTTGTTGCCTCTGTCTTAAGAAAGATTCTCTGATTTTTCCAAAGTGAGAGGAGATCTCTAGATAGAGATCCATATTTTTCAAGTTAGTATCTATTATTTGCATAAATTAATCATAATAATTAGCATGTTGCTTAGAAAATTTCAAGAAAATTTTGAAAATCTTGTTATGATTAGAGAACCCTTTGAGAATGCACTTCATTTCCACCGACCCTGAAGAAAAAAAAAAATTAATGTTAGAAAACAAAAACATCTACTTGACTTAATCTTCAATTTCCACTAAGATTCAAACTATAGAGAACTCCCCATAAAAATTTCAAAACATTTGGAGCTCATTTGATAACTTAAATTGATTTTCTAAGTTAAATGTCGTTTTTGACACTAGAAATGATTTTTATTAATTAAAATATAACTCTAAGATTTATAAAAATTAGTTTTTGGAGTTCTTTGTGGTTAGATGAATTTTCTAAAAATAAATTTGTAATTTAAATAAAAATTCCATTTTTTTAACTAATTTTTAAAATTTAAATAATTAAAAAAATGATAAAAATCACAAAAATATATAAAATTCATAAAAATGTTCCAAATTGTTTTTTAAACACTTAGGAACAATTGGAATATTTTTCCTAATTTTCTAAGTTAAGATATTGAATTTTAAATCTTAAAATAATTTTTTTAAAGGCTAAAAATGTATTTCCACTTAAATAATTCTAATAATTCAAAAAAAAATCAAATAAATGTAAAATATGTTTCTCTGTGTTCATTGACCTAAGAGAGATTTAATAAAAACATAAAACTTAATTTTCCACATTTTAAATATTTTATAATTAATACATGCTCCAAAACTTAAAATATTTCTAATAATTCAAATAAAATTCAACAAATCATGAAATTTAGTCACAATGGTTATCTAGTCTAAGTCCAGCTCTAGTAAAAACTTTAATGGATTAGGCTTTGCCTTGGTTAAGTTATAGAATTTTCTTTAAAAAATCTTATTTTTACATAAAAATAAATATGTAAATTAAATTGAAATTTAAAAAATAACATTTTCTCCTCTGATGTCTTAATTGACCCATGAGTAAGGTGAAATAAAAATTCCAATATCATTTGAAATAAATTTGAGAAATTATGAAGTAGTAGAATTTTAGGGGCAAAATTGTAATTTTGGAAATTTAGTCTTAATTAACGTTTAGGCTTAAGTCAAAAAGGGGAATGGGTATTCTTTGATTCTAATCAACACATTTGGATGATTGAAACACAAGGGAATTAATTTGTGGAATCTAATCTCACTTTTATTAGTTAAAGGATAAATTTGCAACTTCCTTAAATTATTAAAAAATTAGAAGTGTAGTCAATTAAATGATACTAGATTTTGGGGTATGATTTTGGGTGTTGATGACTCACTAATTTAATAGCTCTATTTGATGCTCAAATGACCTTCAAAACACTAAAAAATTAATCATCATCAATTAAGATTCAAACATTTCCGAAATAACTAAGACATCTACTAAAATCTTAAGGGCTTAGTGGTGAGCTAAGTTAAATCAAATTTGGTTAAATGAGGATTAGAAAAGTGAACATAATTAAAAATTCAATGCCTTTAAAACACTAAGAGTCCAAATCAAAAATTTTATGAAGTGTCTTGATAACATTAACTTGCCCCTTTAAGGGTCTTCACCCACATAATATTCAAATTAAATTATAAGTGATAATTACCCTACTCTTAAGGATAATTGAAACATCAATGTTCATTGAGCATTAAAGGTTTTTACAAGATGGGTTATTAAGCAACATAATAAGTTTAAAAAGAGCTCGAAACTTTTCACTAGGCAGTGAGACAAAAGCACAAACCTGCTTCTTTCTCGAGACCTGTTGGATACCTTGGAGGTCTACTAAACTTAATATGTTTTGCTTAACAAGAAAATCATCCTTAATCAAACTAATAAGGACCCACCAAGACACGACCTAGGGTTGGGTAGATTATCAAAACCTTATTTTCCTGCTTTATATAAAATGTTCTCACACGCATTTTGAGTTTCAGGTGGTGCAATGAGAAGACTCGTCAGGTATGCTTTATAGTTTACAGTGCTGTTTTTCTTGTACTTTCAGACTGTACCTTTTATGCTTACAACACTTGCGTACTAACCAACAATGCTACCCTGCATGAAAACTAAAACTGTTAGGATAGCCACCAAACCAAAATGAAAACCAAAACCAAAATCAAAACTAAAATCAACCAAGGTAAAATTTATCGCCACAACATAATCAAAATATAAGTCAACTGAAAATTTAATCACAAAAAACCACAATTGTAACTAAATTAAGACGTCGCTATTGGATGATCCGAAACCCCTTGGATATCAACGGAAACGAGAGTATCCAAAAAATCACCATTGAATTACCGTCACTTCATGGACAGGGTGTAGAGAAAAAAAATCCTACTCCTATCACCCGAGTCAGTTCAGTTTTTTAGTGGCTAGCCGCCAAAGAAGGCTATTCAGCCAGTGAATTACTTAAATGAGTGGGGCATGCAATATCCCTTTGAATGAAGAAAAAGATTTTAAATGATGTCAGATCTGCCAAACGATCTCATAAGTCAACCAGGAAATTTCCTGCTCCTATTCATGTCTGGTTTCGCTTAGGAAGCAGAGTTGATAGTGCTATTTTAACCACAAATTCTATCGCTACTAGGACCACAGGCCGTTGATTGGTTAAGTCAAGACTGGGTCCGAGAATTCTACTGATCACACACTACAAAGACCTTCCTAAAATTCTAAAGGAAAAGATGAAGAAATTATCCAGTACTCTAGCTGGTCTGCACCATGGGGAGCATACTCTTCCTCAACATGTCGATGTTTCTGCTAGAACACTCTGCCCTGAGACATCACCGTTAAAGAAGAAGGTGTGGATATCCAAGTTCGCTCTACTGATACAGTCCAATAAGCACGCCAGACAAGATTACAAAATGAAGCTAGGCTAACATCGTCACAACAATTGCCAGTGAGATGGAAGAACAAGTAGAGGAGGTCCAACATCGTCCTCCAGATCTTAAGATGACCAAAGAATCAATTATCGAAGAAAAAGTAAAAAATCTCATAGTCAAGATTTCTAAGTTAGCTCAAGAACACGGAGTTTTCATCGATGAAGTTGATGAAGATTTTGACTATAATGATTACCTAGAAGAAGATTTCATGGATATCCATGTTATCGAAAGAAGAGCCGCTACATCTGTGTGTGAGGCTCAACCTCTCATCGAAGAGAATGCCGTAGATGAGCTGCGTAGGGCTATCCTCCTATGGGATGAGCAAGTCAGCCAACTAGAGAAAAGGATAGAAGAGATGGTCGCAGTCATGACCGTCATGGCCCCCATTTAAGGTTAATCTCAACCCTCACTGTTAGCCTATCCAGAAGTTAACCAACCAAAAATCATACGTATCATGGATGAAAGAAGATAAGTTGCCTGAGCAACAAAAGAAGGATTCTCCATCAAGTTCCATGCCAGAGAAAGAATTTAAACAAATGGTTGAGCAAGTACGGGAGGCCTTAACCCAATCTAAGGGTGGTGCATCGATTCTAAATGGTAGACCTTCCGCGTAAAAATTTGATGTCGTACCCTTCCCTCAGGGTTTCGTATCCTCAAACTTTAAGATATTTGATGGGTCTAAAAATCCCAGACAACATATAACATACTTCTGAGCCAGATAGGGCAACATAAGAAATAGGAAAGCTTTACTCTTCCAAAAATTTGTCAGCAGCTTCTCAGGAATCGCCTTTGATTGGTATGTTGATTTGCCCAATGGATCAGTAAAAATGTTTGTCGAGCTAGAACAACTATTTGTGAAGAGATTCACTGGAGCGTAACATCATGTCCTTATTGGAGAACTCATGATGGAAAAAAACAAAAACCCAACAAAACTTTGGTAGATTACATCTTGAGGTAGAGAAACCTTAGCATGAAATGTGAACCTCAACTACAGGAACATCATGAGATTAAGATTTACTCAAAAGAATTCATGGGCCAGTAGCTTTCTTTCTCAAAGGACTCACCATCAATCCTTTGAGAAGCTACTCAAAAAAGCCAGAAGTCTTCAAGAAGAAATCAAACATATGATTCACACGAGAAGTCCAAGGCAACTAGAGTGTTTGAAAAGAAATCAGGATGAGTAACAACTGTCGACAAAGGAAAATAGACAATGAAGATATATGCAGAAAATCCTCATCAATGTTCATCACAGCACGCTCAGAAACAACATAGTTAGTCTAACCAGCGACCACCTCAAGGAGCATCACCTCAAATAGAGAATAGGACGATATCTTTGGTAGAACGACAAAAAATGGTGTATTCTTTCAAAGAAGAAGCCGTATCCAAGATGTTCAGAAGTAAGATGAAGAAGCCTGAGTTTGGACTACCACATCCGAAGAAGCCTGTAGAGCTCGACAAGAAGGATCAATAAAATTATTGCTCGTACCATCGATGGCTTGGGCACACTATAGAATAATGCTTCATCTTTAAGGATTGGTTCGAAAAGAACCACAAAGAAGGAAATATAACAATATCAAAAGAATATTAAGAGAACCTAAAAGAGGTTTCGTAAATGTGATTTTGGCTGAGTTAATTTCTCTGATCGATCCATATACTGGAGAAAAGGGATGGAGTATGACTTGGGATGAGCTCAAGAGGGTCCTAAACCAAATCCAGGATTCATCGAGATGATTTTCTGTACATATTAAAAAATATGGATGGAATGAACTTTGGAGCAAATCATCTAAGAAAATGTTGAGTCAATTCCAAAATGAATCAAAACAATCTTCTGTTCAAAATTTTCAGCCCTCCAAGCTTGAGATGAAGATTTCACCACAAGAGCAATCATCTTCAAAGACAAAGAAAGAGACGAGCACCACTACGAACATTGATAGCATGAGGGGTAGGATAAGGGCTGCCTCTATTAGATTAGTTGTCTCGGATTTAGGAAAGAAAATTCTCGATCCCCTAACTTTGTATGATTATATTTTTGCATGTCCGTGGTCTTATGAATATAATGATCATAATTTTGGCTACATTTTAACTATTTTTAGTGAAAACCTAACTGAGTTTGGCCAATCTAACCTCGATCTCCATTCCCAAAATGATCCTCAAATAGTACTTGAGTCTGACGAACTCGCTAGCATGATCAAAAAAGACATCGATAATACTGCTTATGATTGCGCCGGGAGTGAGGAACCAGTCCTCGAGCATCACGGTGCACTGCTTGCTGCAACCTAGATCGTTCCAACAAACAAGAAACACCAGAAGATTTAACAACAAAATATCAAGAAAAAGTATTTACAGAAGTGAACTTAAGGAGCGGGAAAGTATTACCCCCAAGAATAGCTCCAACAGATAAAATAAAACAGATAATAACTCGAGAAGAACTACCTCCACCAGTGGAAGAACCACACAACCAAGAGAAAATTAGAGGACCATAAAAAGTGGATTTCAACATGCTAGCTCATCTAAAGAAGCTGTCGGCCTGACTAAGCATTTATGACGCTCTAATCCTATCAAAGGAGATGAGAGTCTTTGGTCACAGCCTTGCTTGACGCAGAGATTTGCTTAGCACAGTTGGCCAACATTTGAAGTTTGGTCATTGAGAGAACAACCTGGGGTAACCTTCACAGATGAAGATTTGCTACTCGGTACTACCCGACCACAACCGACTGCTCTACATCTCTGTTAACATCGGCAGATTTTTGTTGTCTAGAGTTTTTGTAGATCTTGGAGCATCACTCAACTTGATGAGCCTACGGATATTAGCCTATTTGGACCTTGAAGCTCTAGAGCTTACGGCTGATAAAATCATGCTAAGAGGATTCAACCAAAAGGGAGAGAGAGCCTTTGGATTGATTACATTGCTTATGAAGGTTTGAGAACTAGCAACAACTACTAAATTTAATATCATTAACGCCGAGACCTCTTTTAGCACTCTACTGTGTTGACCATGTATTCATGAACACAACATGGTTCCATCATCCCTACATCAATGCATCAAGTACTACAAAGACAGACAAGAACATTGTATTAAGGGAGATCTACAACCGTGTTCAATGCATGAAGTTGGTATTCATGAAGACGTTGCCTATTACACACGTCCGAGGAAAACTATTTTCTCTCAAGAAATTGTGACAAACAAAAGTAAAGATTTATAAAAATTACAATGGCAGGGCCATTCACTCCTCTTCAGCGATCTTCCAACACTCTTTTGCAACAAGTTGGTTCATTTAGTTCGCGCACTGATACAGCTAAAATATATAGTATTTTTAAACGCATTTTTATACGTATTTTTGAGATATTGCAATTGAATGGAAGGTATTTTTTGTGTTTTTCTTACAGATATTGGTAAAAAGGGTGAAAAATGCTTAAATGAGTGAAAAAGGATTAAATTTGGAGCAAAAAGGTGAAAAATGTGCAAAAGAATTTTGGCGCCAAAGCGGCAGATCCGGCGCTTAAGCACCGGTTAAACAAAGAAGATCACGCCTAAGCACCAGAGGTCCCGCGCTTAAGCGCCAGTGCTAGTTACCAGAGTAGTAAAGTCAGTTTTTGCAAATTTTGAAGAGGTTTTTGAGGCAACCATTGGCTTAATAGGTGATTATAACCAACATGGATGAAAATTATCATCAAAAGATGCATCTCTTTGAGAAACACATTGAATCTAGAAATATTTTGATGATTTTTCAAGGAACCTCTTGGAAAACTATAAAAGAAAGAAAAGAGGACTTTGAAAAGTGTCCTGAAAATACTTGGAATGTTTTGAAAGTTCATCAATTTAGGGAGTTAGTTATTATAAAAGAAAGAAGAGAGGACTTAGAAAAGAGTCCTGAAAATATTGGAAAGTTTTGAAAGTCCTCATTTGGGGAGTTAGTTTGATAGAGATTTTCAAGCACCACTTTTACTTTTATTTTATCCTTTTTGTTAGTTTATTTTGAGTGATTGTAAAGACAAGAGATTCAAAGGAACTTCAAGAGTTTGGTGGAGAACTTCAAATAAGTTTTAATCTTTTTGTTTTGAGACTACTTTTGGTTTTAATTGAAACTTATTGTTGGTTTGACAATGATTTCTACTTTTAAACTAAACTGTGTTTTTATTTTCTCCACGGATTCTGAGTAGTTTCCTTTATTTTTCTTCTTAAAATTATAAGTAATTAAGTTTTGGATGGAAATTGTGAAGAGTATTGATCTTTAATGCTGGAAGAAGTGTGATGATTTGAATACATGCACTTCATTTACTTAATGATTTGGCCAATCCAGATGTTAAAATTTATTGTGAGAACATGTAAGAACTATGCTGGTATTGTCTCAGTCAACAATTGTAAAGAATCACATGAGGTTGTATGAATGAGAATGTAGTTCATATGATTGAGTGCAAATAAATAGGGAAATATTGATTGATGGGTGTAGAGTTTGAGACTCTAAAGTGACAGGTTAAAGCCCCCAACTTGGTTTATTGTTTTAGGTTCTGATACGAGAATGTTAGCCCCCAGGTGGAGGGAATCGAGGGAACTCTAGAGTGAGAGCTAGTATCTTCCCTGCCTAGCCAGTCTTCAGAACTACTCAACCTTGAAACGAGTCAATGATCTTTATAGCATCTCTAGTAAGGGTAAAAAATATTATTGTTCCTATTTGGCACAACACAATTTGCATACTTCCACAACATAATTCCTATTCTTATTACTTATTCATGATAAGAAGAAAGATATTTTTCTTATTTAGTGTTTTTTATCTACAAAACTATAGTTATCTTTTTAAGTTATTACTATTTTGTCAAAATATCAAAAATATAAAAAATACTTAAATTTTTATTACTGCATAACATATTCAATTTAAGTAATTGTCTTTTTAAAAATAGAAAGTTTACTAAAAATGCATATTGTATAAATTCCCTATGGGTTTGATATTCAGGTCTTAATCAAAAAGTCATATATTAATTTATAACGATACATATATTTGCCTAGTATCCCAATATATGAAAATTAAAAGTTAAATTCATCTTTTTCTTCAGGATCAAGTTTTAGTTTTGTTGTAAAGTAAGGAAATATAGGTGAAATATAATCTGAATTATTTTTTTACTTAGCATAATAGATGTATCAAGAGAGATCAAGTTTTTGGCACCGTTGCCGGGGAATCGAAAGCAAAATTTTTATTTTTAGAAAGTGTTATTTAAACTTTAAGTATTGTATCTTATTTTTTGTGTGTGCTTTGAATTTTATTTTATTTTATTATATGATAGTGTATGACTAGTTTATGTTCTGAAGGACTAGTACCCTACGATTCTGAAATAGAAAGAAATATTAGAAAAATTAAAAAAACCAAAAAAGTATAGAAATGGCAGACCAAAATAATCAAAATGCTTAAATTCATCAAGAGTTTAGACTTTTAAGAGCTTATGCCAACCCTACTGTAGATGAACTTCATTGTAGTATTCAAAAACCTACTCTAGTGGTTAATTCATTTGAGCTTAAACCTATTATTATCGAAATGGTATCAAATAACCAATTTAGGGGATCACCAACTGAAGATCCAAATTTTCATCTTACCAATTTTCTAGAATTGTGTGCTACATTTAAATACGATAGTGTTTCAGATGATTCCATAAGACTTAGGTTATTTCCTTTCTCACTGAAGGATAAAGCTAAGATGTGGTTGAATTCATTAGCACCTAGATCTATCAGAACTTGCGGTGATTTAGCACAAAAATTCCTTGCTAAATATTTTTCTCCATTAAGAGAACTTGGGGTGATTTAGCACAAAAATTCCTTGCTAAATATTTTCCACCATAAGAAACTGCGAAGCTTAGAACTGATATGGGAATCTATTTATGAAGCATGAGAAAGATTTAAAGAACTCTTAAGAAAGTGTCCACACCATACTATATTTATGAAGCATGGGAAAGATTTAAAGAACTCTTAAGAAAGTGTCCACACCATGCTATACTTAGAAATGATAGTACATCTTTTAATCAGTTTGAAGGGGAATCTATTTATGAAGCATGGGAAAAGATTTAAGAACTCTTAAGAAAGTGTCCACACCATGCTATACCAGATTGGTTAATAATTCAAACCTTTTATAATGGATTAATTTGTTTTCTTAGATCTATTATTAATGCCTCTGCTTGTGGTTCATTGATGTCAAAACCATTTCATGATGCTAATGTTTTAATTGAAGAGATGGCTACCAATAATTTTTAATGGCCTTCTAAGAGGGTGAATCGAAAGAAAGTAGCCAATATTCATGAAATTGATGCATTCACAATATTAGCAAATCATGTTGCTGCAATTTCAAGGAAGTTAGATCAATTTGGAATGAATTTTTCTCAACGAATTACCATGATTGAAGAGAATTCATTAGGAGAAATGGTGGATACCCAAACATCATTAAAAACTTTGAATGCCATAAATAATAAGCAAAATAACCCATATTCTTATTGTTATAACCTAGATTAGAAAAACCATCGCAACTTTAACCGGAATAACAATTCGGGTGGTAATAATAAGCAATGGAGGAACAACCAAGTAAACCCATTGGGAAACTGGAACATCCAACGGAATAATAATTATAGATCTACTTATCCTCCATGTATAATAGTAATACACAATTTAAGGATAAGAAGTTATCTATACAAGAAGTGGTGTTACAAATGGGTAATTAGTTACAAAGTCAAGGAGCTTTAATTAGAAATATTCAGAATCAACTTAGGCAAATTGCACGTTCATTTAGTAATAGATCCCAAGGAATACTTCCTAGTAATACTGAATCAAATTCAAAAGACCAGAATAAAGAGCAAGTTAAATCCGTACAACATAGAAGCATAAGAGAGTTGGAAGTTAGGGTTCAAAAAGAGATTGAAGTAGAGAGAGAAGAAATTGTAGAATCAAAAGAGGATGATCCGAAAGATTCTGAAAGACCTATTTCTCCACCGAAAATTGATTTAGAAAAACCACCACCTCCATTTCCTCAGAGACTTCAAAAAACAGAAGTTGGATAAGCTCTTTTTAAAATTTTTGGAAATATTTAAGAAGCTTACAATCAATATTCCATTTGCTGAAGCCTTAGAAAAAATGTCAAGCTAAAGTTTATGAAGGGTATTCTCAATAGAAAAAGGATGTTCGAAGGTAATGAGATTGTTGCACTTAGTGAGGAGTGCAGTGCTATAATTCAGAAGAAACTTCCTGAAATGTTTAAATATCCTTTTAGCTTCATAATTCCATGTGCGATAGGAAACAAATTTTATGGGAAAGCTTTATGTGATTTAGGTGCAAGCATTAACCTTATGTCATTATCAATATTTAAAAGATTAGTATTAGGAGAAATAACCCCTACTACTGTAACTCTGCAGTTAGCAGATCGTTTGGTAACCTATTCTAAAAGAGTTATATTAGATGTCCTAGTGAAAGTGGATCAGTTTATCTTTCTTGTTGATTTCATTGCCCTAGATATGGAGGAGGAAAAAGAGATACCTATCATTTCGGGGAGACATTTCCTACCCACAGGAAGAGCAATGATAGATGTGCAGAAAGGAGAATTAACAATACACGTCAATGATCAAACTGTTACTTTTAACATTTCAAAATCAATGAAATAACCTGCAATAGGTAAAGATGATGAGTGCTATAGAATGAATGTTATAAGATATCTGAGAGAATGTCAGTTCAAGACTACTCATGAAGAAAAATCTGAAGAAAAAGATTTGGAACACGATCAAGAAGAGGAATTAGATAAATGTATAAACCTTTTTAAGGAAGATTCAAGTTATGTACAAGAAAGTTTTGAAATTTTGGACATAATAGACAAAGATGAATCATTTTGTCCATCTATTGAAAAACCTCCTGAACTTGAGTTGAAATTACTTCATGAACATTTAAAATATGCCTTTTAGGAGATTCCTCTACTTTACCTGTTATAATTTCTTTAAAGTTAACAAAGGAAGAAGAATAAAAGGTGATGATAATTCTGAAAATTTATAAGAAAGCCTTCGGATGGACAATTGCTGATATTAAAAAAATCAGTCCTTCAATTTGTATGCATAGAATTAATATGGAAGAAAACTACAACCCTAGGGATGATCCATGAAGGAGATTAAATCCTGTTATGAAAGAGGTTATTAAGAAATAAATTTTAAAGTGGTTAGATGCTGGAATTATCTACCCTATTGCAGATAGTGCATGGTTAGTCCAATTCACTATGTTCCTAAGAAAGGAGAAGTAAATGTAACTGTGAATGAGCATAATGAGTTAATACCTACTAGATAAGTTACAAGGTGAAAAATATGCATTAATTATAGAAAATTAAGTCTTACCACTAGGAAATATCATTTTTCACTACCCTTTCTAGATCAAATGCTGGATAGAATAGCTGGGCATAAATACTTTTGTTTTCTAGATGGATATTCCGATTATCACCAAATTCAAATATCTCCTCAGGGTCAAGAGAAAACAACATTTACCAGTCCTTATGGTACTTTTGCTTTTAGAAGAATGCCCTTTGGTTTATGTAAAGCCCCTGCTACATTTCAAAGACGCATGATGACAATTTTTTGTGATTTAATTGAAAAAGGGATTGATGTCCTTCTAAATAACTTTTCAATTTTTGGAACTTCATTTGACTAATGCTTAGAACATTTATCTAAAGTTCTTAAGCTTTGTGAAGAAAAAAATTTAGTCTTTAACTGGGAAAAATGCCAATTTATGGTAGCGGGAGGAATTGTATTAGGTCATCAAATATCAGAAAAATGGTGTGGAAGTTGATCCTGCTAAATTTTAAGAGATCGCTAATTTACCTTATCCAACAAATGTAAGGGAAATTAGGAGTTTTTAGGAAATGCTGGATTTTACAGGCGATATATTAGTGACTTTTCTAAGATTTCTTAGCTTTTATGCCATTTATTGGAGAAAGATGCAATTTTCAATTTTGATGAGGAATGCCTAAAGCTTTTAAATTATTAAAAGAAAAATTATTCGCTGCACCAATTATAGTTTCACCAAGTTGGGAAAAACCTTTTGAACTTATGTGTGATGCAAGTGACTAAGCTATTAGAGTTATTTTAGGACAAAGATATGATAAAATTTTCAAAATTATTTACCATGCTAGTAAAACTCTTAATGAAACTCAAATTAATTTTACAACAAATGAAAAAGAGTTACTAGAAATAGTATATACCTTTGATAAATTTAGATCATATTTGTATGAAACTCATTGTATAGTGCATACAGATCATTCTACTATTAAGTACTTAATGAAAAAAAAGGGTGCGAAACTGAGACTTATAAGATTGATTCTTCTTTTACAAGAATTTGATTTTGAAATAGTAGATTGGAAGGGAACTGAAAATCAAATTGTTGATCATTTGTCCCGGCTTGAATTATAAAATCCACTCTCTTTTGAAAAGAATATTAATGAACTCTTTCCAGATGAAACATTGTTTACTATAAATGACTGACGTGTTCCGTGGTATTGCAACATTGTGAACTATATTGTTAGTGATCTTAAACCCTATGGAATGACACACCAAAAAACGAGGAAATTTATTTCTGAAGCTAAGACTTATTTTACGTATGACCAATATTTATATAAACAAGGAAAAGATCTGATCATTTGAAGATGTGTACCATTAGAGGAAAACTATGAAATTATAAAAAAAATGTCATCATTCTGATTTTGGGGGACATTTTGGTGTTGATAAAACAGCATACAAAATTCTACAATCTAGATTTTGTTGGCCTACAATTTTTAGAGATATTAATGCTTATATCAAAACTTGTGATAGATGTCAAAGGGTAGGCAATATTTCTAGAAGAAATGAGATGCCTCTCAATTATGTGCTAGAAGTTAAAATATTTGATGTTTGGGGATTAGATTTAATGGGACCATTTATACCATCTTTCAGAAATTTATATATTCTTTTAGCAGTGGACTATGTATCTAAATGGATAGAAGTTGTTGCTTTACCTTGATGTGATGCTCAAAGTGTTGCAAAATATTTGAAAATGAACATATTTTGTAGATTTGGGATGCCGAGAGTCACCATTACTGATGGGGGAAGCCATTTCAGAAATGTCATTTTGGAAAAGTTATTAAAGAAATATCATATAAATCATAGGATTGCTACTGCTTATCATCCTTAGACAAGTGGTTTAGCTGAATTATCCAATCGGAATCATAGGATTGTACTGCTTATCATCCTCAGACAAGTGGTTTGGCTGAATTATCCAATCAGGAAATTAAAAGAATAGGAAAAATCTGTGAATCCAACAAAAATGGATTGGTTACCCAAACTTGACTATGCTTTGTGGGCTTATAGGACTGCATATAGAACTCTTATAAGAATGTCCCAATATAGGCTAATATTTGGGAAAACTTGTCACTTACCAGTTGAAATTGAGCATAAAGCATATTGGCTTATTAAAGAGTTCAATTATAACTTAAAAGATATTGGTGAGAAAAGATTGTTACAATTAAATGAGCTTGAAGAGATAAGGAATGAATCTTATGAGAGTGCTAAGATTTATAAAGAAAAGATGAAAATGTGGCATCAACGAAAGATTCTTACTAAAAATTTTCAGCCAGGGCAACAAGTTTTGCTATATAATGCAAGGTTAAGATTATTTCTAGGCAAACTTAAGTCCAGGTGGATGGGCCCATGTGTTGTGATAGAAGTTTATCCTTATGGATCTGTGGATATTAAAGAAACTAATTCTGAGAAAAATTTTAAAGTGAATGGACATAGACTGAAACCTTATTACATTGGGGATTAGTATAAATATAATGATGGAATGATGTTGGGTCAACCAGAATGTGCACTGGTTACATCGGGCTGACGACGTAAAACCTGCGCTTTATGGGAGGCAACCCATAGTTATCAGTGTGTTTTTTCTTTGATTATTGTTTTGAGTCTGATTAAAAAATTTTAGGTTGTATTTTTGAGTTTATTATGTGCTAGTAATATTTTTAGACTTTATTTAGTGACCTAGACATGTTAGAATAAGAATTTGGACGTTAAGTTGAATGGTGCAAAAATGTGCACTGGCGCTTAAGCGCTAGATCCGACGCTTAAGCGCGACAGTGTAATCACTTGTGAAAATTTCAATTTCTAGAAGGTGTAACTACAATTTAGTTGGAATAAACGTGTTTTGGCAGTTTCTATTTATTAGGCCTATAAATAGTTGTGAAGGAATTTCACCCCGGATTATTTTTAGCCCTAAAAGTCTAAGAAAGAGAGAGATTTAGAGAAAATGACTTCATGGGAGATGGATTTGAAGGAGAAGGAAGAAGCCATGAGGAATAAGTTCATTAGTCAATGTTCATAGAAGATGTATAACGGTTTCTTAGCCGTTAGTATTTAAGGGATATCAGAGAAGAACAACCAGATGAAGAATGCTATATCTGTATTAGAGACTAAGGTGTTTGAATTGCATGCTCATCTAGAACATATTGGGTGGCAACTTAAGATGCAATTCAGCCATACAATTTATATAGAGGAAGTGGATAAGTCAATGTTCCTTAAGCAAAAGTGCATCGAAGATGATAGTATTAGAGCTCGTCACCACCGTCCGTTTTATCCACTCTATATTCCTGGAGAGACTATTGAGAAACAAGAATTCGTTCCTTCTAATGAAGAGTGGAATTAAGTTTAGTGTTAGGATATGTGTGTTTGGAGTCATGTTTTTAAGTGTGTTAGTGTTTATGTCATTTGTTTAGTTTTTGTGTCACTTATGTGTAATTGTAAAATATGTGTTAAGTGTTTTGTACTCAGGAAAATTTTCTCATCCAAGACTATTTGGAGAGAGAACTAAGTGTTAAATGTGTTTCTAATTGTTTGTGAATTAATATAAATTTGTTATTTTGAAAATTTGTGTTATTTTAAGCGTTTGAATTGAATTAATTATTATGGAGAATTTTGGAGAGAGAAGGGAGTTATAGGGTAAAAATAGTCCATTTAAGTACTATGAGACCATTTAGGGGTGGTTTACTTAGGCTAATAGTGCATTTTACTTACATTTAGAAATTTCAAAAATTGTGCACTGGCGCCTAAGCACCACATCTCTCACTTAAACTAGAGCCAACCCGAGAGGCAGGCGCCTAAGCGCCACTTACCCACGCTTAAGTGCCGTATCACAAAAATTGGTTTGCGAATGAATAAAAATGAATTTTAAGTCCGAAAATACCATTTTTAACGCCTCATATCATCTTCTCCAACTCAAGTTTGCGATTTTCAGGGCTAATGTAAGTGAAATTTGGAGATTTCTTGACGTAAGTAAAAATAGTCATTTGGGCTAACACTTGATTTCGACGCTGGTTGATTAATAGTTTTTTTAATAGGTATGAATTTGTGAAATGTGTTTGTAAAAAAGTGTATTTTCATATATAAAAGACAGTTTGTAGTTATTTGTGAAAATGATTATTTGTGAAATTTGTATTTAGGAATTTAGATAAAAATTTGTGTTTAAAAATACTAAAAACTTTGGAGAAAATTGAAAGGAAATTGAAAATTTGAGAAATCTCCAAATAAAAGACCAACCTCAAAATCTCCAAGAAATTTGGAAATTGAAACATTATTATGAAGTGACAACACTAAACGCTGACATAAAAATATAAATATAATCAAAGTTCAAAATTCTAAGGTAAAAATAAACCAAATCAAACCTAAACAAATCCATACAATTACACTAAAACACATAAACATTTTTAAGCAAGTAAAGAGTTCACAATCTTTAATCATTCAGCCTCATCTTCAGTGCTTTCACCTCCTTTAATATCTCCCATAGATTGGTAATGAAAAATAGGTTGTAGAAGGATCTATACAAGAATTTATCTGTTGAATTTTCTTTCATCCACCCCTTTTCTTTAAACATCCAAACTAATCCTGCTTCAGAAGTTCCAGTGTGATCAAAATTTTCTTTCATTCTCCAATCTAACTGATCAAAAAGGCACTTGAGATCTCCTACTGCATTCATAATACTCTGAAGTTCTCTTTCAATGTTCTTCAATTTCTTCTCTAAAGCAAGCAAAATTCAAACTGCTGGTGGCATTAATGGAGATTAAGCATGTGAAGAATGATCTATAATAGCATTTATTGCTTCATTTCTAGTACCAACATACTGATCATCAATATGAATCATAGGCTCCCATGGTAGTAAAAATTTTTCCCAACTTTCATATGACACTTGGGATTAACTGCAAATTAGAAAAATTATTGAAGGATGCCCAAGTCCATAAATTAGCCCATTCATAATGATTCCCATCGCAGATTTAAATATAATTGAACTTATATTAATAGGTTTCTCCATTTGAATGCAGTAGTTTAAAATAACACTCTCCTTGGTGACTCTACTGATCGTCATAGTAGGGAGTAATTTTGCACAAATAAAGAAATGTCATTGTTTTGAAATTGGATTAAGTGATGAGTAGGAAAACTAATATATCGTTCATCTCGTACTTCCCACATATTACTTTCATTAGTCAGAAAATTACAAATATCTTGCATCAAATCTCACATAAGAATGAAATTTGCATAATGGCAGATTGGAACATTTTCTATCATATACAATTCATTAATCCTCGCAGAAGTAAATGACACAACCTTACCTCAAACGAAGACAACTCCTTGGGTAATTCCATGTAGATTTGCATAGAACTCCTTCACTACAGTTATAACAACTGTAACAGTAGTGCAACATAGAACTTCCCATTGCCTTTACAGAATGATCTTATCAACTGGAGCACTTGGATTGATCAACCCATGATTAACAAATTCTCTTTCCATGATCAATCTCTTATTCATAATAATTTTATCGTATAATCTCTGCGCGTCGAAACTAGCAAAATTTCCTCTATTAAAAACTCCATACCTTCAATTATTTCTGGAATTGAAAGCCATGGAATCCAAAAATAGAAAGTTTCTAGGTGTCTTAGGCAGTTTTTAGGACTTTAAAAACACCTCTTGGTGGTTATTATGGAGTGAAATCCCGCCAAAGTCCGCCAAAATTCGCATAAACCACCCAACCATCCTCGGCACCGTCGGTGCTCTCGAGGGTCACTGCCGGCACTGAGATGAATTTCCTTTGGCGCCGCTGGTGCCAGTGGCCAATTTTCTGTGATTTTTTTTATTTTTTCTTCAATTAAATCTCAACTTTTCTTCCAATACCAATATTAGGCTTAATTTATAATAAATTTAACTGTAAGGGATTATTATCTACTAATATATAAGACACATAAAAAATTAAATAGTAATACATAAACATATAAGTATGGGTTGCCTCTTATAAAGCGCTTGGTTTAATCTCGTTAGCACGACATACCATTTGTTTAGTTGGGTTGACTTAACATTAAAACTTCTTTAAATTGAGGTATGTGCCATTCATAATAATGTTTCAAATGATGCCCACTAACTTTTAATATCATTCTAGTGTTAGGGTCTTTAATCACAACAGTTCCATAATGATAGACTTTAATTATTTTAAATGGCCCTAACCATATGGATTTTAGTTTTCCTAGAAATAATCTCAATCTTGTATTATATAATAAAACTTCTTGTCCAGGTTCAAATTTCTTCTGAAAAATCTTCCTATCACGCCATATTTTCATTTTCTCTCTATAGATTTTTGCATTATCATATGCTTGATTTCTAATCTCCTCAAGTTCATTGAGTTGAATATTCTTTTCACACTAGAATCTTTTAGATTAAAATTAAATTCTTTTATAGCCCAAAATGCTTTAAGCTCTAACTCTATGGGTAAGTGACATGTTTTTTCCAAATATCAGTCTGTTTGGAGATATTCTTATAAGACTCTTATAAGCAGTTTTATATGCCCATAATGCAGTATCAAGTATAGTAGACCAATCCAATTTATAAGGATTTATATCTTTTTCTAAAATGTGTCTAATTTCATGATTTGATATCTCTGCTAGACCACTAGTCTGAGGATGATAAGCAATAGAGAATTTATGCATGATATCATATATCTTAATTAATTTTTTGATTCTCTTATTCTTGAAATGAAATCCTCCATCATTAATAATTATTCTCGGCATTTTATCAATAGCTTCAATCCATTTGGACATATAATCAACAGCAAGTAATATATATAAGTTTCCAAATAAAGGAATAAATGGTCCCATAAAATCTAATCCCCACACATCAAAAATTTCAACTGCCAATGTGTAATTTAGAGGCAATTCGATTCTTCTAAATATATTTCCTACGCGTTGACATCTATCGCACGTTTTAATATATTCATTAACATCTTTAAAAAAGTAGGCCAATAAAATCCAGCTTGTAAAATTTTATATGCAGTTCTATTTATTCTGAAATATCCTTCAAATTCAGAATCATGACATCTTTCAATTATCTGTTGTGTTTCTTAATAAGGCACACATCTTCTAATAATTAGATATTTACATTGTTTATATAAATATGGGTCATCCCAAAAATTGTCTTTTGAATCATATATAAACTTGTTTAATTGTGGATTTTTTATATTAGGTGGTAGAATATCACTTATAATATAATTTACTATATCAGCATACCATGGCACATCCATTTCATCAATACTATATAATTGTTCATCAGGGAAATTCTCTAAAATTTCATTTACAAAATTAGTTAATATTCTTATTTCTATTCTAGAAAAATGATTAGTTATTTGATTATCATTTCTCTTTCTATCAATCACTGTAAAATCAAACTCTTCCTATAGAAGTATCCATCTAATTAATCTTGGTTTAGCATCTTTCTTTTGCATTAAATATTTAATAGCAGAATGATCTGTATGCACTATACATTTAGTTGCAATTAAATAATGTCTAAATTTATCAAAGACATAAATAATAGCTAATAACTCTCTTTATGTAGTAGTATAATTAACTTGAGCCTCATTTAGAGTCTTGCTAGCAAAATATATAACCTTAAAAACATTATCGTGCCTTTGTCCTAATACAGCCCCAATAACATAATCACTAGCATCACACATTATTTCAAATGGTTTTTCCTAGTTAGGTGGTACTATTATAAGCGCATTGACTAATTTTTTCTTTAATAATTCAAATGCTTCTTTGAATTCTATATTAAAATAAATTTTGTATCTTTTTCTAAAAGTAGGCATAAAGGCTTAGTTATTTTTGAAAAAAATTTTATGTAGCGCTTGTAAAAACAAGCATGTCCTAGAAAAATTCTCACCCCTTTAACACTAGTAGGTGGCGTTAATTTTTCTATAACTTGGTTTTTTGCAGGATCTACTTCCATGCCTTTTTCAAAAATTTTATGCCCAAGTACAATACCTCGCGCAAGCATAAATTAACATTTTTCCCAATTTAATACCAATTTGACTTTTTCACATACTTCTAGAACTTTTTCTAAATTATTAAGGCATTATTCAAATGAAGTTCTAAATATGAAAAAATCATCCATAAATACTTCCATTCCATATTCTATAAAATTACTAAAAATTGACATCATACATCTTTGAAATATTGCAGGTGCATTGCATAGTTCAAAAGACATTCTACGAAAAGCAAATGTTCCATATGGGCTTGTAAATGTTGTTTTCTCCTGATCATTTGGAGCAATTAGAATTTGGTGATAACCGATATATTCATCTAAAAAACAAAAATACTTATTCCCTGCCAATATATCCAACATTTAGTCTAGAAATGGTAAAGAAGAGTGATCATTTCTGGTGGCCATATTTAATTTTCTATAGTCAATGCAAATTCGCCAACCAGTTACTTGTCTTACTGGTATTAATTCATTTTTCTTATTTTCTTCAACAGTCATTCATCCTTTTTTTGAAACACAATGAATTGGGCTCACCCAAACACTATCTGAAAAAGGATATATAATTTCAGTATCTAACCATTTTAAAATCTCTTTTTTAACAACTTCTTTCATTATCGGGTTTAATCTTCTCTGAGCATAAGCTTTAGATTCATACTGTTCATCTAATAAAATTCTGTGCATACAAATTGAAGGACTAATTCCTTTAATATTTGTTAAAGTCCATCTAAAAGCCTTTTTATACTTTTTTAACATTTCTATCAACTTTTGTTCTTGAATTTCAGTTAACTCGGAAGAAATAATAGCAGACAATGTAGACGATTCTCCTAAAAATATATACTTTAAATGGGTAGGTAATATCTTTAATTCAAGTTTAGGTGGTTTAATACTTGAAGGAATAAGATTTTTACTATCGTTTTCCAATAAGTCCAACTTTTCAAATTTGACCTGAATATAATCCAAATCTTCTTCTTTAACTTCATCTTCATTTTAAAAAATTCCAGGGTTAAAATAATTATAATAGGGATTGTTATTTCGATTATTTATAGTGTTTAAAGTTTCATAAGATTGTTGAGTATCAATAATCAGTCCTAGTGAACTTTCCTGTAATACTGGGGGTATTTGAGAATAGTTTACTCCTATTTTATCAATCTTTTTTGAAATAGCAGAAATTTGAGTTTCCAAAATAGACATTGCATCAGAATCATGAATATTGGCTAATCTCTTAATGGAAAAGGGAAAAGTCTATGCCCAACAGCATCATCAGACTCTCTGTCATATTTAAATGTAGCACAAATTTAAAGAAAACGAGCAAGATGTAAGATAGGATCTTTAGTAGGTGATCCTCCAAACTAATTATTTTGTATTATTTGGATAATAGCAGGTTTAAGCTCAAATGAATTAGCAGCAACATTAGGATTTTAAATAGTTAAATGAAGTTCATCTGCTGTTGGATTTGCTTAATCTTTTAAAGGACTTTCTCAATTTTCATTTATTGGATTTTCTATATTATTCACCATTTCTTTCAAATTTTTAGTTTCTCTTTTTTGTTTCTGTCGGCGTTATTTCGGGTTGGTTTGTGGGGTTGCCCGTACGAAGCTGTCGGTCGCTGGAATCAAAATCCCGTCGCCCGCTTCGGAAGGACGTTGAAGTATGAAATCAAACTGACCTCATATTTTTCATAGTTTAAAATGAAAGAGCACTGTTCCTCAGATCCTGTATCTATCCCGAAGGATAAACATAAGATTTGAGGATGAGGCTCAATCAAATAAACTAAGGAAAGTATGACGTCTGTTTGGTATGCGAAACCTTTGTATTTGCCGATAAGTTCCCCTATTTAATATAAAGGATTAAATAGGGTTTATATTAAGCTGGGTTCGGACATGCTTCCTATAAGGGTGAGCCCCTATAGTTAATTACATCTTAAATGACCAAAGTCACTTAAGAAGACTCTCGATAAAAATCAGGAAATATTATCTTCAAGGAATTTTAAAGGGTAGGACTCTTCAACGAAATCGAACATAGAGGTGTGAAAGGGAATTGGTTCGAATTAAGAACATTTTATTGTGGAATCCAAAGGAAGTAAAACTAGAGGTGTGAAAGGGGATTGGTTCAAATTTGGAACATTTTATCGTAGAATCCAAAGGAAGAAGAACTAAAGAGATGTCATGGATCCAGAGGAGAACCTCGGTGACTTCCCAAGCTATCCTAATATTTGGCTTCAATTTTGAGGAGAAATATTTAGGTATTTCATCCTGTGTCATGGATCTAGAGGAGAACCCCGGTGACTTCCCAAGCTATCCTAATGTTTGGCTTCAGTTCTGAGGAGAAATATTTAAGTGTTTCATCCTGCCAATATTATTAGTTTGGGCTTACATTCGTGTGAAATGTTCACACAAATAGCCTGAAAGATGTGAGGAATTTGTCGTGACAAACGACAACCTCGGAATCCTAAGATGAGTTAGGGCTTATATTGTATAGCAGAGCTATGCAAAGGCCTAAAGATAAGGTGAGGATTTAAGTTTCATAAGCAAGCAACCTCGAATTCCTATGGCTTTGTTGTTTAAGTCAAAGGAAGGAAGATTGGTTTAGCTGGGAAAGACAGGTTTGGCTGTTGAAGATGGTCGTGCTGCCCACCATGCTAGCTCCAAGCTCTTGTCGCGACGAGTTCGAGTTTTCTACGGTCAAGTTATAATATCAAATCAGGTGGCCTTATGGTTGAAGTTCTTTAAATTTTATAAGGGCGTCATATCAAATTAGGTGGCCCTATGGTTGAAGTTCTTTAAATTTTATGAGGGCATATTAAAGTTTTTTAGAGCAACACCNATTATGATAAATTTAGGTAAAAGTTTTTAATATTAAAGGTCAATTCTAAAATTAAAGATATTTGGTATGAAAGGATAAGAATATGTTTTTCTATTTAAAATAAAGTAAATTTTATTTTTGAAGTATAAAAAATCTTAAAGTTTCATGTAAGAAGAAAAAAATGAGATTTTATGAAAAATCATCAAAACTAATAAGAATTTATAAAGAGCAGAAAGGTAAAAAGTTTTAACTTTGAGAAGAGGATAGTGAAGTTTAAAATTATTAAAGGCTATCCAGATATTGTAATCATCACTTGAAAAAGAAAAGAAAAGAAAGGATTGAAAAGGTCCTGAATAAAAAAAATGTGAGGAGAAGCTTGAGGAGATGCATAATAAAAAATTACCTTCACTTGAATCAACTTGAGGAAAAGACTTTGTTACATTTTCTAAACTTGTATTTGAGTATTAGCACCCTTAATAGTAAAGTTTTGATGAAATTCTTTTTCATATGGTTATTCTAAGTATCCTTGATATAACAAATTAAACTTCTTGAAATGAATGAAAATTCAGAAATCTTAGATTTGATTACTATGTATTCTTATACTTATAGTTTTAATCTAAGTTATTAAAAGGTTTTTTAAAATTATACTGTTTTATTATACTATAGTATAGAATTTTATAAGTTAATCTTTATCGTAAGTCACATTTTTATGTAGTAAAAGAGTCACTTGAGGACAAGTAACGTTTAAGTTTGGGGGATTTTGACACGGCTAAAAATTACCTACTTTTTCATATATATTTTATGATCAATTTTAATATTTTTTAATGATATTACATTTTAAAGGAAGGTATTTTGCATATTTTTGGTTATAGGTACAATAAATTGACTTTTGGAGAAAATGAAGCAAAAATGGTGTAATTTGGAGTCAAAACGAGCAAGAAAGAAAATTCTGACTTGACACATTTCGATATGTCTTCCTATGCTTAATCTACTTTACATTTATCACATATTTTTGAATAAAATTACAATTTAAGGAAATGTTATTTTTATGTTTATTTTGTTTGTATATTTGTTAGGAGTAAAACACAGCTGAAACGGGGCAAAACGGGGAGAAACAGAGCCAAATGGGGCAAAATGGTGGAGCTGCTATAGGGTGGCCCCTAAAGCGCCAAAACTAGCGCCAGAGGCACCAAAATCAAGAGAATAGGCGCCAGAGGCACCAAAATCAAGAGAACTAGAATCAGAGTCACCATAACTGGCTTCAAAAGATTAAAACGCCCCATGGATTCAATGCATCTAGATACTTTGGAAGGCTCTTTAATGAAGGGATATGTCTTTTAAACGAATGGGCATATCTCTTAAGATTCAAAAGGTGTGACTTTTGGAGAATATTTGGGAGGGAATTTTGAATTCTTTTTGAAAGGAGGCATCCCTTAATTAAAAAGGAGAGGAGTATAGGGCATTAGGGTGGTGTGAGAGTGAGAGGAAGGCTTGGTTAAGAGAGGATTTTTTTCTAGGGTCGTAAGAGGAGAGGGAAGGTGACAAATTTACCTGTACCTCATGGCTTCCTAACTATTTGAAAATGATGCCAAAAAAATTAGCACACGTATCTCATCATCTAAATTAATTTCAACAGATGACAATTAATTTGTGATAGTATTGAAATCATTCAGGTGTTGAGCAATAAAAACACCTTCCACCATCTTCAAGTTGAATAACTTCTTCATCAAATTCACCTTTTTATTCTCCCATGGCTTTTCATACATACCTGATAAGACTGTCACGAGATATGCAGTCATCCTCTCCTTAACGACATTGTATGCAACGGACCTCGATAGGGTCAATCGAATAACACCCAGACCTATCAATCCAATAGATTCCATTCAGCCTCATCCATCATTTCAAATCTTTTGTCCAATAACAGAAGATGAAGTTTCTTCCCATAGAGGTAGTCCTCTATTTGTATCCTCTAATAACCAAAATCTGTGTCATCAAATTTCTCGATCTCTGAAACCTTCACTTCATCTACAACCATCATTCTTCCTCATATCCGAATAAAGCTCTGATATCAGTTGTTGTGGTACATAGAATAAAATAGAAGAATGGTCAATGATGAAGAGAAAAATTGAACGAGAAAATTCACACCAAAAAACAGTAACACAGCGAAACACAAATTTACCTGCTTTCATGGAGTTACAGAGGATTTTACTACTTGAGGAATATACATCAGTTGATAATCTCGATTTACAAGAGGAATATCTCATTTCCTTACTCTCTCTTCTTCTCTCTATACATCGAGATACACCAAAAAAGATAAACTTACAAGAGAAATAAACCCAATTTCTCTTCAGTCACAAGCCACCAAGAGGAAGCCAAGGTAGAACAATCTTCTTCTTCTTCTTTCTTCTTCCTTCTACTGCAAGAAACTACTACTTACACTTCTCTTCCTCTATCCCGAAGAAGCCCGAAAAAGAACACAAAAAAGGTCATGCATAGAAACTAAAGGAGCTGTGCGATGCTGTTGGCACAATTTTAACTGGGTCGTCCTATGAAAGCTNTATATTTTTGAATGTTGTGGCGGTGAATTTTATCTTGGTTGATTTTAGTTTTGGTTTCGAGTTATGGTTATGGTTAACATGAAATTTTATGTAGGTAAATTCAAGTATGAAGTATGCAAGGAAAAGGCAGAAGAAAGACGGTACTATAAACTGTAAAAGCGTACCTTGCGAGTCTTCTCGTTCCATTACCTGAAACTTAAAATGCATGTTAAGGCAGTTTATGAAGAGCAGGAAAGGTAAAATTTTTGGTAATTTTCCTAACCCCTTGTCATATCTTGGTGAGTCCTTAAAAGTTCAATTAAGGATGATTTCATTGAGCGAAGCATATTAAGTTTAATAGGCCTCTCGAGGTATCCAACAAGTTAGGAGGGGGAAGCAGGTCCATGCCTCCCTCTCACCAACTGATGAAAAGCCTCGAGTCCATTTAAACTTATTATGTTACTTGGGTTCATCCTGTAAATACCCTTATTACTCAGTGAACTATGATGTCTCAATTATCCCTAAGAATAAGGTAATTATCATTTTGAAAATTATGTGGGTAAAGACCCTTAAAGGGGCAAGTTAGTGTAATTTGAACACTTAGCCAAATTCTTAATCCTAATTGAACTTAACGAAGGGGAAGTTAGTGTAATTTGAACACTTAGCCAAATTTTTAATCCTAATTGGGCTTAGTGATTCAAGGATGTTTGATATAATTATGTTTATTTCTCTAATCCTCTTTTAGTCAATTTTGATTTGGCCTAAGTCACCACTAAGCCATTAAGACCTAGGTGAGTGTCTTGATTAGTTTTAAAAATGGTTAAGCTTTATGTGATCAAGATTTATGATTTAAATTTTATTTGAAAATCAAGATAGGGGCATTAAATTTATTAGTTATAAACTTCAAAAGTCATGCCCCTAAGTCCAGGATCATTTAATTTTAATAAACTTCCAAATCTTAATAATTTAGAAATTTATTAATCTTAATTAAGCAAGTAAGATTGGTTTCTACCAATTAACCCTTTGTGTTTCAAGCATCAAATAAATGGATTATGATTAGGGGTTACCCATTTTCCCTCCTTGAATTAAGCCTAAATGTTAATTAAGGCAAAATTTCCAAAATTACACCTTTGCCCTTAAGGCTCTAACACTTCATAATTTGTCAAATTCAATTCAACTAACTTTGAAACTTTTATCCTACCACATTCATGGGTCATTTGAGACATCAGAGGAGGAAATGTGATTTTTCAAAATTTAATTTAATTTATATATTTATTTTTATGCAAAAATAGGATTGAGAAAATGTGATTTTTCAAAATTTAATTTAATTTATATAATTATTTTGATGCAAAAATAGGATCTTTCAAAGAAAATTCTTAACTTGACCAAGGTAAATTATAATCCCTTGAAATTTTTACTGGAGATAAACCTAGGCCAGAGAAGCCTTTGGATCAAATTTCATAATTTTTTGAATTCTTTGTGATTTATTAGATTTATTCTAAATTCTGGGTTATTTAATACAAATAAAATATTTGAGGTGGTGAAAATTAAATTTTTTATTTTTGAAAAATCTCCCTAAGATCAGAGAACACAGAGGAGCTAATTTTATATTATTCTAATTTTTCCTTGATTTATTGGAATTATTTAAGTGAAAACTCCTTTTTAGCCTTTTAAAAATTATTTTTAAGCTTTGAAATTCAATATATTTATTTAGAAAACCAGGAAAAATATTCTAATTGTTTCTAAGTGATTAGGAAACAATTTAGAACATTTCCATGAGTTTTATTACTTTTATGATTTTTATGAATTTTTAATTATTTAAATATTTAGAATAGGCTAAAAATTAAATTTTTATTTTAAATATCATTTTATTTTTAGAAAATACCCCTGATCATAGAGAACTCAAAAAACTAAGTTTCATAAATTTTTGAGTTATATTTTGATTTTTAAGAAATCATTTAAGTGTAAAAGTGGTACTAATCTTTAAAAATCAAGTTAAGTTGTCAAATGAACTCAAAATAATTTGAAATTTTTATGATGAGTTCTCTGTCAATTTAAGTTGTCAAATGAACTCAAAATATTTTGAAATTTTTATGATGAGTTCTCTGGATGATAAATTATAGTGAAGATTAAAAATCAAGTCATTTAAATTTTTGTATTTTCCAAAATTAATTATCTTAATGATTTATTATTTGTAAAAATTAAGGATATTTTAAATGTTTTGACCCATGAAATTATTTTCAAAGGTTTCTCTGGTCATGATGGACCTTCTAAAATTTTCTTAGGATTTTATAACCAATATACTAATTTCCATGATTATTTTAACAAAATAATGTGAAATAACTTGAAAAATGTGGGTCTTGTATAGGAAGCTCCTCTCACTTTGGAAAAATCAGAAAATACTTCCCCTGATAGAGGCTACAACATGTCAAAATTTCAAGCCAAGGTGATGTGTCAATATGCATGGAGAATTAAATGATTCCAAATAGTGTTTAATTAATTAAAAATATTTTATGCATTAAATGGACTTAAAAATTATTCCACATTGTTTTCCTGTGTTCATATAGAGAGTATTTTTATTTTATTTTTGTGATTTTTCTACACAAAGTTATGTATTTTTGAAGTTTTGGGGATTAAATAAATAAGAAAATGCCCCTATTTTTCTATTTAAACCGCGCGTGCCACCTTAACCTACGACGGCTCCGAAGGCACGCGTGGCGCACTCTGGTTAGATGCCGTCGTCCATGTAGGTTGCTGACTCGGCCCGCTGTTTATGTCCCGAAGTGCTGTCCGGCTTGATCTCCCCCGTCCATTTGATACACGCTTGATCGAACTGCTCCCCGTCATTGTCCCTGATAGAATGATCCCGTACCCATCCACAATAAAACCTTAAGATCTCAGCCATAAACTCAACCAAATCACTTTGGGTTTGATCCTATGGACTCGTCTAAGTGAGACGAACACATCCGTATGACTAAGATGCCATGACATCAAGGTTCAGTAAATGGAGAATCAAAATAAGCTCGGGTAGAGGAGGAGTTTTATACCTTTGCTCTAAGAAGGGAAGCTTCGATCAGAGATGCTCGACACGTTTCGTTGGGGTCCAAGGAGGCTAGGGATTGAGTCCCTGGTCTTGGTGTAAGGCCTAGGTATGAGTTAGACAAAGCTCGATTTCAGGAGTTGGTCTCGAGCTATGATAGAGGCTCTAGGAAGGGGGATTTGATGGGGCTTTGGCTTCTTTCACTCTTGTGAAGGTGTGGGCACAAGAAATTGAAGTTTGATGGAGTTTGGAGGTGTATTGGGTTCTGTCCTGGTTTCCGGCAGGGTTTCCAGCTCAAAATTGAGCTCCGACAATGGTAACAGGTGAGCAAAAATGGTTGAAATGCACTGAGGGAATCTTATGGAAGCTCTGTGTGAAGTTTGGACTAATTAAGCACTGATTTGAATGTTTTAATTCTCCATGCATGTAGTAATCAAACTACGGCTTGAAATTTTAGCATATTGTTGTCTCTGTCTTAGGGAACATTCTCTGATTTTTCCAAAATCGGTGAAAGTTCCTAGACAGAGAATCATATTTTTCAAGTTTATATCCATTATTTGCTTAAATTAATCATGAAAATTAGTATGTTTGTTAGAAAAATCCAAGAAAATTTTGGAAGACTTATGATGACTAGAGAGCTTTTGGGAAAATTTCTCATGAGTCAAGTCATATAAAATGAACTTAATCTTTACAACCCCTAAATAACTAAAATAATTAATTTTGAAAAACACAAATAACAAAATGACTTAATTTTTTTTATTCCATAATTCTTTACGTTCAAGAGAACTCAACATAAAAATTTCAAAGCATTTTAAGTTCATTTGATAACTTAAATTAATTTTTCATGTTAATTAACATTTTTGACAATAAAATGTTTTTTATTAATTAAAATATCACTTGAAAAATTATAAAACATAGTTTTTCGAGTTCTCTGCGATTAGGGGTGTTTTCTAAAAATAAAATGACATTTAAAATAAAAACATAATTTTTAGCTCATAGTAAATATTTAAATTATTAAAAATTCCTAAAAATCACAAAAAAATAAAACTCATGAAAATATTCTAAATTGCTTCCTAAGCACTTAGGAACAATTAGAGAATTTTTCTTGATTTTCTAAATAAAGAAACTGAATTTTAAGGCTAAAAAATAATTTTTAAAGGCTAAAAATGGGATTTTAATAAAAATAATTCCAATAAATCAAATAAAACTTAGAAAAATATAAAATTTTCTCCTCTGAGTTCTCTGATCTCAGGAAGATTTTTGAAAAATATAAAACTTAATTTAATAAATACCCCAAAAATTAAAATAATTCTTAAATTTCAAATAAAATTTTAAAAATCATGAAATTTGGTCACCTCCACTAAAAATTTTAAGGGATTAGCACTTACCTTGGTCAAGTTAGAAATTTCTTTGAAAAGTCCTATTTTTGCAAGAAAAATAATTATATAAATTAAATTAAACTTTGAAAAATCAAATTTTCTCCTCTGATGTCTTAATTAATCCATGAATGAGGTAGGATAAAAATTTCAAAGTCATTTGAACTTAATTTGACAAATTATGAAGTGCTAGAGCCTTAGGGGCAAATGTGTAATTTCAAAGTCCATTTTTCTTTGATGATGATGCCTTAGGATGGAGTGTCCTAGTAGAAACATCGGAATGTCGAGGAAGAGTACGCTCCCCATGGTGCAGACCAGCTAAAGTATCGGGTAATCTGTTTGTCTTTTTCTTTGGAATTTTAGGGATGTCCTTATGGTGCGTACTCGATAAATTTCTTGAACTCAGTCGTAACTTAATCGGTTGATGACCTGTGGTCCCGATGACAGCAGACTGGGTGGTAACTATGGTGGTATCAACTCTGCACCCAAGCGAAACCAGACAGGAATACAAGTAGGCAAAGCCTCAGTTAACTTTTGAGATTGTTTGGCAGACTTGATGTCCCATAAAATTTCTTTCTTCATGCGAGGGGATATTGCATGTCCCACTCGCTTATGTAGTTCACTCATTGAAAATCCTTCTTTAGGGGCTAGCCTCTGCAAAAATGAAGTGACTCGAGTGATAGGAGTATGTTTCTTTCTCTCCACACCTTGTCCATGAAGTGATGGTAATGCAACGGCGATCTTCTGGATACTTTCTTGTAGAAGTGGATATGCTTCCGGTAACTCGAACTCTTCTTGGTGAGGTTCTTCATCAGTAGGTACTTCCTTAGGAGCCTGGGCTTTAGTTGCCCTCTGAACTCTCTTGTTGCGGTTTCTCATTTGTGTTCGGGTTAGTGGTACGGTTTTTGAAATCGATCCAATTTCGAATACTGGTGGCGGGACAACTAATCCCTCAGTCGGATCCTTAATGATCATTACTTTTTTCCCCTTAGCAGCAGCGGGAACAACAGGCTTGGTGGGTGCCAGGGTGACAACAATATTCTTGGCCTTCTTATAAGAAGGGAAATCCTAAAGACAGTTCAGGTTGAACTCAATAAAAGGCTCCTAAATTTCTTGAGCAGTGACTTTCATCACGACGAACGGGGCCTTCCCGAGGATAAACTCAAGGTCTTCAAATTTGGCTCCAAACTTAATGGTAGGAGCAACATTGCGGACTTCATGGCTTGTCGGAAAGTTGCACGAAAACGTCAGCGTTGGGTAGGCCATTGCAACATCTTTAAAATAGAAAGTTCTGGGGCTAGTAATATAACTAAAATCTTGTAATCTTTAGTGCAAGCACTGAAAATTAATAGAAGTTGATTTGTAAACAAGGTAAATTTTAGTTTGTGGGGATTTTAAAATTTATAGTAAAAAGGTAATTTGAAAGTAGAAAAAAAAATAATTAATATAAGAAAATTTTAAAGCGCGCGCATCACAACACAAATTGATTTAATTTGCAAAATAGCAAATCAAATTTGGAAGGGAGATGTGAAGTGTTTAGGACCCAGTGCGAGACCGATTTAGCAGCTCACAATGCCTAGGTGGAACTAGTCCACCAACACACTTATTGGGGTCCGACCCCACATGAAGATTTAAAGAGTCCTTAATGGCCTCGTGAACCCCTCTATTCAAAGGTGATTGAACAAGCAGTCCTGAAGTCCAAAGTGTTGGTCGTACTTTCCCAAGACCGAAATGGGTAAAGTATGACTGTTGGCGCTATTTTTGTGGTTGGAGGAGTTGCTCATAAGAAGCTGTAGGTCACTCAAATAGAAATCCCGTCGCCCGCTTCGGAAGGACGTTTTAGTTTACATATATATTTAGTTTTAGAAAAATATGAAATCAAACTGACCCCATATTTTTCATAGTTTAAATGAAAGAGCATTGTACCTAAAGTCCTGTATCTAACTCGAAGGATAAACACAAAACTTGAGGATTAGGCTCAATCAAATAAACTAATGAATATATGACATCCATTTGGTCTGTGAAACCTTTGTACTTGCCGACAAGTTCACCTATTTAATATAAAGAATTAAATAGGTTTAATATTAAGTTGGGTTCACATATGCTTCCTTTAAGGGCAAGCCCTTATAGTTATTTACATCTTAAATGACTGAAGTTACTTAAGAAATCCTATAAGGGCATGCCCCTATAGTTAATTACATCTTAAATGACCAAAGTCACCTAAGAAGATCTATAAGGGCAAGCCCCTATAGTTAATTACATCTTAGATGACCAAAGTCACCTAAGAAAACTTCTATAAGAGCAAGCCCCTATAGTTAATTACATCTTAAATGACCAAAGTCACTTAAGAAGACTCCCTTTCTATAAGGGCAAACCCCTATAGTTAATTACATCTTAAATGACCAAAGTCACCTAAGAAAACTCTCGAAAAAATCAAGAAATATTATCTTCAAGGAATTTCAAAGGGTAGGACTCTTCAACAAAATCAGATGTAAAATCAGGAAATATTATCTTCAAGGAGTTTCAAAGGGTAGGACTTTTCAATGAGATCGGACGTGGAGGTGTGAAAGGGGATTGGTTCAAATTTAGAACATTTTGTTGAAGAGTCTAAAGAGGGAAGAACTAGGGGATTTCATGGATCTAGGGGAGAACTCCGGTGACTTCCCAAGCTATCCTAACGTTTGGCTTCATTTTTGAGGAGAAATATTTAGGTGTTTCATCCTGTCAATTTTATTACTTAGGGCTTACATTCATGTGAAACAATCATATAAATAGCCTAGAAGATGTGAGGGTTTAGGTCGTGATGGACGACAACCTCGGAATCCTAAGACAAGTTAGGGCTTATATTGTATAACAGGGCTATACAAAGGCATAAAGATGAGGTGGGGATTTACATTGGATAAGCAAGCAACCTTGAAGTCCTATGGCTTTGTTGTTTAAGTATAAGGAAGGAAGATTGGTTTAGAGGAAGACAGGTTTTGCTGTTGAAGATGGTCGTGCTGCCCACCAAGCTAGCTCCAAGCTCTTGCCGGAAGACAGGTTTTGCTGTTGAAGATGGCCGTCTGCCCCACCATGCTAGCTCCAAGTCCTCACCGAAGACAGGTTTTGCTGTTGAAGATGGTCGTGCTGCCCACCATGCTAGCTCCAAGCTCCTTGTCACCATGCTAGCTCCAAGCTCCTTGCTGCGACGACAGGTTTTGCTGTTGAAGATGGTCGTGCTGCCCACCATGCTAGCTCCAAGCTCCTTGCCGCAACAGGCTATGGCTTTATTGTTTAAGTCTAAGGAAGGAAGATTGGTTTAGCTAGGGAAGACAGGTTTTGTGTTGAAGATGGCCGTGCTGCCCACCATGCTAGCTCCAAGCTCCTTGCCGCGACAAGTTTGAGATATCTAGGTTGAAGATGGTCGTGCTGCCCACCATGCTAGCTCCAAGCTCCTTGCCGCGATGAGTTTGAGCTTTCTAGGTGTCAAGTTATGATGTCAAATCAGATGGCCATAAGGTTTAAGTTCTTTAAATTTTATGAGGGCATGTTAAAGTTAATTAGAGCAATACCGGTTAGGATCCCACAGTTCCCTTATTCCGGCACCACTAATTTATATTGGATTCACTCAATCCAAATGAATTTACTAAACTCAACTTAATGAGTTCCATAATTTGATTTAGACCGTGGGAAGCCTCGTTAGCTACCATAGGTTACCTCCTATGAGGAATTCTCGATCATCCGATAGAGACATCTTATTTTAGTTGTAATTGTAGTTTTGTGTGATGTTTTTGATTAAATTTTGAGTTATTTTATATTTTGAATGTTGTGGCGGTGAAATTTATCTTTGTTGATTTTAGTTTTAATTTTGGTTTTGGTTTTGTGGCTATCCTGATAGTTTTAGTCTTCATGCTGGGTGACATCGTTGTTTAGCATGCAAGTTTGTAGGTATAAAAGTACAGTATGAAAGTACAAGAAAGACAACGCTAAAAAACTGTAAAAGCGTACCTGGCGAATTTTCTCGTTCCACCACCTGAAACTCAAAAGGCATTTTAAGGCAGTTTATATGAAATAGAGAAGTAAAATTTTGATGACATATCTAACCCTAGGTCATATCTTAGTGGGTCCTTAGGAGTTTCATTAAGGATGATGTTGCCAAGCAAAATATATTAAGTTTAGTAGAACTTCGAGGTATCCAACAGATCTAGAGAAAGAAGCAGGTTCATGCTATTCTCTTGCTGCCTGGTGGAAAATCTCGAGTTCTTTTAAACTTATTATGTTGCTTAATAATTCATCATGTAAATACGTATGGTTCTCAATGAACATTGATGTATCAATTATCCTTAAAAATAGGGTAATTATTATTTGTAATTTAATTTTAATGATTATGTGGGTGAAGACCCTTAAAGAGGCAAGTTTAAGAGACTTAGCAAAATTTTGACTTGGGCTTGTAGTGTTTGAACGATGTTTTAATTTTCAATGATGTTTAATTTTCAAATCCTTATTTAAATGAAACTTGATTTAGCCTAAGTAACTACTAAGCCCTCAGATCTTAGTGAGTGTCTTAATTAGTTTTTGAAAAGGTTAAGCTTTAGGTGGTCATGATTCATGATTTGAATTTTATTTAAAAATCAATATAGGGGTATTAAATTGATTAGTTATTGACTTCAAAAGTCATACCTTTAAGTCCTAAGTTCATTTTATTTTAATAAACTTCTAAATTTTAATAATCTAGAAATTTATTAACTTATCTTTTCAATTAAGAAAGTGAGGTTGGTTTCTACCAATTAATTCCTTGTATTTCAAAAATCAAATTAAGATCAAAGCTTGCCCATTTTTTTCTTTGAATTAAGCCTAAATGTTAATTAAGGCTAAATTACCAAAATTACACATTTGCCCCTAAGGCTCTAACACTTCATGATTTGTCAAATTCAATTCAAATGACTTTGAAATTTTTATCCTAGCTCATTCATGGGTCAATTAAGACATCAGAGGAGAAAATGTGATTTTTCAAAATTTAATTTAATTTATATAATTATTTTTCATGCAAAAATAATACTTTTCAAAGCAAAATTTTTAACTTCATCAAGGTAAATGCTAATCCCTTGAAATTTTTACTGGAGGTAGACCTAGACTAGGGAAACCTTTGGACTAAATTTTGATGATTTTTTGAATTTAATTTGAATTTTAAGAATTATTTAAAATTATGGGGTATTTATTAAATATAAAAGATTTTAAATGGGGAAAATTAATTTTTATATTTTTAAAAAATCTTTTGGAGGTCAGAGAAGTGAGTAGAGAAAATTTTATATTTTTTGAGTTTTATTTGATTTATTGGAATTACTTTTAGTGAAAACCCATTTTTAGCCTTTAAAAATTATTTTTTAGCTGTGAAATTCAATTTCTTTATTTAGAAAATCAGGAAAAATATCCTAATAGTTCCTAAGTGCTTTGTAAGCAATTTAAAATATTTTCATTTGTTTTATTATTTTTTTGAGTTTTAGGGATTTTTAATTATAAATATTTAAAATAGGCTAAAAATCAAGTTTTTAAGTTAAATATTATTTTTTTAGAAAATACCCCTGATTACGGAAAACTCAAAAAACTAAGTTTTATAATTTTTTAAGTTATATGTTAATTATAAAAAATTATTTTAGTGCCAAAAATGTTAATTAACTTGGAAAATTATTTTAAGTTATCAAATGAACTTAAAATGTTTTAAAATATTTATGGTGAGTTCTTTGGATCCTTAAAAACAGTGGAGATCAAAAATGAATTTATTTTGTTGTTTGTATTTTTCAAAATAATTATTTTAGAGAGTTAGGGTTTGTAAAAATTAGGTGCATTTTAAATAAATTGACACATGAGAAATTTTCTCAAGGATTCTCTGGTCATCATAAACCTTCCAAAATTTTCTTGGATTTTTCTAAGAAACATGTTAATTTCCATGATTAATTTAAGCAAATAATGCATATAAACTTGAAAAATATGATTCTCTGTCTAGGAACCTTCTTTCACATTGGGAAAATAAGAGAATGTTCCGTAAGACAGAGACATCAATATGTTAAAATTACAAGCCTTAGTGTGATTACTACATGCAAAGAGAATTAAAACATTCAAATCAGTGTTTAATTAGTTAAAACTAAAATATGCATTAAATGGATTCCAAATTATTTTCACAATGTTCTCCTCTGTTCAGTGAGTAAGAGGGTTTTTTTATTTTATTCTGTGATTTTTCTATACCATGATAGGAATTTTTTAAGTTAGGGATCATTTTCTGAATTAATTAAATCCCCATTTATCTATTTTAATGTCTGGCGCCACCTCAACCCACGGCGGCTCCGAAGCTCCATGCAGTACGCTCCCATTTGACGCTATCGTCCAACTCAGCTCTGACTTGGCCCGTGGTTTATGTTCCGAAGAGCTGTCTGGCTTGATCTCGACCGTTCATTTGATACAGGCCCGATTGAACGACGCTCCATCATCGTCCCCGTTGGCCTAGCCCGAGAATCGTCCATCTTTCAAGCTTGATATCACCCTCATTTGTTAACCAAATTAAATGATTTTTTTTAAATGCTCTTTTAGACTAGAAGAACATATCTTTACGGTTATGATGCCATGAAATCAACTCAAAACAAATAGAGAATTCAAATAGGCTCAGGAATAAGAGAAGTTTTATACCTTGGCTCTGAGAAGTGAAGCTTCAATAAGAGGTTCTTGGCATGTTTGTTAGGATCCAAGGAGGCTAAGGATTGAGCCTCTAGTCTTGTTGTAAAGCCTAGGTGTGATTTTGATCAAGATCGATTTTGTGTGTTGGTTTAGAGCTATTGTAGAGGCTATTTCAGAGGGTAATTTGATAGGGCTTTTTCTTCTCTTATTGTTGTGAAGGTGTGGGCACAAGCAATTGAAGTTTGGTGGAATTTTTAGGGATGTCCTATCTCAACCCTAATTTTCAAGCTCAAAATTAGGCTCACACAGGGGGAATCAAGGCAATGGAGTGATTGGAATGGGCTGTGGAGGTCTCAAAGAAGCTCTGTGAGTGATTTGGGAAGCTCTCTCTGAAAAAATTTTAGCTCGCCTCCCATGACTGTGGAGGTGATTTTTTATAAAAATGGTCATGGGGTGGCTCTCAGGGTAAATGTTTGGGTGCATTATGGTGCTTAGGTGGAGGGTAGAGGAGCTCTACAATCTGATTTGGCTAAGCTGGCCTCTAGGTTTAATTTGAGTGAAATTTAAGAGGGGCCGGCTCTTTGTTTTGGCTTTTTATGGCAAGGGGAGGTGGCTAGGAGCTCAGGGCATCTAGGGGAATCTGACAAAGCAATTTAATGCAATGGGGTTTAATTTTGGTAAGGGTATCTTAAGCATGTGTGTTTTGTAAATAAGATCCCTTAATTTAAGAGAATATTGGTCCATGGCTTAGTTTAGGTGTTTAGATGGGTTTTGGCTCAGTCTTAGGGTCTAACCAATGGTTGAGGTGGAGTTAATTTGATTGCTTTAAGGTGGTTTGGTCATGTTTAATGCATGGGTTCAACTGATCAAATTTTGGGTTTGGGCTAGAATAGCCATGTCAATTGACCCAATTTATTGATCAATATTGTGTAGATAATTGTTATGAAGATCTTTGGCTCAGGGTTGAAGTGATTTTGAGTTCAATTGGTAGGTCAATTTGAGGGATTTATGAAATTTGGTCAATTTGGGCATGTTGGGTTGGAAATGGGTCTAGGTTGGGCTAACCTTAGGCTAAGTCCAAATTTAATTTTTTAAATGAACAAGGGAGATGTTGTGAAGATTTTTCATCAAGGGATCAAGTGGAAATTTTGGGGTTAGGCCATCAATTTGGTGAGATTTTGAGACATGGCCAATTTGGGGCAAATTTGGGGCTTTTTGATTTAGGTTGAAATCAAATGAAATTGAGGCTTCACCAAGGAAAATTGAAGGTCAAATTTGATGTATAGGAATTTTATGAAGATTTTTCAACACAAATTGTGGCAAATGGCGTAGGCCCTAGGTTCAATTTGGTGGAACCAAGTCATCGGGCCAAAATTGGGTTTTTGGTTTAGCTCAAAATTGGGCTCAAATCATGGACCAATTGGGCTTGGATTTAGTCTAGATTGGTCATATCAAGGATGAATTTGAGTTTAGAATTGATATTGGGGTAGATTAAGACCAATTGGATAGACATTTGGGGTAATTTGGGGAAAATGTGGGTCTTTAAAGGGCAATTTGGGGATTTTGACCAAAGATGGCCAAATTGTGCAAATAGGGTCATGTGATAGTTTAGAAAAATGAAATTGGGAATATTTGGGAGGTTTTAAGAATTTTTGGGATTTTTTAGAATTTTTGGAATTTTGTGGTAAGGAGGGGTATTTTGGTAATTTGGCCAATTTTGGTGATTTTGGGTAGTTTTGGGTGTTTTGAAGGTGTTTGAAATAATTTTTTACTCAAGTTGGGTATTTTGGGTAGATTTGGAAATTTTGGCCAAATTTGGGGCCCCAAGAGTATCTAGGTAATTCGGGGGAATTTAGGGGCAAAAGGCTAGGTTGGGTATCTTGATAGAGTTATAGTGCCAACCATCATCAATAAGCCATGGAACAATGGAATCCCCATTTTGGGTCCTCTAGCTTAGAGCTAGGGGGTTTAGGGGACCACCAACTTGAGTCTCCCAAAAGTTTCAAGGGACTAGAGCTTAGAAATTCTGGGTTTAGGGTAGTGAGTGATTGTAAGTGTAAATGATTGCAAGTGAGTGCCTTAGCACTAAAACAACACCCAGGGTCAACCCTAAGGTCAAGCAATCCTAAGGGAACTCATCTTGAGCTTCCTCATAATGAACCCCACCTACTAAGTGCTAGAGGTTAGGACAATATGTGGAACTTCAAGTTGAGTAAAGAAGAGTGTAGAATTTCTAATGGTGAGGGTTCCTAAATTCCTATGGCTAGACCTAAGGCTGCTAAAGAAAAAAACTAAACCTCAACCAAAAGTGAGGTCAACAAATGGACCCCCAATAGGTGTAGTGTGATGGGCAAGCATACCGCGCGTATTGGCGTTGGTCGACTAGATCAACTAAAACCAATACAATCTCCTACATCAACAGACCCGAAAGTATGTGTAGAGTTGTGTGTGATTTGCTTCTGCTGGGGATTTAGCAGGTGATCGTCTGATTGAAATCAAGGAGTAGGGACTCTCGCTGGGGATCAGAGAGTGAGTTTTGAGTTATAAAATTTCAGGTATTTATAAAGGATAGGAGTCAGTATATAGGTGCTGACCCCGAGGTTGGAATTGAAATTTGGGTATCAATCTTGAAATAAAAATGATATGTCATAGTCCATTTAAAGTGGTCTTGAAATTTATTTCAAAAGATGAGAATAGGATTGTTTAGGAGAGCCGAATCAAGATGGAAAACACAGAGGCTCACATCCGGCTCCAAAGAAAATATCTGCTACATTGAGGAGAAAAGCACTAGGACTCACATTCAACTCAAGAGATAACAAGAAAATATGTGCATCACATTAGGAAGGAAAGCATTAGGACTCACATCCATCCCAAGAGGTGACAAGAAAATATATGCGTCATGTTAGGAAGGAATGCACTAGGACTCACATCCAACTCAAGAGATGATAAGAAAATATATGCGTCACGTTAGGAAGGAAAGCACTAGGACTCTCATCCAACCCAAGCGGTGATAAGGAAATATATGCATTACATTAGGAAGGAAAGCACTAGGACTCACATCCAACGCAAGAGGTGATAAAAAAATATATGTGTTACGTTGAGAAGTAAAGCACCAGGACTCACATCCAACTCAAGAGGTAACAAGAAAAAATGTGTGTCACATTAGGAAGGAAAGCACTAGGACTCACATCCAATCCAAGCGGTGACAGGGAAATATATGTGTTACATTGTAAAGGAAAGCAACAAGACTCACATCCAACTCAAGAGGTTACAAGATAATATGTGGGTTATATTAAGAAGGAAAGCACTAGAACTCACATCCAACCCAAGAGGTGATAAGAAAATATATGTGTTACGTTGAGAAGGAAAGCACCAGGACTCACATCCAACGCAAGAGGTGATAAGAAAATATATGTGTTACGTTGAGAAGGAAAGCACCAGGACTCACATCCAACTCAAGAGGTAACAAGGAAAAATGTGTGTCACATTAGGAAGGAAAGCACTAGGACTCACTTCCAATCCAAGTGGTGAAAATGAAATATATGTGTTACATTGTGAAGGAAAGCAACAGAACTCACATCCAACTCAAGAGGTAACAAGAAAACATGTGGGTTATATTAAGAAAGAAAGCACTAGGACCCACATCCAACCCAAGAGGTGATAAGAAAATATATGTGTTACATTGAGAAGGAAAGCACCAGGACTCACATCCAACGCAAGAGGTAACAAGAAAAAATGTTTGTCACATTAGGAAGGAAAGCACTAGGACTCACATCCAACCCAAGAGGTGACAAGGAAATATATGTGTTACATTAGGAAGGAAAGCACTAGGACACATCAACCCAAGGGGTGACAAGAAAATATATGTGTCACGTTAGGAAGGAAAGCACTAGGACTCACATCCAACCGAAGAGATGACAAGAAAATATATGTGTTACGTTGAGAAGGAAAGCAACAGGACTCACATACAACTCAAGAGGTAATAAGAAAATATGTGTGTCACATTAGGAAGGAAAGCACTAGGACTCACATCCAACCCAAGAGGTGACAAGGAAATATATGTGTTATGTTAGGAATGAAAGCACTGGGACTCACTTCCAACCCAAGAGGTGTTAAGGTAATATATGTCTTACATTAGGAAGTAAATCACCAGGACTCACATCCAACCCAAGAGGTGACAAGAAAATATATGTGTTGTAATGAGAAGGAAAGCTCCAGGATTCACATCCAACTCAAGAGGTAACAAGAAAATATATGCATCACGTTAGAAAGGAAAGCACCAGGACTCACATCCAACCCAAGTGGTGACAAGAAAATATATGTGTTTATGCAGAAAATATGCAGCTTCACACATAAGAATTTTTGGGGAATATGTGAAGAAATTGGAAGCCTTAACATCCATTGAAAGGGGCCTCACACCGATCTTCAAAGAATTTGAAATATGAAGGAATCAGAAGCCTTAACATCCATTGAAGGAGGCCTCACACCGATCTCTGAAAGTGGGGAGTCAAAATTTGGGTACTGACCCCAAGAGTCATATGAAAACAGTGTAAAGAGTTTGTGATGTTGAATTTGCAGAAATGTATCATGTGAAAAGGTTGATTTTGTTGAAGAAAATTTGTAAAGCTTTGTGGTGTTTTGTGCAGAATGTGAAATTCTACAAGGATGTGAAAAGAGTTAATGCAGATAAAGATGGTTGTGTTGCACGCACAAAGAGTAAGAAACTCCAAAAATGAGAGAATCCACCCAATAGATTTATTTTCTTTTCTTGTTTTTTTCATCACATTTAATTTTTAAAAATGTGTCTTTAAAATTTTAATTTTAATTGGTTTATTTTCAAAAGAAATTTATTCTGTTGTTTATATATTTGTGATTATTTAAATTTTATTTATTGTTAAAGATTTTTTATTTCGTTCTTCGTTCATTGAAATTTTGAACCAACACATGGTTCATGGCTTCCATCCATTACACAAAAAGGCAACTGACAAAAAGGCACATTTCTGAGAGAAATTTCCATTAATCTGCTCCAATCAAAATATCACAGAGCAAGCATAAGATGACGCCTCAAAAAGGTTTAACATATAATCCATATCAAAGTACGTTCAAAACATCTCATGCCATGTGTACATTGTAGGCTGAGTATATGTGGTATATATCATGTTGCTGTAAAAAAAAGTGAACCCTTTGACCCTCTATATCAGGTACGACGACGTCCTAATCGAGCAGAACTTCTAATTCATGGTCTAGAATAAGACTTTCCTTCGCATGTACTTAAAGTTAAAACCCTCTCATAGCTCATACGACAATAGCTCCTCCAGTTCCGGGTCTGTCTAAAATACATATAGTATTTTGCTGTCGTCTAATCAACGAAAGGTCACAAACACCCTACGGTGTCGCACCCCTGGGATGCAGTGCTTGGTGACATCTGCACCATTGCCATTAAGAACAAGCACTGAACCGACTAATAGGTGAATCTCCACAGAGCCTCTGAACTCAACAAGGCCAAAGATATCAATTTATTTCCTAAATAAGATGTTACTTTTACTCATGAATGAGACAGTACATATGGTGATCGATGTGTGGAGGAATGCAATCACCCTCGTCCTAGATTTTGATAATACAACTATTTGGAATGCAGGTAGCAGACAGAATACTCCATTTTGACCATTCTTTTGATCATGCACTTTATCATTGGTGGTAGTGGATCTACTTGATCGTGTTTGAGGATCCCAAGCAGAGTCCCCTGTCTATCATTTGTGAAGTTGTAGCAGCAGCCACACTGGATAGTAATCCTCCTTTTTTCTTGCATCCATTTCCTCAGCTCAAAATAAGTCATTTCCATAAATAAACCTGCTCGACCTCTATCCCTTAGGTCAAAAATACAGTCAAGAATACTTTGTTCGTCAGTCTCTGAGAAGACTCTCGTATACAGTTCTAATCCCTCCAATATGTTGATGAATTTTCCCTGAACTTCTTCGTAAAATTCAAATTCTCTTTTATTTACTTTGCTTATTTTGTAGTACTCCGTCATACTAGGATTCTAAGGTTACTCCATTAACCTCTGATCTCAAATATGAGGGCATATTAAAGTTGATTAGAGCGACACCGGTTAGGATCCTACGGTTCCCTCGTTCAGGCATTAGTGTGTCAAGTTATAATATCAAATCAAGTGGCCCTATGGTTGAAGTTCTTTAAATTTTGTGAGGGCATATTAAAGTTGATTAGAGCGACACCGGTTAGGATCCTACGGTTCCCTCATTCCAGCGGGGGCATGTTAAAGTTGATTAGAGCAACACCGGTTAGGATCCTACGGTTCCCTCGTTCCGGTACCACTATTATCTATTGGATTCATTTAGTTCAAATGAATTTACTAAATTCAACTTAATGAGTTCCATAGTTTCATTTATACTATTGGAAGCCTCGTTAGCAGCCGTAGGTTACCTCCTCGGAGGAATTCTAGATCATCCGATAGAGACATCTTAATTTAGTTGTGATTATAGTTTTGTGTGATGTTTGTGACTAAATTTTGAGTTGTTTTATATTTTGAATGTTGTGGCGATGAATTTCATCTTGGTTGATTTTAGTTTTAATTTTGGTTTTGGTTTTGTGGCTATCCTGATAGTTTTAATTTTCATGCAGAGTGACATCATTGTTTAGCATGCAAGTTTGGAGGTATAAAAGTACAGTATGAAAGTACAAGAAAGATAACTCTGAAAAACTGTAAAAGCGTACCTGACAAGTCTTCTCATTCCACCACCTGAAACTCAAAATCCATGTTATGGCAGTTTATATGAAACAGGGAAGCTGCCCATTTCCCTCGTTGTGTTTCATTTCCAGGGAAGTTGCCCTTGTGTTTCAAACATCAAACTAAGATCAGAGGTTGCCCATTTCCCTCGTTGAATTAAGCCTAAATGTTAATTAAAGCTAAATTTCCAAAATTACACATTTGCCCTAAGGCTCTAGCATTTCATCATTTGTCAAATTAAGTTCAAATGACTTTGAAATTTTTATCCTACCTCATTCATGGATTAATTAAGACATCAGAGGAGAAAATGTGATTTTTCAAATTTTAATTAAATTTAAATATTTATTTTTCTTGCAAAAATAGGACTTTTCAAAGAAAATTTCTTACTTGACCAAGGTAAGTGCTAATCCCTTAAAATTTTTAGTGGAGGTAGACCCATGCCAGAGAAGCCTTTGGACCAAATTTCATGATTTTCAAAATTTTATTTGAAATTTAAGAATTAATTTAATTTTTGGGGTTTTTATTAAATTAAGTTTTATATTTTTGAAAAATCTTCCTGAGATCAGAGAGCTCAGAGGAGAAAATTTTATGTTTTTCTAAGTTTTATTTGATTTATTGGAATTATTTTTATTGAAATCCCATTTTTAGCCTTTAAAAATTATTTTTTAGCCTTAAAATTCAGTTTCTTTATTTAGAAAATCAAGAAAAATTCTCTAATTGTTCCTAAGTGCTTAGGAAGCAATTTAGAATATTTTCATGAGTTTTATTTTTTTGTGATTTTTAGGAATTTTTAATTATTTAAATATTTAAAATGAGCTAAAAATTATGTTTTCATTTTAAATGTCATTTTATTTTTAGAAAACACCCCTAATCACAGAAAACTCGAAAAACTATGTTTTATAATTTTTCAAGTGATATTTTAATTAATAAAAATCATTTTATTGCCAAAAATTTTAATTAACTTGAAAAATTAATTTAAGTTATCAAATGAACTTAAAATGCTTTGAAATTTTTATGTTGAGTTTTCCTTATCCTAAAGAATTGTGGAATAAAAAAAATTAAGTCATTTTGTTATCTGTGTTTTTCAAAATTAATTATTTTAGTTATTTAGGGTTTGTAAAGATTAAGTTCATGTTATATGACTTGACTCATGAGAAATTTTCCCAAGAGCTCTCTAGTCATCATAAGCCTTCCAAAATTTTCTTGGATTTTTCTAACAAACATGCTAATTTTCATGATTAATTTAAGCAAATAATGCATATAAACTTGAAAAATATGATTCTCTGTCTAGGAACTTTCACCAACTTTGAAAAAATCAGAGAATGTTTCCTAAGACAGAGACAACAATATGCTAAAATTTCAAGCCAAAGTTTGATTACTACATGCATGGAGAATTAAAACATTCAAATCAGTGCTTAATTAGTTCAAAATAAAATATGCATTAAATGGATTCCAAATAATATCCACATTGTTTTCCTCTGTTCACTGAGCAAGAGGGTATTTTTATTTTATTTTTGTGATTTTTCTACACTATGATATGAATTTTTGAAGTTTGGGATCATTTTCTGAATTAATTAAATCCCTATTTATCTATTTAAATGAGTGGCGCCACCTCAACCTACGGCGGTACTAAAGTTCCACGCGGCGCACTCCCATTTGATGCCGCCGTCCACCTCAGCACTGACTATGCCGTTGTTTATGTTCTGATGCGCTGTCCGGCTTGATCTCGAACATCCATCCGATACAGGCCCGATCGAACGACGCTTCGTCATTGTCCTCGATGGCCTAGCCCGAGAACCGTCCATCTTTCAAGCTTGATATCTCCCTCATTTCTCAACCAAATAAAATGAATTTTTTTAATAATGCTCGTCTAGACTACAGGAACATATCTATATGGTTATGATGCCCTGAAATCAACTCAAAATAAATAGAGAGTTCAAATAGGCTCGGGAATAAGAGAGGTTTTATACTTTGGCTTTGAGAAGTGAATCTTCAATCAGAAGTTCTTGTCACGTTTTTTTGGATCCAAGGAGGCTAGGGATTGAGGCTCTATTCTTCATGTAAAGCCTAGGTGTGATTTTGATAAAGGCTAATTTTGGGTGTTGGTCCAAAGCTATTGTAGAGGCTATTTCAGAGGGTAATTTAATGGGGCTTTGTCTTCTCTTACTGTTGTGAAGGTGTGGGCACAAGCAATTGAAGTTTGGTAGAGTTTTCAGGGATGTCCTATTTCTGCCATAATTTTCAAGCTTAAAATCAGGGTCACACATGGGGAATCAAGGTGATAAAGTGATTGGAATGGGCTGTGGAGGTCTCAAGGAAGCTCTGTGAGTGGTTTGGGAAGCTCTCTCTGAAAAAATTTTAGCACATCTCCCATGGCCGTGGAGGTGAGTTTTTTATATAAATGGCCATGAGTTGACTCTCATGACAAATGTTTGGGTGCATTGTGGTGCTTAGGTGGAGGGAAGAGAAGCTCTACAATCTGCTTTGGTTCAGTTGGGCTCTACGTTTGATTTGGGTTAAATTCAAGAGGGGGTGGCCCTTGGTTTTACCTTTTCCGGAGACTAGGTCGGTTGAGTATGGCAGGGGGATGTGGCTAGGAGCTCAGGGCATCCAGGAAAATCTGTCAAAGAAATTTAATGCAATGGGGTTTAGTTTTGGTAAAGGTATCTTAAGCATGTGCATTTTTGGAAATAAGATCCCTTAATTTGAGGGACGTTTGGTCCATAGCTTAATTTAAGTGGTTAGATGGTTTTTGGCTCAGTCTTTGGGTCTAACCAATGGCTGAGGCGGAGTTAATTTGATTGTTTTAAGGTAGTTTGGTCATGTTTAATGCATGGGTTCAAGTGATCAAAGTTTGAGTTTGGGATAGGCTATCGATGTCAATTGACCCAATTGATTTATCAATATTGTGTAGATGATTGTTATGAATATGTTTGGTGAAGGGTTGAAGTGATTTTGAGTTCTATTGGTAGGTCAATTGGAGAAATTTTTGAAATTTTGTCAATTTGAGCATGTTGGGTTAGACATGGGTCTAGGTTTGGCTAGCCTTGGGCTAAGCACAAATTGAATGGTTCAAATGATCAAGGGAGATGTTTTGATGATTTTTCATGAAGGGATGGAGTGGAAATTTTGGGGCTAAGGCCATCAATTTGGTGAGATTTTGAGACATGACCAATTTGGGGCTTTTGGACTTAAGTTGAAATAAAATGAAATTGATGCTTCAACAAGGCCAATTGAAGGTCAAATTTGATGTGTATTAATGTTATGAAGATTTTCCAACACAAATTGTGGAAAATGGAGTAAGCCATGGGTTTAATTTGGTGGAACCAAGTCATAGGGCCAAAATTGGGTTTTTGGTTTAGCTCAAAATTGGGTTCAAATCATGGACCAATTGGGCTTGAATTTGGTCGAGATTGGTAAAAGCATGGATGAATATGAGTTTAGAATTGAAATTGGGGTATATTGAGACCAATTGGTTAGATATTTGAGGTAATTTGAGGAAAAAGTGGGCCTTTAAAGGGCAATTTGGGGGGGACCAAAGATGGCCAAATTTCATCATGTGATAGTTGAGAAAAATTAAATTGGGAATATTTAGGAGGTTTTAGGAATTTTGGAGATTTTTTAGAAGTTTTAGAATTTTTGGGTAAGGAGGGGTATTTTGGTAATTTGGCCAATTTTGATCATTTTGGGTAGTTTTGGGTGTTTTCACAGGTTTTGAAATGATTTTTGAATCAAGTTGGGTATTTTGGGTAGATTTGGAAATTTTGGCCAAATTTGTGGCTCCAAGGGTATCTAGGTAATTTGGGGGAATTTAGGAACAAAAGGCTAGGTTGGGTGTCTTGGTAGAGTTGGAGTGCCAACCATCATCAATAAGCCATGGACTAATGAAAACCCCCATTTTGGGTCCTCTATGTAGTGGTCTTAGCTAAACCCTAGCCTAGGGCTAATGGGTTTAAAGGGCCACCTACATGAGTCTCCCAAAAGTATCAAGGGACCAGATTTTAGAAATTCTGGGTTTAGGGTAGTGAGTGATTGTAAGTGTATATGATTGCAAGTGAGTGTCTTAGCCCTAGACCAACACCCAGGGTCAACCCTAAGGTCAAGCAATCCGAAGGGAACTCATCCTGAGCTCCATTATAATGACTCCACCTACTAAGTGCTAGAGGTTAAGACCAATATGTGGAACTTCAAGTTGAGTAAAGAAGAGTGTAGAATTTCTAATGGTGAGGGACCCTTGTCTAGTTTTCTTTGAAAAGTCAATAAGAAAGTCCTATGGCTAAACCTTAGGCTACTAAAGAAGAAAAACTAAACCACAACCAAAAGTGAGGTCAACAATGTCAACAAAAGAAGGGTAATTTGGTCCAATAAGGATATGGGCACATTACCGATATATGAAGATAGCACTTTCCTGATTTAAATAGAAAGAGAAACTTATTCCCAGCGGAGTCGCCAAAAGCTGTCGGCACTATTTTGGTTTGGGAGTTGCTCGTAAGAAGCTGTCGGTCATAGGAATCGAAATCTCGGCGCCCGCTTCGGAAGGAAATTTTAATATACATATAGATTTAAGTTCAGAAAAATATGAAATCAAACTATCCCCATATTTTTCATAGTTTAAATGAAAGAACGTTGTACCTCAAACCCTGTATGTATCTTAAAAGATAAACACAAGACTTGAGGATGAGGCTCGATCAAATAAACTGAGAAATATATAACGTCTGTTTGGTCTTCGAAGCCATTTTATTTGCCGACAATTTTCCTTAATTAATATAAATGATTAAATAGGGTTTATATTAAGCTGGGTTCAAAAAAGCTTCCTATAAGGGCAAGCCCCTATAGATAATTACATCTTAAATGACTGATGTCACTTATGAAGAGTTTCAATAAAAATCAGGAAATATTATCTTCAAGGATTTCAAAAGGATAGGATTGTTCAATGAGATCTGACAGAGAGATGTGAAATGGGATTGACTCAAGTTTGGAGAAGTTTATTTTTAGAATCCAAAAGAGGATGAACTAGGAGATGTCAAGGAGCCGAAGGAGAACCTTGGTGACTTCCCGGTCTATCCTATGGTTTGGTTTCAGTGTTGAGGAGAAATTATTTAAGTGTTTCATATTGCAAATTTTATTTAATTAAGGCTTACATTTGTGTGGAACGATCACACAAATAGACTGGAAGATATGAGGATTTAGGTCGTGACAAACTACAACCTCAGAATCCTAAGACGAGTTAGGGCTTAGATTGCACGACAGAGCTGTATAAAGGCGTAAATATAAGGTGAGGATTTATGTTGCATAAGCAGAAAACCTAAAAATCCTATGGCTTGGTTGTTTAATTCTAAGGAAGGAAATTGGTTTAGCTGGGGAAGACATGTTTTGCTGTTGAAGATGGCCGTACTGCCCACCATGCTAGCTCCAAGCTCCTTGCCGTGCAAGTTTGAGTTTTCTAGGGTGTCAAGTTATGATGTCAAATCAAGTAGCCCTATGGTTGTATTTCTTTAAATTTTATGGGGGATGTTAAAGTTTATTAGAGTGACACCGGTTAGGATCCTACGGTTCCCTCGTTATGGCACAACTACGGATTCACTTAGTCCAAATGAATTTACTAAACTCAACTTAATGAGTTCCATAATTTCATTTAGACCTTGGGAAGCCTCGTTACACTTAGTCCAAATGAATTTACTAAACTCAACTTAATGAGTTCCATAATTTCATTTAGACCGACTTTAGTCCAAATGAATTTACTAAACTCAACTTAATGAGTTCCATAATTTCATTTAGACCATAGCTTAGTCCAAATGAACTTACTAAACTCAACTTAATGAGTTCCATAATTTCATTTAGATCGTGGGAAAAAGTCCAAATGAATTTACTAAACTCAACTTAATGAGTTCCATAATTTCATTTAGACCATGGGATGCCTTGTTAGCAACCGTATGTTACCTCCTCCAAGGTATTGTCGACATCCGATAGAGACGTCTTAATTTAGTTGCAGTTATGATTTTGTGTGTTATTTGTGATTAAATTTTGAGTTGTCTTATATTTTGGATGTTGTGGCGTTAAATTTTATTCTGATTGATTTTAGTTTTCGTTTTGGTTTTGGTTTTGTGGTTATCCTGAAAATTTTAGTTTTCTTACAGGGTGACATCATTTCTTAGCATGCACGTTTGTGTTAACATCAAAAGTACAGTATGAAAGTACAAGAAAGACGGCGTTGTAAACTGGGAAAGCGTAACTGGAGAGTCTTTTCGTTCCACCACCTGAAACTCAAAATGCATGTGAGAGCAGTTTATATGACGTAAGAAAATAAGGTTTTGATAGCTTACCTAACCCTAGGTGATATCTTGGTGCATCCCTATTAATTTGATTAAGGATGATTTTTTCTAAGCAAAACATATTAAGTTTAGTAGAACTCTCAGGTATCCAACAGGTTAGGAGAAAGAAGCAGGTCCATGCCTCTCTCTCACCGCCTGGTGACAAGTCTCAAGCTCATTTAAAATTATTATGTTGCTTAATAATTCATCCTATGGAAATACTTTAATGCTCAATGAACAATGATGTTTTAATTATCTCTAAGAGTAGGGTAATTATCGTTTGTGATTTAATTTGTAAATTATGTGAGTGAAAACCCTTAAAGAGGCAATTTAGTGTTATCAAAGACATTTTGCCAATCTTAATTTGGGATTGTATTGTTCCAAATGTGTTTAATGTTAGCTATGTCCATCTTTTTTAATCCTTATTTAACCAAATTTTATTTAGCTTAGGTCACTACTAAGCCCTTAAAATTTTAGTGGATGTCTTAATTATTTTTGATAGAGATTAAAATTTTAAGTGATGATGACTCATTTTTTAAAGTCATTTGAACATTAAATAGGGGTATTAGATTAGTGAGTTACCAACTTCCAAAGTCATACCCCTAAGTCTAAGATCATTTATTTGACTAGGCTTCCACATTTTAATAATTTAAAGAAATTAGAAATTTATCCTTTAATTAAAAAAAATGAGATTGGTTTCTACTAATTAATCCCCTTTTGGTTTCAATTATCCAAATGAGTTAGTTAAAATCAGTGGTTACCCTTTTCTCTCTTTGAATTAAGCCTAAATGTTAATTAAAGCTAAACATCCAAAATTACACTTTTGCCCCTAAGGCTCTATCATTGCATAATTTGTCAAATTTAATTCAAATGACTTTCAAATTTTTGCCTTTTCTTACTCATGAGTCAATTAAATCATAAGAGTAGAAAATGTGATTTTTCAAAATTTAATTTGATTTACATAATTATTTTTATGCAAAAATAGGATTTTTCAAAGAAAATTCTATAACTTGACCAAGGAAAAGCCTAATTAGTTGAACTTTCTACTGGAGATAGACATGGATTAGGGAACCATTGGGACCAAATTTCATGACTTATTGAGTTTTTTCTGAATTACTAGAATTATTTTAATTTCTAGAGTATTTATTAATTATAAAATATTTTAAGAGTTGAAAGTTAAGTTTTATATTTTAAAAAAATCTCTCTAAGGTCATAGAGCTTAAAGAAGAAAATTTTAAATTTTTCTGATTTTTCTTTGATTTATTGGAATTATTTTGGTGAAAATCAATTTTTTAGCCTTAAAAGTTATTTTAAGCTTTAAAATTCAATATCTTCATTTAGAAAGTCACGAAAAATATTTTAATTGTTCTTAAATGTTTAGAAAACAATTTATAACATTTTCATAAATTTTATTATATTTGTGATTTTTAGCATTTTTTTAATTATTTTAAATATTTAAAAATAGGCTAAAAAAGAAGTTTTTATTTTAAACTCCGTTTTACTTTTATAAAATTCTTTTGATCATAGAGAACTCCAAAAACTAGTTTTCATAATTTTTTTGAGTTATAATTTGATTATTAAAAATCATTTTAGTATCAAAATGCCATTTAACTTTGAAAATTAATTTGTGTTATCGAATGAGTTTAAAATATTTTGAAATTTTTATCGAGAGTTCTTTGAGCCTTAAGCAACAGTGGAGATTTAAAATCAAGTTATTTTATTTTTTGTATTTTCCAAAATTAAATATCTTTGTGTTTTAGGATTTGTGAAGATTATGTGCATTTTGAATGACTTGGCTCATGAAAGATTTTTCAAATAGTTCTGTAGTCATAGTAGACCTACCAAAATTTTCTTGGATTTTTCTAAGTAACATGCTAATTATTATGATTAATTTATGCAAATAATAGACATAAGCTTAAAAAATATGGATCTCTATTTAGAGGTCTCCCCTAACTTTAGAAAAATCAAGAAATGTTCCCTTTATTAGAGACTACCACATGTCAAAATTGCAAGCCATGGTGAAATGATTACATGCATGGAGAGTTAAAAGACTCCTAACACTAATTGATTTATTAAAAATGAAATACACATCAAATGGACTTCAAATTGTTTCCACATTGTTTTCCTCTATTCATTAAGCAAGAGGGTATTTTTATTTTATTTTTATGATTTTTCTACATAAAGATATGGATTTTTGAAGATAGGGAGCTTCTTTCGATTTATTTAATTTCCTATTTATCTTCTTAAACATGCGGTGCCATGTCAACCTGCGACGGCTCTGAAGCTCTACATGGCGCACTCTTATTTGATGCCGCCATCCACCTCAGCAGTGACTAGGCCAGTGGTTCATGTAAGGGAGAGTTGTCCGGCTTGATCTCGTCAGTTGATGAGATGAACGCGCAATCGGACGGTTCTCCGTCATCGTCCCCAATGCCTTAGCCTGAGGACTATCCATCTTCAAGGCTTGATATCTTGCTCATTTCTCAACCAAATTGAATGATTTTTTTTTTAAATGCTTCTCTAGACTAGAGGAACATATCTATATGGTTAAGATGCCATGAAATTAAGCCTAAGAAAATGGGGAATCAAAATAAGCTCGGGAAGAGAGGGAGTTCAATACCTTTGCTCTAAGAAGGGAAGCTTCAATCAGAGGTGCTTAGTATGTTCATTGAGGTCCAAGGAAGCTAGGGATTGAGCCTCTTGCTCTAGTGTAAGGTCTAGGTATGAATTTGATCAAGCTTGATTTCAGGTGTTGGTCTAGAGCTATGTTAGGGTCCTTACGGAAGGGGGATTTGATGGAGCTTATTATTCTTCCACTGTGGTGAAGGTGTGGGTGAGTTTAATTTGAGTTTGGTGGACTGTGGAGGTGTATTGAGCTTTGCCATGTTTTTTAGCAAAAGATTTAGCTTAAATATGGGCATCCACAGTGGGAATCAGTAAGGGAAATGGTTGGCTTGAGCTGAGGAGGTCTCAAAGAGTCTCTATGAGCAATTTGGAGGGCTCTCTCTGAGAAAATTTCAACACACTTCCATGGTCATGAAGGGGAGCTTTTTTAAAAATTAGTTTAGGCTGGATGCCCGAGTCAATGTTTGGGTGCAATGTGATGCTTAGATGGAGGGCGAAGAGGCTCTAAAATTTAAATTGGGTGAGCTGGCCTCTAGGTTTTAATTGGGTGAATTTAAACGGGGGTGGCCCTCGATTTTGGCTTCTCCAGCGGCTCGACTTATGTTAAGAAAGGCAGAAGTAGACATAGGAAGACTTGGGCTCATTGCATAAAAATGATCTTAATTTATTAGCACTACATGAAAATATGACACTAAATAGGACACAATAGAGAAAAAGAATTCATGTAGCCGACACCCCGTAGTGGGATTAAGGCTTTGTTGTTGTTGTTGTTGTTTTTTGAACTATTATTTATTTAAAGGATTCGAATCTTGGGCCACCACTTTAGAGATCAATGACAATATTTTTTTTGGACTTATGAACTACTATGTCACATAATGTTACCAAGCCTTACCACAGTACGTAAACTACGACAAGTACTTCACATGTTACAAACTTAAAAAAGATAACATAAGTCAAAAGCAAGTATTATTACCACAGTACGTAAACCTCAGGGGAATCTGTCAATTATTATTAATTAACAGATTATTATTGCTTTTTGATTTATGTTTGTAATGTTTTTTAAAGGTGTTTAATTTTTAATTATGTTCACTTTTCTAATCCTCATTTAACCAAATTTGATTTAACTTAGCTAACCACTAAGCCCTTAATATTTTGGTAGAAGTCTTGGTTATTTCAAAAAGGTTTGAATCTTAAGTGATGATGATTCACTTTTGAAAGTCATTTGAGCATTAAATATGGGTATTAAATTAGTGAGTTATCAACACCCAAGGTCATACCCTTAAGTCTAGGATCATTTAATTGATTAGGCTTCCAAATTTTAATAATTTAAGGAAATTATAAATTTATCCTTTGATTAATAAAAGTGAGATTGGTTTCTACCAATTGATCCCCTTGTGTTTCAATCATCCAAATATGTTGATTAGGATCTAAGATTACCCATTTCCCTTTTTTAACTTAAGCCTAAATGTTAATTTAGGCTAATCTTTCAAAATTACTTTTTTGCCCCTAAGGCTCTATCCTTTCATAATTTTGTCAAATTTATTTCAAATGACTCTAGAGTTTTTATCCCACCTCACTCATAGGTCAATTAAGACATTAGAGGAGAAACTGTGATTTTCTAAATTTTAATTTAATTTACATATTTATTTTTATGCAAAAGTAAGATTTTTCAAAGAAAATTTCATAGCCCGACCAAGACAAAGCTTAATCCCTTGAAGTTTTTACTGGAGATAGACTTAACCAGGGAACCATTGGGGCCAAATTTCATGGTTTTTTGAATTTTATTTTAATTAATAGAATTATTTCACGTTCTAGAGCATTTACTAATTATAAAATTTTTAATTGTGGAAAATTAGGTTTTATATTTTTATTAAATTTCTCTGAGGTCAAGGAACCCAAAAAAACAAATTTAACATTTTTTTTATTTTTCTTTGAATTATTAGAATTATTTTAGTGACAAATCCATTTTTAGTCTTTAAAATTTATTTTAAGCTTCTAAATTCAATATCTTCATATTGAAAATGATGAAAATTATTCCAATAGTTCTTAGGTTCTTAGGAAACAATTTGTAACATTTCCTTGAATTTCATTATCTTTGTGATTTTTAACATTTTTTAATTATTTAAATATTAAAAATGGGCTTAAAAATGATTTTTTTTTTAATTACAAATTTATTTTTTAGAAAATTCCTCTCATCTGAGAGAACTCCCAAAAACAATTTTTATAATTTCTTGAGTTATATTTTAATTATTAAAAATCATTTTAGTGCAAAAAATGACATTTAACTTGAAAAATCAATTTGAGTTATTAAATGAGCTCCAAATGTTTTGAAATTTTTATGAGGAGTTCTCTGAACTTTAAATCACTGCGGAGATTAAAAATTAAGTCATTAGAATATTTGTGTTTCCCAAAATTTATTCTCTTTATGTTTTATCGTTGGTGGAAACTAAGTGCATTCTTAATGACTTAACCCATGAAATATTTTCCAAAGCATTCTCTGGCCACAATAAATGTTCCAAAATTTTCTTTGAATTTTCTAGGCAACATGCTAATTATTATGATTAAATTATACAAATAATAGACACCAACTTGAAAAATATAGATCTCTGTCTAGAGATCTCCTCTGACTTTGAAAAAAGAGGGAATCTTCCCAATGACAGAGGCAATAACATGCTAAAATTTCAAGTTATGGTGAAATGCCTATATGCATGGAGAATTAAAATACTCAAAATCATACCTAATTAATTAAAAACAAAATATGCATCCAATTAATTTCAAACCATTTCCACATTGTTCTCGTCTGTTCACTGAGCATGAGGGTATTTTTATTTTATTTTTTGTGATTTTTCTACACCAAGATATAGATTTTTGAAGTTTGGGGTATTTAAATAAATGAAATATATCCCTATTTTTCTATTTAAACCCACGACACCACCTCATCCTAGACAGCTCCAAACGCTACAGACGGCGTGCTTCAATTTGACACCACCGTCCAAGCCAGCTGCCACACATCCTGCCTTTTCATTCCATCCCTCCATCTAGCGTGATCAGAACAATCTCTACAATACACGTGTGATCCATGATGCGTGGTCATCGTCCCCAATGCCTTAGCCCTAGAACCATCCATTTTTAAAGCTTAAAATCTCACTCATTTCTTAACTAAATTAGGTGCAGTTTGTTTCTAAATGCTCGTCAAAGTGTGACGAACACATCCATATGGTAATCAAGTTATTAAATTAACTCTAATCAAATGGAGAATCAAAAGAGGCTCAGGAAGAGGAGGAGTTCAATACCTTTGCTTTGAGAAGGGAAGTTTCAATTAGAGGTGCTAGACACGTTTGTGGAGGTCCAAGGAGGCTAGGGATTAAGCTTCATCCTATGGTGAAAAGTCTAGGTATGAATTCGACCAAGCTCAATTTCAGGTGTTGGTCTAGAGCTATGTTAGGGTCTCTGTATGAGGGGAATTTGATGGGGCTTCTTCTTCTTTCACTCTGGTGATAGTGTGGGTGAGTTTAATTTATGTATGGTGGACCTTAGAGCTGTGGGAAGTTTTGTCCTGGTTTTGGCAGAAATTTGAGCTCAAAATTGAGCTTCCACAGTGGGCATCAGTGGGGGAAAATGGTTGGCTTGAGCTGAGGAGTTCTCATGAAGTCTTTAGGAGCAATTCAGAGGTCTCTCTTTGAGAAGTTTTTAGCACACCTCCCATGTCCATGGAGGTGAAGATTTTATAAAAATGTCTTAGGGTGGCCGCCATGGCCAATTAAGGGGTAAAAAAGCTTGGTTAGGTGGAGGGCAGAGAAGCTATAAATTTCAAATGGGATGTGGTAACCTTTAAGATTGAATTAGGTCTTATTTCATGGGGGTGGCTCTCTGTTTGGCCCTTTTCCGACCACTAGGCCGGCCGGCAGAGCTAGGGGAGGTGGCTATGACGTCAAGTGAGCCAAGGGAATCTGTCATAGCAATTAAATGGGTTGGTGTTTAGTTTTGGCAAAACTATCCTTGGCTGAAGCAAATTTGGAATCAAATCCCATGATTTGGGGATCTCTTGGTTCATGGCTCATTTGGGTGGTTCCATGGGGTTTATCTTGATCAACATAGCCCAAAATTTGGTTGTGGTGGCCTTGCCTTGACCAATTTGACAATTTTGGTGAATGGGTCCAAGTGGTTGCAAATGATCAAAACTTAGATTTTTACCACGCTAACCATGTCAATTAGCCCAATTTATTTATGCATTTGATGTAGATGAATGTAATGAATATTTTTGGTGAAGGATTCAAGTGATTTTGAGTTCAATTGGGGGTTCAATTTGAGGGATTTTGTAATTTTTATCAATTTGGGCATGTTGGGCTAGACTTGGGTCTAAATTTGGCTAGGTTTGGACTAAGGGAGAATTGATTGTTAATCATGGTCAATAAGAATGTCATGAAAAGTTTTTAGAAATGAATTGGGTGTTAATTTTGGGGCTAAGGCATTCAGTTTGGTAAAATTTGGTGACAGCCAAATTAGGGCAATTTTGGAGCTTTTTGGACATAGGTCAAAGTTAAATGAAATTGAGGCTTCACCAAGGCTAATTGAAATGCAAGCTTGATGTATAGGAATTTTATGAAGAGTTTACAACATGAATTATGTCAAATTGAGTGGGCTATGAGTTTAATTGGGTGAGATTGGTTATGTGGCCTAAATTGGGGCTTTGACCTAAATCAAATTTGGGTTCAAAGAATGGGCCAATGAAGCTTTGATTTTTCTTAGATTAGTCATATGAAAGGTGAATTTGAGTTTGGAATTGAAATTTGGGTAGATTGGGACCAAATTGATGGACATTTGAGGCAAATTTGTGGGAATTTGGGCTCTTTAAGGGCAATTTGGGGGTTTGGTCAAAGATGGTCAAATTGGTGAAATTGGGTCATGTGGTAGTTGAGAAAAACGAAATTGGGAATATTTTGAAGCTTTTAAGAATTTTTTTAGATTTTTTTTGAATTTTTGAAATTTTGGGCTAAGGTGGGGCATTTTGGTAATTTGGCAATTTTTGGTGATTTTGGGTAATTTGGATGTTTTCAAAAAGTTTAAAATGATTTTTGAAAAAATTTTGGTATTTTGGAAAAATTTGGGAATTTTGGCCAAATTTAGGGTTTCGAGGGTATTTAGAAAATTTGGGGGAGTTTAGGGGTAAAAGGCTAAGTTGGGTATTTTTGGTACAATTGGGAAGTCAACCACCATAAATTAGATATGGACCAATGGAAGCCCCCTTTTTGGTCCTCCATACGTTGGTCAATCTAAACCCTAGCCTAGGACCAGTGGGTTTAGGGGACCATCTACATGAGTCTACCAAAGGATCAATGGATCAAAGTCAAGAATTTTTGGGTTTAGGGTTATGAGTAATTGTGAGTGAGGTGAGTACCTTAACTCTAGACCAAGACCTAGGGTCAACTCTAATGTCTAATAGTCCTATGGGAACTTTCCTTAAGCTCCCCCATAGTGACCCCACCTACAAAGTACTATAGTTTAGGACCAATATGTAGAGTTTCAAGTTGAGTAGAGAGGAGTTTAGAATTTCTAATGGTGAGGGTTCCTTTTCTAATTTTCTAAGAATAGTCAATAAGAAAATCCTATGGCTAGACCTTAGGCTACTAAAGAGGGAAAATTAGACCTCAACCAAAAATGAGGTCAACAACTTGACCCCCAATAGGTGTGGTGTGTTGGGCAAGCACACCGTACGTATTGGTGTTGACCGACGAGATCAACAAAACCAATACAGTCTTTTAAGTCAATTGACATAAAAGGAGTGTAGAATTTGAGTGCTAGTTGCTTCCACTAAGGAATATAGCAGGTGAATATTTGGTCGGAATAAAGAAGTAGGGACTCTCGCTAGGGATTGGAGAGTGGGTTTGAGTTATCAAAGTATTTATAGAAAACGGGAATCAGTATGTAAGTGCTGACCTCGAGGTTGGAATTGAAGTTTAAGTATTAATTTTAGAAGAGGGTCGTAGGTTAGGGACTGACCTCGAAAAGGTGGGAATCAGAAGTTAAGGATTGAATCCAAAATGAGAATTGAACGTTAAGGATCAATCTCAAAAGAGAGTCAGAGGTTAAGCACTGACCTTAAAAATAAAGAATCAGAAGTTGAGGAATGATTCTAAAATGAGAATTGAAAGTTAGGGATCAATCTCGAAAAAGGATCGGAAGTTAGAGACTGACATCAAAAGAAAAAGGAATCAGAAGTTAAGGATTGATTTCAAAATAAGAATTGAAAGTTAAGGATCAATCTCGATAGAGGGTCAGAAGTTAAGGATCGACATCAAAAGGAAATAGAATTAGAAGTTAGGGATTGATTCCAAGATGAGAATTAAAAGTTAAGGATCTTTCTCAAAAAGAGAGAGTCAAAAGTTAAGGACCAACTTCGAAAGGAGTGGATTAGAAGTTACGAACTAATTCTAAAATGAGAATTGAAAGTTAGGGATTAATCTCGAAATAAAACCGGCAATTAGGGACAGACTTTGAAAGGAAAAGGAATCAGAACTTAAGGACTGATTCCAAAATGAGAATTTAATGTTAAGGATTAATCTTGAAGGAGAGTAAGAAATTAAGGACCGACCTCGAAAGGAAAAGGAATTAGAAGTTAGAGACTAATTCTAAGATTAGAACTGAAAGTTAAGGATCAATCTCAAAAAGAGAGAGTCAGAAGTTAAGGAACTACTTAAAAAAGGAAAGGAATCAGAAGTTAAGGACTAATTCTAAAAATGAGAATTAAAATTTCAGGATCAATCTCAAAAGTGTGTCAGAGGTTAAGGAACAACCTCAAAAGGAGTGGATTAGAAGTTAGGGACTGATTCTAAAAATGAGAATTGAAAGTTCAGGATCAATCTCAAAGAGTGTCAGAGGTTAAGGACCGACCTCAAAAAGAGTGAATCAGAAGTTAGGGACTGATTCTAAAAATGAGAATTAAACGTTTAAGATTAATCTCAAAAGAGTGTCGGAGGTTAAGGACCGGCCTCGAAAAGAGCAAATCAGAAGTTAGGGACTGATTCTAAAAATGACAATTGAAAGTTCAGGATCAATCTCAAAAGTGTGTAGAGGTTAAGGACCGACCTTGAAAAGAGTGAATCAGAAGTTAAGGACAGGTTCTAAAAATGAGAATTAAAATTTCATGATCAATCTCAAAAGAGTGTCGGAGGTTACAGAATGAACTCAAAAAGAGAAAATCAAAAGTTAGGGACTGATTCTAAAACTGAGAATTTGTGGTGTTGTATCCAAAGATATGTGTCATGTGGAAAGGTTGACATTGTTGAAGAAGGTTTGTGAAATTTTTGTGAGGTTTTATGCAGAATGTGTAATTCTGCGACGATATTAAAGGAATTAGTGCAAACAAAGGTAGTCGTATCGCAGAAGAAAAGAGTAAGAAACCTCGAAGTCGAGATTATCAACTAGACATATTTATTTTCCTTTCTTGTTGTTTTTTATCATATTTAATTATCAAAAAAAGTTTTAAAAGTTCAACTTTAGTTGGTTGATTTTTCAAAAGAGAGTTGTTTTTTGTTTGTTTGATGATTATTTTTGTATTTAAATTTTATTATCTTTGAAATTTTTTGTTGTTTTGTCCTTTGTTCATTGTAATTTTGAACCAACATATGGTTTGTGGCTTTTATCCATCGCACAAAAATGCCATTGAACAAATAGATAAATTTCTAAAAGAAACTTCATTAATCTGCTCCAAAAAATGTTACAGAGCAAGTGTACACCAACGCCTCAAAAAGTAAAATATGTTAATTGCATCAAAGAACATCCAAAATATCTCATGCCAAGTACATATCATAGGCTGAGCATGTCTGGTACATATCATGTCCACTGTAATGTAGTGCAGTAAAATGGAAAGGAATCCTCTGAATGTCTGTTCCTGGTGTGACAAGCTACTGGTCGAGCAGAACTTCTAAGCCACACTACAGGACAAGAGTTCCCTTCGCATCTACTTAGAGGTGCAACCCTCTCATAGCTCGTATGGTAGCAGCTCTTCCAACTCTTGATCTTGTTGAAATCCATATGGGATTTCGTTGCTATCCATCCTTCAGAAGGTCCTGGACACCCTACGGTGCTGCACTCCTGGAATAAAGTGTTTAGTGGCGTCCGCCCCATTTCTCTTAAGGACCAGTACCGAACCAACATGCAGCGGAATTTTAGCAGCTCCTCTGAATTCGCCAGGACCAATGATGTCAATTTATTTCCCAAATAAGATGTTGCATTTGCACATGAATGAGACCATGTAGAAAGGTCTCACGAAGTGATGGTGATCAATATGTGGAGGAATGCAATCACCCTCATCATAGATGTTGATAATACATCTGTTAGGAATGCAGTTAGCTGGCAGTATAATTCATCTGACCATTCTTTTAATCATCCATTTTATCATTGGAGGTACTGGATGCACTTGATCGTGTCTGAGAATCCCAGGAGGTTTTCCATGGCTGTCGTTGGAAAAGTTGTAGCAGCCACCACACTGGATAATGATCCTTCCCTTTCCTCACACCCATTTTCTTGGCTCGGAATATGTTCTTTCCATAAGCAGGCTTGCTCAACCTCTGCCCTTCATGTAAAAAAAGCAGTCCAGAATGTTTCATTCATCAATTTTCGAGAAGATTCTTGTGTATAATTCCAAACCTTCTAATAAGTTGATGAACCTCCCTTGTACTTCTTCGTAGAATTCAAAATTTCTTTTGTTCACTTTGCTTATTCTGTACTATTCTGTCGTACTTATGACTGATGGCTGTCGAGGAAGTTCCCTCAGTTCAACATTTGCAGGAACCCAAGCTGGTGTTGACTTTGGCTCTAACAGAATGTATGATTCTACGTCTGATGATACATATGGCTCTCAACCCCACGGAACATATGGCTCTGCATCCATTGGGACATATGGCTCTGCATTTATAATGTAATCAGCAGTCTGAGATCCATCATCAGTAGATGCATATTTGATCCCGATATTAATTAATATGAAGAATTTAAGAAGTTGACACCACTACTTGAAGATTTTAATCCCCGGTAATGACACATAAAACTTGATCCCAAACAAAGTAAGATTTCAATTATATTTCTAGGGATTCTATGCAAGTATACATATTATTATCAAGTAATATAGTACTTTCTGATTAAGCCCCGAATATCATTCCCACGGAGATCGAGGTTAATCACTGTGGCTTTCAAGAGAAGTTCTAGTCTAGAATAAGATGCCCTAGATTGGAAGGTACATAAAAGTTTGGTTTTGATTATATCCTACAACTATCACTACAATACTACTTCTACTCTTAAACTAATATACTTAAGTTAAAATCAGAAAATGGGGTTTAATATATTAAAGCACTCTTCCTCATGCAATGAAATTAGTGACATGTGTAAAAGTAAAACAAGTAGTGAAAGAGATTATGACAAATAGAAGCAATTATATTCTTTACTCTTACTAGAGATGCTATAAAGAACAATAGTTAATCTAAAGTTTGAATATTTCAGATGACGGGCTAGGCAAGGAAGATACTAGCTCTCACTCTAGAGTTCCCTCTTATCCCTTAACCTGGAGGCTAATATCTCGCATTAAAACCTAAAACAGTAGAACAAATTAGGGGGCTTTAGCATGTCACTCTAAAGTCGTATAATTCTAAACCCATTAAAGATTATTTATCTATTTATTTGCACTCAACCATATGGACTACATTCTCATCCATACAATCTCATGCGATTCTTCCACATTTGATTGACACAACACCATCCCGGATCTTACAAGTTCTTAAAATAAATTTTAACATGCGAGTTGATCGAGTTTACATTTAAATGAAGAACAAAGTAAAAGTTATCCAATATATTCTCACTCTACTCAATTCTATATCCTACACATGCATACTAACTCATTATAAGAGGGAAGAGTAAAGAAAACTGCTCACTACACATGGAGAAACAACACAAACTTTTCATTGAACAAGACTTTGAAACCATATAAATAAAGTAATAAATTCAAATCAAAATACAATGAAAATACTTATCTCTTTGTTGACCTCATTTTTTGGTTGAGGCTTAGTTTTTCCTCTTTAGTAGCCTAGGGTCTAGCCATAGGACTTTTCCTGTTGACTATGCCTAGAAAACTAGATCTAGAACCCTCACCATTAGAAATTCTACACTCTTCTCCACTCAACTTGAAGTTCCACATGTTGGTCTCAACCTCTAAGCACTNAAGATATTTATTTTTAAAGCTTAAAATAATTTTTAAAGGCTAAAAAATGAGTTTACACAAAAATAATTCCAATAAATCAAACAAAAATAAAAAAAATATAAAATTTGCTCTTCTGAGTTCTCTGACCTTAGGGAGATTTTTCGAAAATATAAAACTTAATTTTCACCACCTTAAATATTTTATTTTTATTAAATAGCCCAAAACTTAAAATAATTCTAATAAATCACAAAAAATTAAAAAAATTATGAAATTTTATCCAAAGGCTTCCTTGGTCTAGGTATACCTCCAGTAAAAATTTTAAGGGATTATAATTAACCTTGGTAAAGTCAGGAATTTTCTTTGAAAGATCCTATTTTTGCACCAAACTAATTATATAAATTAAATTTAATTTTAANTAAATTAAATTTTGGAAAATAACATTTTCTCCTCTCATGTCTCAATTAACCCATGAATGAGGTAAGATAAAAATTTCAAAGTCATTTGAATTGAATTTGACAAATTATGAGGTGTTAGAGCCCTGTGGGCAAATGTGTAATTTTGGAAATTTTGCCTTAATTAACATTTAGGCTTAATTCAAGGAGGGAAAATGGGTAACCTCAGATCTTAATCAATTTATTTGATGTTTGAAGAAACCAATCTTTTCTTAATTAAGACTAATAAATTTCTAAATTATTAAAATTTGGAAGTGTATTAAAATTAAAAGATCATGGACTTAGGGGTATGACTTTTGAAGTCAATTATTAGTTTAATAATTAAATGATCCTGGACTTAGGGGTATGACTTTGGAAACCAATAATTAATCAATTTAATACCCCTATTTTGATTTTAAAGAAATCCAAATCATGAATCATGACCACTTAAAGCTTAACCCTTTTCAAAACTAATTAAGACACTCGCCTAGGTCTTAAGGGCTTAGTGGTGACTTAGGCGCTAAATCACGACNGAGAGGATACCAGCTCTCACTTTGGAGCTCCCACGTTCCCCTCGCCTGAGGGCTAACATCTAAACTTCAACAGGACCAAGTTGGGGATTTCAGTTTGTCACTCAAAAATCTCCAATTCTATGCCCGATAATTTTATTTCCCTATTTATTTGCACCCAAATTCCAAGGGTTTTGACCTCCCTGAATCATGGATGTAATCTTCACTTTAGTTGTAAAACTCAACAAATTTTAACAAATCAATTGACCAGATTGAAAGTAAATTAAGATCGAAGTGAAAAGATCATCATAACTTCTTTAACATTTTCATGGCTTAACCAATTCAAATCACCATTTCACAAATCTTGAGACAAGGAGAAAAATAGAGAAAATTACTCAGAACTCAGGGGAAAGACACAACAAAACTCGAAATTCCTATATAAAAGAAAAGTCATACGAACTACAAGTAAATAACACTTATCTCTAATTCCTCCCTAAGAAAATTCCTCAAAGTTCCTCTGAATCTCTTCCTTTCTTTACAACACACAGAATTCCTCTTCATGCGGCAAGGAGGAAGAAATCTCTCACTTTCCCTCCACTCTTACAATCTCTCGAAGAATTCCTAACAATTAGACTCTGTACACACTACTGGGGCCATTGGATGTTGTTCTAACCTTCCAACTCCTCAAGCTCTTCAGCCTCCTTTTTGTTATTTTTGGCCAAAGTCTTCTTTTAAGGATGTGGATGAGTTTTCCCAAGAGTTCCCTAAGCATCCCTCCAAAAATTGTCCACATTCAATGCACCTTTGGACATAACCGCTGATCTCGCCGTTGACGGCCTCGAGGGCGTCGTCAGCGGGCCTTCTAAATTATTTAATCTGGATCCTCGGGAAATTCTCGTCGTTGGCGCCCTAGTTCAAATCTTCATATTTTGGTTCTTTTTGTTCCAAATTTGCTCCTTTTTGCATCTTTTTGCTCCAATGACCCTAATTCATCATTCCTGCAATAAAAAGTCAAAATTCCTTTCTTTAAAGTGCAATATCATAAAAAACAGTGTAAAATAAGGTATGAAAATCTCAACATATTTTTCTTTGGTCAAAATCCCCTAAACTTAACTATTACTTGTCCTCAAGTAGTTTTAGTACTATATAAAAGTTATGTTCTATTGTAGTAAAGTTTTAATTCAGAAATATTATAAGTTTGATTTAAATAAATAACATAGTAAGATTTTCAAAAAAAATTCAAGTAATTAAATTAACTTTGTAGCTACAAGATTATCTAGTCATCAAGTTTAAGAGTTCTAGTTTTCTATTCATTTTAAGAATGACAATATGTTGTAATATTAAGTCACTTAGAATATTCAAATGATATGAATTTCACGAGAACACTACACATAAAAGATATAATCCATAAATATAAGTTCACGAATGAATTTAGGTTTTCCCTTTAGGTAGGTCCAGTGAAGCAAATTTTTTATTAGGCATCTCCTCAAGCTTCTCATGACTTTCATATTTTTTTCTTTCTTTTCTTTTCTCTTTTTCATTTAGATTGCTTTCAATCCTATATATTTTTCTTTTCTTTTCAGGGATTGTTGTCAATCCTTTCTTTTTCTTTTTTTAAGTGATGATTACTATATCTGGATAGCTTTTAATGATTTTGAGCATCACCTTTCTTTCCCTAAATTTGAAACTCAAAGCATTTCTTTACCTTATAAATATTTCATAGTTGTTACATCATTGAGCCCCCAATATTTTCTTTTTAAATGAATTTCCAGATTCTTAATACTTTGAAATATAGTTTCCTTTACTTTAAATAATTAAATACTAAATATCTTAATCTACAAAATTAATTTTCATTACAAAAATATTCCTTTAAATCTACCATAATATTTAAA
>JXCR01123741.1:113492-128064 GCA_002079205.1 Phalaenopsis hybrid cultivar | reverse complement strand
TCTAAGAGTTCAAAACTAAATTCCATGAATTTCTTCTCAATATTTTCTTCACATTCTCAAATTTCNGTTAATTAATTTCATAATATTTTGCACCTCCTCCAATTTTTTGATTCTGCGCAGGATCAATAGTGTCTTGTCTGGAACTAAAGGTTGAATAGACAGTGAATTCTGAGATGATTGATCCACCATAATAGTCATGTCATTTTCATCTTCATTGGCCGGGAATCTCTCAATTAGGTCCAAAGGCTTCCAAGGTATAAGTAGCTTTTCCCAATTTTCATAAGATACTTTGAACTAACTACAAAGTAAGAAAATTGTGGAAGGATTTCCAAGACCATAAGTTGATCCATGAATGATCAGGCCCAAAGCAAACTTTAGATTTATAGATCTAATATCGATCGGCAGTTCCATTTGGATGCAGTAATACAGATTAGCACTTTTTTAGAGATGTTACCGATCCTCATTATCGGTAACAATTTTGCAGAAATGAAGAAGTGCCAGTGTTTCAAAACGGGATTTAGTAGTGTCGCAGAAAAAACTAACATACCTGTTTTCTCTCATTTCCCAGTCTTCAGTTTCTTCCATTAAATATTGGTAAATTTCATTCATCAGGTTTTATGTTGGGACAAAATTGGAATAATGACAAACAGGAATGTTCTCGATCATATATATATCATTAATCCATGCAGGAGTAAAAGTTATCCATCTACCTCACACATAGACGACTCCCTGGTTGATTCTATGCAAATTAGCATAAAATTCCTTCACCACAGGAACAACTACAACGACAGTAGTGTACCACATCACTTCCCATCTTCACCACACAATCATCTCTTCATTACCATCGATGGATTGTTCAATCCTCGATTTATAAATCCTCATTCCTTGATTAATATTTTCTTTGCCAGTACCTTTTTGAAGATTCGTTGCGCTTCCACACTAATAAACTTTCTCCGGTTAAACACTCGCATTTTATGGTTTTCAGAGGAATTGGAGGCCATAGGGATGAATTTGGTGGAATTTCACTTCGTTCTTAGTGAAATATGAACTTAGGAATTGAATTTGGAAGTTTGAAAGGGGTAACACTCGCCTAAAACCGCTAAAAATCGCCCATTTAAACTCCAGAAACCGCCATCCCGCCAGTCTCGCCGTCGACGGCATCATTGGCGAGCCTTTAGAATTTAATTGCCTGGACTCTCGGGAAAACGCGTCGTCGGCGGCGTCGATGGCGTCGTCCGTGCCCACGGCAAAAATTGCACAGTTTCGCTCTGGTCTGAATGCGTTCTAATTTTTCTCTATGGATCCAATTTTTATGATGATTCAAGGGTCAATAAGAGTAGTAGAGTTTAATACTACCACAAAGTAACGATAATTTCAAATAAAACTACTATAATCGCAATAAAAATAAAGATAACTATAGGATGTCTGCCATAAAGCGCTTGGTTTAACATCGTCATCTTGACCTATTCAGTTATTCAAGTTGACTGATCATTAAAACCTCTTTAAAATTTGGTCTTTTACCCTCAAAATACGGTTTAAATCTGTGTCCATTTAATTTAAATCTATTTTTCATTAAAACCTCTTTAAAATTTGGTCTTTTACCCTCATAATATGGTTTTATTCTGTGTCCATTTACTTGGTCTTTTACCCTCAAAATATGGTTTTAATCTGTGTCCATTCACTTTAAATCTATTTCCAATTTGGTCTTTTACCCTCATAATATGGTTTTAATCTGTGTCCATTTAATTTAAATCTATTTCCTTCCGATCTTCAATTCAATAGCTCCGTAAGTATAAACTTGAGTCACAGTAAAGGGTCCTAACCAACGAGACTTCACTTTCCGAGGGAATAACTTCAGCTTAGTATTATAAAGCAAAACTTCTTATCCAGGTTTAAAGTTTTTCTGGTTAATCTTCCGATCATGCCATAACTTTAGTTTCTCCTTATAAATTTTATCGTTATCATAAGATTCATTTCTTAATTCTTCCAATTCATTCAATTGTAACAATCTCTTCATACCAGCATCTTTCAAATTATAATTGAATTCTTTAATCGCCCAATATGCTTTATGCTCCAATTCTAGTGGTAAGTGACAAGTCTTTCCAAAAATCAGCCTATAAGGAGTCATTCTAATAGGAGTTTTATAAGCAGTCCTGTAGGCCCATAATGCAGTATCCAGTCTAGTGGACCAATCTACTCTACCAGGGTTTACAGCCTCCAGTATTTGTTTAATCTCTCTATTAGAAACTTCAGCTAACCCACTGGTTTGAGGGTGATAGGCTGTAGAGATTCTATAAATAATATTAAACTTTTTGGACAATCTCTTAATATATTAATTCCTAAAATGGGATCCTCCGTTAGTGATAATCATTCTCGGCATTCCGTATCTAGTGAAAATATTTTTCATTAAAAATCTTGAAACACGTTTAGTGTCACAACGAGGTAAAGCCTCTGCTTCAATCCACTTAGAAACGTAGTCTACTACAATTAATATGTATAAGTTCCCAAATGAAGGAATAAATGGTCCCATGAAATCTAATCCCCAAATATCAAAGATCTCAACTTCTAACATGAAATTCAGAGGCATTTCATTTCTTCTCGATATATTGCCTACTCATTGGCATCGATCATAAGCTTTTATGTATCTATAAACATCACTAAAGATAGTAGGCCAATAGATCACAAGTCTTTATATATCTATAAACATCTCTAAATATAGTAGGCCAATAAAATCCAGCTTTTTCACAAGTTTTTATGTATCTATAAACATATCTAAAGATAGTAGGCCAATAAAATCCAACTTGTAAAATTTATTAAATCGATCACAAGTTTTTATATATCTATAAACATCTCTAAATATAGTAGACCAATAAAATCTAGCTTGTAAAATTTTATAAATAGTTTTATCAAATTCTCACATCTCTAAAGATAGTAGGCCGATAAAATCTAGCTTGTAAAATTTTATAAGCAGTTTTATCAATCCCAAAATATGATGGTAGGCCAACAAAATCCAGCTTGTAAAATTTTATAAGCAGTTTTATCAATCCCAAAATGTCTCCAAATAGAATCCAGCTTGTAAAATTTTATAAGTAGTTTTATCAATCCCAAAATGTCCTCCAAATTTATCACAAGTCTTTATATATCTATAAACATCTCTAAATATAGTAGGCCAATAAAATCCAGCTTTTTCACAAGTTTTTATGTATCTATAAACATATCTAAAGATAGTAGGCCAATAAAATCCAACTTGTAAAATTTATTAAATCGATCACAAGTTTTTATATATCTATAAACATCTCTAAATATAGTAGACCAATAAAATCTAGCTTGTAAAATTTTATAAATAGTTTTATCAAATTCTCACATCTCTAAAGATAGTAGGCCGATAAAATCTAGCTTGTAAAATTTTATAAGCAGTTTTATCAATCCCAAAATATGATGGTAGGCCAACAAAATCCAGCTTGTAAAATTTTATAAGCAGTTTTATCAATCCCAAAATGTCTAGTAGGCCAATAAAATCCAGCTTGTAAAATTTTATAAGCAGCTTTATCAATCCCAAAATGTCCTTTAGGCCAATAGAATCCAGCTTGTAAAATTTTATAAGCAGTTTTATCAGTTTCAAAATGTCCTAAAAATTCAGAATCATGACATTTCTGAATGATTAGCTCAGTTTCTTCATAAGGTACACATCTTCTGATAATAATATCCTTACATTATTTATATAAATAAGGCTCATCCCAAAAATATGCTTTCGCATAATGAATGAATTTTCTTTGTTGATGCAATGTCAACATAGGTGACAAAATATCACTTACAATATAATTAACGATATCAGCATACCATGATATTTTCCACTCATTAAGATTATGGAGTTGTTCATCGGGGAAACTGTCTGTAATTTCATTGATGATGTCAGATAGTTCATGATTTTCTAATCTCGACAAATGATCAGCAATTTGATTATCCGTTTCTTTTCTATCAATAACCACAAGATCAAATTCCTGCATCAAAAGTATCCATCTAATTAACTTTGGTTTGGCATCCTTCTTTTGCATTAGATATTTAATAGCAGAGTGATTAGTGTGCACTACACATTTAGTCCCAATTAAATAAGATCTAAATTTGTCTAAAGAATACACAATGGCCAATAATTCTTTTTCAGTAATAATATAATTAATTTGAGCATCATTAAGGGTTTTGCTAGTGTAGTATATAACTTTAAAAATATTTTCATACCTTTGTCCAAGAACATCTCTAATAGGATAATCACTAGCATCACACATCAATATCAAATGGTTTCTCTGGTGAAACTATAATAGGGGTTGTGATTAATTTTTTCTTTAATAACTCAAAGGCATTTAAACAATTTTCATTAAATTCAATTTTTTTGTCCTTCTCTAAAAGTTGGTATAGAGGTTTACTAATTTTTGAAAAATCTTTAATAAAACGTTTGTTAAAACCAACATGTCCAAGAAAACTCCTAACCTCTCTTACATTAGTAGGAGGTGTTAGTTTAGATATAACTTGAATTTTTGCAGGGTCTGCTTCCATACCATTTTCTAAAATTTTATGCCCTGACACAATTCCTCCTGCAGCCATAAATTGACATTTCTCCAAATTTAGAACTAAATTAGTTCTCTCACATAACTCCAAAACTTTTTCAAGATAATTTAAGCATGCGTCAAATGATATTTCAAAAACAAAAAAATCATCCATAAATACTTCCAATCCAACATCAATTAACTTACTAAATATAGACATTATACATCTCTGGAATGTTGGAGGTGCATTATATAATCCCAAAGACATTCTTTGAAAAGCAAAAGTTTCAAAAGGATAAGTAAATGTTGTCTTTTCTTGATCCTCAGGAGCAATAAGAATCTGATGGCAACCAGTATATCCATCTAAAAAATAAAAATATTTGTGCTCATCAAGTTTATATACTCTTTGCTAAAAAGGGTAAAAGGGAAGTGATCTTTCCTAGTGGCAGTGTTTAATTTTCTATAATCAATGCAAATACGCCACCAGTAACTTTTCTGATAGGTATTAATTCATTCGTTTCTTTTGTTTCAATAGTCACTCCTCCTTTCTTAGGAACACAATGAATTGGACTTTCCCAAACACTATCTGAATATAATTCCAATGTCTAACCATTTCAAAATTTCCTTTTTAACTACTTCTTTCATCATTGGGTTTAATCTCCTTTGTGGATCAACTCTTGATTTATATTGTTCATCTAGTATAATTCTGTGCATACAGATCAAAGGACTGATTCCCTTAATATCAGCTAAGATGCAGCCAAAAGCTTTCTTAAATCTTTTTAATGTATCTAACAGTCTTTGCTCTTGCAAATAATTTAATTTTGAATATATAATAACAGGTAATGTAGATGAGTCTCCTAAAAACACATACTTCAAGTGGTTAGGCAATATTTTCAACTCCAGTTCAGGTGGATTTATTATTGACAGGACTAGATTTTTATTAGCATTTTTTGTAATATCCAGCATCTCAAATCTTCCTTGAACATAATCTAATTCTTTATTTTCTATTTCATCCAAAATAACTTCATCACTATCTTTAAATTGTTCTTTTTCTTCAAAATGTTCTTTAAAATGCCCATTCAATAGATGTTAACTAATTTCCATGCGAAAACATTCATTATCTCTTTCAACACCAAGGTATTTCATAGATTTTGTAATGTTAAAAGTCACTTCTTGATCATTAACTCTCATAGTCAATTCTCCTTTTTGCTCCTTTTTGAACATCTATCATAGCTTTTCAAATAGCTAAAACAGGGTATTTCTTTATCTTTATATCTAAAACAATGAAATCCACAGGAAAGATAAATTTATCAACTTTTACTAACACATCTTCAATAACTCCCTTAGGATATGTAATTGAACGATCTGCTAATGGAAGAGTTGTAGGTAGGTGAGACTTCTCCTAATCCTAATCTTTTGAAAATTGATAAAGGCATAAGATTAATGCTCGCTTCCAAATCACATAAAGCTCTTCCATAAAATTTTTCACTGATAGCACACGGTATAGTGAAACTATCAGGATATTTTTTCAGGAAGCTTTTTCTGAATAATTGTACTACACTCTTTGCTAAGTGCAACAGTTTCATTATCAAANTCTTTGAAAAGCAAAAGTTTCAAAAGGATTAGTAAATGTTGTCTTTTCTTGATCCTCAGGAGCAATAAGAATCTGATGGCAACCGGTATATCCATCTAAAAAATAAAAATATTTGTGCTCATCAAGTTTATATACTCTTTGCTAAAAAGGGTAAAAGGGAAGTGATCTTTCCTAGTGGTAGTGTTTAATTTTCTATAATCAATGCAAATACGTCACCAGTAACTTGTCTGATAGGGCTTAATTCATTCGTTTTTTTTGTTTCAATAGTCACTCCTCCTTTCTTAGGAACACAATGAATTGGACTTTCCCAAGCACTATCTGAATATAATTCCAATGTCTAACCATTTCAAAATTTCCTTTTTAACTACTTCTTTCATCATTGGGTTTAATCTCCTTTGTGGATCAACTCTTGATTTATATTGTTCATCTAGTATAATTCTGTGCATACAGATCGAAGGACTGATTCCCTTAATATCAGCTAAGATGCAGCCAAAAGCTTTCATAAATCTTTTTAATGTATCTAACAGTCTTTGCTTTTGCAAATAATTTAATTTTGAATATATAATAACAGGTAATGTCGATGAGTCTCCTAAAAACACATATTTCAAGTGGTTAGGCAATATTTTCAACTCCAGTACAGGTGGATTTATTATTGATGGGACTAGATTTTTATTAGCATTTTCNTTTCTGTATCCACTTTCTCTTTTTCAGTTTCCGTTTCTTTCTGTACTCTTGTTTCCAATTCTTTTCCACTTCTTAATCGTATCGCTTTTATTTGTTCTTTTTTCCTTAATTTTTAGGATTTGGTTCCACAGTACTAGGAAAAGTTTCTAATGTTCGGTTACTAAGTATAATAGTGATATGCCCTAATTGATTTCCAATATTCTTAATAGTAATTCCTTGAGTTTGTAATTGATTTCCTATTCTGTAATTGTTGACCCATGTTTAATATCATCTCTTCCATAGACAACTTCTTTCCTTAAATTGAGTGTAACTGTTAAATCCTGGAGGATAAGAAGGTCTATAAATAATATTTTCTTGGTTGGATGATATTCCTAATGGCTTCACTGGGTTGTTTGTCCATTATTGACTTATAGAAGGATTGTTATTCCAATTAAAATTTGGATGATTCTTCTAACCAGGGTTATAATAGTTCGAATAAGGATTGTTAGGTCTATTGATAGCATTTAAAGTATCATACGAAAGTTGAACATCCACAAATTGCATAGNAAACTTTATTAAAAAAATATATATTTTTTAAAAAATTAATAAAATATTAAATTTTGTGTGATCCACTTGCGATCGGAGCCCCGACAAAATGAGTGTCCTCTCTAGCTAAAATTGACGTCCGGGACACAATATCGTAGTCTGTTTCATCATCCGGAGTCATCTGGACAAAGTCGTCGTCGATTGAGTCAAATTAACTTCAATTCGCGTGTGGCACGACAGATGAAATTATTTTGACCGAATCGGAGCCATTTAACGAGTAAGATGAAAATATTGAACAATCCTCGTATAAGCAACAACCAAAGTCAAATACGACGTTCACAGTGGCAAGTCAAACAACGTACGCTCCACGGTGTCCACCTACGTCTTTCAAATTTCTATAGGAGCTCAATTTGAGCTTCAATAAGTCGGCTTTTTGATCGACTCAATCAAATATTGAGGGTCTAAAATTGCCATATGAAACTACAAAGAATGAGGAAATGACTTGAATTTCTAAAGGGGGGGTGAGTCCCAGTCTAGTCCTCTAAGAGAGTCAAAACCAAGAAATCTTAAAACTAGATCCGAGGATATCTAGAGAAGGGGAAAAGAAGACCTCCAAAATGAGGTCAACAACAATAATTTCTTTAACATGCAAACCAGATGCTCCTGTCCAGGTTGAGTGAACCCTTCTGGTTGTTCCATGTAAATCTGCTCCTCCAAATCACCATGCAAAAAGCAGTTTTAACATTCATCTTCTCCAAATGCAAATCCCAAATAGCTACTAATGCAAGCACTGCCTTGATTGAAGTATGTCTGACCATAGGAGAAAAGATATTATCATAATCTATCCCCTTCTGCTGTGAAAATCCCTTTGTAACCAGTCGAGCCTTGAACTTTTTCCCTTCTTTTTCTGATACTGCTAGATTCCTTTTGTAGAACCATTTGCACCCAATAGCCTTCTTTCCCTTTGGAAGCTGAACTAGCTCCCATGTGCGATTTTTCTGCAAAGACTCCATCTCCTCAATCATTGCACCCATCCATTTCTCTTTCTCCTGGCTAGTGATGGCTCCTTGAAAAGTGGTTGGATCATCACTACTGATGAGAAGTGCACATGAGACTAATTCTTCGTAACCCAATCTGCTAGGAGGCCTTACATTGGTGTGTCTCTCTCTATCTCTGGCTAGATTGTAATTTTGCAGATCATCTGAAATAGAATCACTATGTGTTGGATTTGAACGTTCACCTCTCTCACAAGCTACTGGCTATTGTTCTAAATCCATCTGCATTGCATCTGAACTGGAACTCTTCTCTGACATATTGTCTGGATTCTGCTGTAGCATAAACTGCTCATCAAAAATTGCATCTCTGCTGATCACCATCTTCTTTGCAATCGGATCCCAAAAATTGTATCCTTTCACACCTTTCTTGTAGCCCAGAAAGATGCACTTCTTGGATTTTGCATCAAGTTTGGATCTTTCATCTCCAGGTATATGCACAAAAGCAGAACATCCAAAAATCTGTAAATGATCAAATTTAATTGGATTACTTGTCCATACTGACCGAACTTTTTATTTTTGTAAATCCGACAATTACAAGAATTTGATGACGCTACTAGAAGATTTAAATTCCAGCAACGGTGTCAAAAATCTTGACTACGACTTTATATGTATGTGTTTGATTTAATAAAGATGTATAAGTATAATATTCAATAATGTCAAAGTCAAATTTATCAACGCAAGTATAAGTATCGCTCAAGTAATATAAGGCTCTAATGGAGTCCTAGTTATCGATCCCACAGGGAGAAATATAATACTACGGACTAAGGCCTAATAAAAAGTAATACTTCAACTACAACGACGGCGTTCAATTTGCTTTTCCATCACAATAAGCAATTGAAATAAGTAGATAATTTGGATAATTAATAAATAACTAAAGATAACTATTAGGACTTTAATCACAACAACGACGTTCAATTTGCTTATCTATCACTAATAGATACAACGACGTTCAATTTGTTTATCTGTCACTAATAGGCAATTGAAATAAATGGATAATTTTACTAACTATTAAATAACTAATGTAAGGAGAGGTGCGGCAATTTAATAAATATGTAATTTTAAACTCTTAAATAACTAATTTTACTAATATGTCACTAATAGACAATTGAAATAAATATGTAATTTTAATAACTCTTAAATAACTAATTACACTAATGAGGGTAGGCAATTGAAATAAATATATAATTTTAATAACTATTAAATAACTAATTATGCTAATGAAGGTTTTATAGGCAATTGAAATAAGTAAATAATTTGAATAACTAATAAATAACTAATGATAGAAAGTTAGGGTTAATAATAGACAATTGAAATAAATATGTAATTTTCTTAATAACTCATAAATAACTAATTATGCTAATGAGGGTTTAATTGAAATAAATATGTAATTTTAATAATTATTAAATAATTAATTATACTAATGAAGGTTCGACGTGATATTCAATATCTAAAGAAAGCATCATTCTCCTTGTCAAGAAATTATAGTGAATGGATAAAATGAATTAGTTCAATGTAACTAATAAAAAACTAAAGATAGAAAGTAGGGTTTAATTTGTGATATTCAATATATAAGAAAGAATCCTTCTCCTTGTCAAGAAATTATAGTGAATGGATAAAGTGAATTAGTTCAAATTATATTGCATGGATAAAGTGAATTAGTTCAATTTAGATTGTGTCAAATAGGAGCATACCTATTCTTTACCAAATTATAGTGAATGGATAAAATGAATTAGTTCAAATTATATTGTGCTAAATATCTAATGATATAAAGTAGGGTTTAATTGTGATATTCAATATATAAGAAAGCATCCTTCATAGATAATTTTAATAACTAATAAGTAACTAATGATAGAAAATAGGGTGTAATTGTGATATTCGATATATAAGAAAGTAACTAATTGTACTAATAAAGATTTTAATGTGATATTCAATATATAAGAAAACATCCTTCTCCTATTAAATAACGAATGATACTAATGAGAGTTTAAATGTGATATTCAATATAAGAAAGCATCTTTCTCCCAAGAAATTATAGTGAATGGATAAAGTGAATCAGTTCAAATTGTATTGTGCCAAATAGGAGCACAAGAAATTATAGTGAATGGATAAAATGAATTAGTTCAATTTATATTGTGCCAAATAGGAGCATAACTATTCTATAGTGAATGGATAAAGTGAATCAGTTCAAATTGTATTGTGCCAAATAGGAGCATACCTATTTTGGATAAAATGAATTAGTTCAATTTATATTGTGCCAAATAGGAGCATACCTATTCTTTACCCATCTAATGTGATATTTAATATATAAGAAAACATCATTCTCCTTGTCAAGAAATTATAGTGAATGAAATGAATTAGTTCAATTTATATTGTGCCAAATAGGAGCATTCCTATTCTTTACCCTTTGGTCTAGATATAAAGAACATTGACTAATCCTATGTTTGGTTACTGATTCTGCGANACTTTGGAGCTCCCATGTTCCCCTCGCCTGAGGGCTAACATCTACACTTCAGCACCCAAACAATAGGACCGAATTGGGGATTTTAGTCTGTCACTCTAAAATGTCCAATTATATGCCTGATAATTTNCAAATTGGGGATTTTAGTCTGTCACTCTAAAATCTCCAATTCTACGCCTGATAGTAATATTTCCCTATTTATCTGCACCCAACTTCCAATGACTTTGACCTTTCTGAATCTTGCTGTAATCTTCACTTTATTTGTAAAACTCAACATATTTTAACAAATCAATTGGCCAGATTGAATGTAAATTAAGACCGAAGTGAAAAGATCATAACAAATTCTTTAACATTTTCATGGCTTAATTCCTCCCCAAGAAAACTCCTCAAAGTTCCTCTGAATCTCTTCCATTCTTTACAGCACACAGAATTCCTCTTTGAAGCAGTAAGGAGGAAGAAATCTCTCACTTTGCCTCCACTCTTACAATCTCTGGAAGAATTCCTCACAATTAGACTCTCTACACACTACTAGGGCTCTTGGATGCTATTCTAACCTTCCAACTCCTTGACCTCTTGAGCCTCCTTTTTGTTATTTTCGGCCAAAGTCTTCTTTTAAGGACGTAGATGAGTTTTCCCAAGAGTTGCCTAAGCATCCCTCCAAAAATCATCCACATTCAATGCACCTTTGGACCTAACCGTCGATCTCGCCATCGGCTGCCTCGAGGGCGCCGTCAGCTGGCCTTCTAAATTATTTAATCTGGAGTCTCAGAAAATTCTCGCTGTCGGCGCCCTAGTTCAAATCTTCATATCTTGGTCATTTTCGCTCCAAATTCGCTCCTTTTTGCATCTTTTTGCTCCAATAACCCTAATTCATCATTCCTGCAATAAAACATAGAAAATACCTTTCTTTAAAGTGTAATATCATCATAAACAGTGTAAAATGGGTATAAAAATGTCAACATATTTTCTTTTGGTCACCAAATCAAGAAGTAATGAAGTATGGATTTAAATCATCACAACTTCTTCCAACATTAAAGATCAATACTCTCCACAACATCCATCCAAAACTTAATATTTAAATCATCACAACTTCTTCCAACATTAAAGATCAATACTCTCCATAACTTCCATCCAATACTTAATTACTTATCATTTTAAGAAGAAAGATAAAAAAAACTACTCATAATCCATGGAGAAAATAAAACCACACTTTAGTTTAAAAGTAGAAATCATTATCAAAGCAACAACCAATCTCAATTAAAACTAAAAGTAGTAAAAAAAAAAAAGATAAAAACTTATCTCAAATCCTGCACCAAACACTTGAAGTTCCTTTGCATCTCTTCTCTCTTACAACACTCTCAATATAAAACAAAAATAAAAAGGATAAATATGTGTTGTCTGAAAATCTCTCCAACTAACTCACCAATTTTAGAACTTTCAAAACTTTTCCAGTACTTTCAGGACCCCCTTTTAAAGTCTAAATCTTCCATCTTTTATAATTCTTCAAAAGGTGCCTTGGTATCTCTTCAAAATGTAACTTGATTCGAGGTATTTCCCCAAGAGATACATCCTTTCGCAATAATTTTTGTCCATGGTGATTGTAACCACCTCTTAAGCCAATAGGTGCCCCAAAAACTTCTTCAACATTTGCAAAAACTAAATTTAATCATCCAATAAACTGCAACTGGCGCTTAAGCGCGGGGCCTCTGGCGCTTAGGCACGGCCTTCTCTATTTAACCTACACTTAAGCACTTGATCTGACGCTTAGGTGCCAAAACACTTTTGCACATTTATCACATATTTGCTCCAAATTTGATCTTTTTTCACTCCTTTATTTTACCTTTGTACCTGTACTNTCTTTGACCTCCCTGAATCTTGGATGTAATCTTCACTTTATTTGTAAAACTCAACATATTTTAACAAATCAAATGGCCAGATTAAATGTAAATTAAGACCGAAGTGAAAAGATCATCACAACATCTTTAACATTTTCATGGCTTAATTCCTCCCCAAGAAAACTCCTCAAAGTTCCTCTGAATCTCTTCCACTCTTTACAGCACACAGAATTCCTCTTTGAAGCAGTAAGGAGGAAGAAATCTCTCACTTTCCCTTCACTCTTACAATCTCTGAAAGAATTCCTCACAATTAGACTCTCTACACACTACTAGGGCTCTTGGATGTTGTTCTAACCTTCCAACTCCTTGACCTCTTGAGCCTCCTTTTTGTTATTTTCGGCCAAAGTCTTCTTTTAAGGACGTATATGAGTTTTCCCAAGAGTTTCCTAAGCATCTTTCCAAAAATCGTCCACATTCAATGCACCTTTGGACCTAACCGTCAATCTCGCTGTCGGCTGCCTCGAGGGCGCCGTCAGCTGGCCTTCTAAATTATTTAATCTGGAGTCTCAGAAAATTCTCGCTGTCGGCGCCGTAGTTCAAATCTTCATATCTTGGTTATATTTTTAGCTCCAAATTTGCTCCTTTTTGCATCTTTTTGCTCCAATGACCCTAATTCATCATTCCTGCAATAAAACATAGAAAATACCTTTCTTTAAAGTGTAATATCATCATAAATTGTGTAAAATGGGTATAAAAATGTCAACATATTTTCCTTTGGTCACCAAATCAAGAAGTAATTGAAGTATATGGATTTAAATCTTCACAACTTCTTCCAACATTAAAGATCAATACTCTCCATAACTTCCATCCAATACTTAATTACTTATCATTTTAAGAAGAAAGATAAAAAAAACTACTCATAATCCCTGGAGAAAATAAAACCACACTTTAATTTAAAAGTAGAAATCATTATCAAAGCAACAACCAATCTCAATTAAAACTAAAAGTAGTCTAAAATGAAAGATAAAAACTTATCTCAAATCCTGCACCAATCACTTGAAGTTCCTTTGCATCTCTTCTCTCTTACAACACTTTCAATATAAAACAAAAATAAAAAGGATAAATATGTGGTGTTTGAAAATCTCTCCAACTAATTCGCCAATTTTAGAACTTTCAAAACTTTTCCAGTACTTTCAGGACCCCCTTTTAAAGTCTAAATCTTCCTTCTTTTATAATTCTTCAAAAGGTGCCTTGGTATCTCTTCAAAATGTAACTTGATTCGATGTATTTCCCCAAGAGATACATCCGTTCGCAATAATTTTTGTCCATGGTGATTGTAACCACCTATTAAGCCAATAGGTGCCCCAAAAACTTCTTCAAAATTTGCAAAAACTAAATTTAATCATCCAATAAACTGCCACTGGCGCTTAAGCGCGGGGCCTCTGGCGCTTAGGCACGGCCTTCTCTATTTAACCGACACTTAAGCACTTGATCTGACGCTTAGGTGCCAAAACACTTTTGCACATTTTTCACATATTTGCTCCAAATTTGATCCTTTTTCACTCCTTTATTTTACCTTTGTACCTGTACCTGAAAGAAAAACACAGAAATACCTTCAATTATAGTTGAATATCTTAAAAATAAGTATAAAAATGTGTTTAAAAACACTATGAATTTTAGGCGTATCATAATCCCCCAAAAGTAAAATGTTTCTTGTCCTCAAGTGACTCTTCAATCTTTAAAAATAAATATGTATGATATGTATATGAGTTTCTTTAGGAGTTACTAAAATTTAGATTTAGAAATATAGTAGTCCAATTTAGAAAAAATATTCAGTAAATGAGACCAACTTAAAGTTTAGAAATTTTTAATGTTAAGAA
>JXCR01123741.1:86360-97676 GCA_002079205.1 Phalaenopsis hybrid cultivar | reverse complement strand
AAAACATTCATTATCTCTCTCAGCAGCAGGGTATTTCATAGATTTCGCAATGTTAAAAGTTACATCTTGATCATTTACTCTCATAGTTAACTATCCTTTTTTAACATCTATCATAGCTTTTTCAGTAGCTAAAAATGGTCTCCCTAAAATGATAGGTATTTCTTTATCTTCATCCATATCTAAAACAATGAAATCCACAGGAAAGATAAATTTGTCAACTTTTACTAACACATCTTCTATAACTCCCTTAGGATATGTAACTGATCGATCTGCGAATTAAAGAGTTACAGAAGTAGGTGAGACTTCTCCTAATCCTAGTCTGTTGAAAATTGATAGAGGCATAAGGTTAATGCTGGCTCCCAAATCACATAAAGCTTTTCCATAGAGTTTTTCACCGATAGCACACGGTATAGTGAAACTACTAAGATCTCTTAATTATTCAGGAAGCTTTTTCTGAATAATTGCACTACACTCTTCGCTAAGTGCAACAGTTTCATTGTCCGTGAACTTCCTTTTTTGTTCAGAATATTTTTCATAAATTTCACATTATTGGGCATTTGCTCTAAAGCTTCTATGAAGGGAATATTCACCGTTAACTTCTTAAGAATTTTCGCTCTAAAGCTTCTACGAAGGGAATATTCACCGTTAACTTCTTAAGAATTTCTAAAAATTTTTAAAATTGTTTATTCTGTTTGTGTTTCTTTAGTCTTTGAGGAAACGGTGGTGGAGGTTTTTCCCAGTAATTTTCATTGGTGTAAATGGATACTCTAAATCTGGGTATTCATGATCCTTTTCTTTTATGATATCCACTTTCTCTTTTTCAGTTTCGTAATTTTCATTGGTGTAAATGGATACTCTAAATTTGGGTATTCATGATCCTTTTCTTTTTCGGATAAATGGATACTCTAAATCTGGGTATTCATGATCCTTTTCTTTTTCGGTATTCACTTTCTCTTTTTCAGTATTCCATTATAAAAAGTTTGAATTATCAACCAATCTGGTAACGAATGATGAGGGCATTTCTTAATAGTCTTTTAATCTCTCCCAAGCTTCATATATCGACTCTCCATCAATCTGACAAAATGATGTTATGTCATTTATCTCCTAACCTTCGTATATTGACTCTCCATCAATTGGGCATTTCCTAAGAAGATATTTTAATCTCTCCCAAGCTTCATATATCGACTCTCCATCAATCTGACAAAATGATGTTATGTCATTTAAGCTTCATATATTGACTCTCCATCAATTTGACAGAATGATGTTATGTCATTTCTAAGTTTAGCAGTTCATATATTGACTCTCCATCAATCTGACAGAACGATGTTATGTCATTTCTTAGTTTAGCAGCACCAGTCTGGTAATGAATGATGAGGGCAATTTCTAAGAAGATCTTTAAATCTCTCCCAAGCTTCGTATATTGACTCTCCATCAATCTGACAAAACGATGTTATGTCATTTCTTAGTTTAGCAGTCTTAGATGGAGGGAAATATTTGGATAGAAATTTTTATGACAGTTCTCCCCAAGTTCTAATAAATTCAGGTGCTAACAATTTTAACCACATCTTAGCATTATTCCTCAGTGAAAAAGGAAAAATTCTAAGTCTAACAACATCGTTTGAGACTCTGTCATATTTAAAAGTAGCACACAGTGGAAAAACTAAGTCTAATAGCATCGTTTGAGACTCTATCATATTTAAAAGTAGCACATAGTTCTAAAAAATTAGTGAGGTGTAAGTTAGGATCTTCATTTGGTGTACCTCTAAATTGATTGTTTTGTATCATTTGGATAATAACAGGTTTAAGCTCAAATGAATTAGCAGCTACATCAGGATTTTGGGTAGATAAGTGAATTTCATCTACGTAGAATTTGCATAATCTCTTAAGGGTCTAGGTTGGTGTTCATTCATAATGTTTTCCATTGTATCATAATTTCTAGGTTTTCTTTTTATTTTTCTAATTTTTCTAACAGTTGTTCTAATTCTGAATCGTATGGTATAAGATTTTCAGGTCCAAGTNAAAATCTTGATTGCGACTTTATATATATGTGTTTGATTTAATAAAGATGTATAGGTATAATATTCAATAATATCAAAGTCGAATTTGTCAACGCAAGTATACGTATCGCTTAAGTAATATGGGGCTCTAATGGAGTCCTAGTTATCGATCCCACAGGAAGAAATAGAATACTATAGACTAAGGCTTAATAAAAAGTAATATTTCAACTACAACGACGACGTTCAATTTGCTTATATGTCACTGTTGACCTCATTTTTGCTTGAGGTTTAGTTTGTCCCATTTAATAGCCTAGGATCTAGCCATAGAATTTTCCTGTTGACTATTCCCAGAAAACTAGATCTGGAACCCTCACCATTAGAAATTCTACACTCTTCTCTACTCAACTTAAAGTTCCACATATTGCTCTCAACCTCTAAATAATTGTAGGTGGGGTCACTGTGGGGGAAACTCAAGATGAGTCACCCTTAGGATTGCTGAACCTTAGGGTTAACCTTGGGTGTTTGTCTGGAGCTAAGGCACTCACTACACTCATCTACACTCGCAATCACTCACAACCCTGAACTCAAACTTTTAGCCTAGATCCCTTGATCTTTTGGGATACTCATATAGGTCCCCTATACCTACTGGCCCTAGGGTTATGGTTTAGCTCAGACCACTATGTAGAGGACCCAAAATGGGGTTCCCATTGGTCCATGGCTTATTGGTGATGGTTGGTACCTCAAATCTACCAAAATACCCATCTTGATTTGGTCCATGGCTTATTGGTGATGATTGGTACCTCAACTCTACCAAAATACCCATCTTGGCGCTTACCCCTAAGACACCCCCTAATTACCAAAATACCCCTCTTTGACCCAAAATCCCAAAAATTTCAAAAATTCCCAGAAAATCCCAAATATTCCTAATTTCATTTTTTTCAACTACCACATGACCGAATTTGGCCAATTTGACCATCTTTAACCAAAATCCCCAAATTGCCCTTTAAAGACCCAAATTTCCCCAAATCCATCTCAAATATCCATCAATTTGATCTTAATTGACCCCAATTTCAATCCTAAACTCAAATTCACTTTTGATATGACCAAACTAAACCAAATCCAAGCTTAATTGGTCTATGATTTGAGCCCAATTTTGATTTGGGTCAAAACCCCAATGTTGACCAAATGACCTAATCTCACCAAATTGAACCCATAGCCTAGTTAATTGGCCTAAATTAATGTTGAAAAATCTTTATAACATTCCTATACATCAAAATCAACCATTAACNTATGGTTTAGCTAAGACCACTATGTAGAGGACCCAAAATGGGGTTTCCTTTGGTCCATGGCTGATTGTGATTGTACCTCAACTCTACCAAAATACCCATCTTGGCCTTTTACCCCTAAGACACCCCCTAATTACAAAAATACCCCACTTTGACCCAAAATCCAAAAAATTCTAAAAATTCCTAGAAAATCCCAATAAATGCCAAATATTCTCAATTTCATTTCTTTCAACTACTACATGACCCAATTTAGGCAATTTGACCATCTTTAACTAAAATCCCCAAATTACCCTTTAAAGACCCAAATTTCCCCAAATCCATCCCAAATGTCTATCAATTTGATCTTAATTGAACCCAATTCCAATCCTAAACTCAAATTCACTTTTGATATGACCAAACTAAACCAAATCCAAGCTCAATTGGTCCATTATTTGAGCCCAATTTTGATTTAGGTCAAAACCCCAATTTTGACCATATGACTTAATTTCACTCAATTGAACCCATAACCTAGTCAATTTGCCTCAATTATTGTTGCAAAATCTTTACAACATTCCTACACATCAAAATCAACCATCAATTGGCCTTGGTGAAGCCTCCTATCCATTTGATTTTGGCCTAAATCCAAAATTCCCAAAATTTCCCCCAAAATTGGCTAAGTCCCCAAATTTCACCCAATTGATTTCCTTAACCTCCAAATTGGCATCCAATTAATCTTGGAAATAGTAAGTCCCCAAATTTCACCCAATTGATTGCCTTAACCTCCAAATTGACATCCAATTCATGTTGGCCAAATTTCACCCAATTGATTGCCTTAACCTCCAAATTGGCATCCAATTCATATTCAAAACTATTTAAATCTATTTTATTTTGGCCTAAATCCAAAATTCCCAAATTTAGCCCCAAATTGGCTAAGTCCCCAAATTTCCCCCAATTGATTGCCTTAACCTCCAAATTGGCATCCAATTCATGTTGAAAACTCTTCATGAGGCATCCATTTGATTTTTGCCTAAATCCAAAATTCCCAAATTTAGCCCCAAATTGGCTAAGTCCCTAAATTTCACCTGATTGACTTAACCTCCAAATTGGCATCCAATTCATGTTGAAAACTCTTCATGAGGTCCCTATCAACGACTAAATCCAAAATTCCCAAATTTAGCCCCAAATTGGCTAAGTCCCCAAATTTCACCCAATTGTCCTAAATCCAAAATTCCCAAATTTAGCCTCAAATTGGCTAAGCCCCCATCCATTTGATTTTGGCCTAAATCCAAAATTCCCAAATTTAGTCCCAAATTGGCTAAGTCCCCAAATTTCACCCAATTGATTGCCTTAGACCTCCAAATTGGCATCCAATTCATGTTCAAAACTCTTCATGAGGTCCCTATTGATCATTTATAACATTCAATTTGGACTTAGCCCAAGGCTAACCCAAGCTAGACCCAAGCCTAGCCCAACATGACCAAATTGATTAAAGTTCAAAATTTCTTCAAATTGACCATTCAATTGAACTCAAAACCATTTCTATCCTTCATAAAAGTTGTTCCTTGTGATCATCTACAACAAATGCAACAATTATTTGGGCCAATGACATGGCTAACCTAGCCCAAACCCAAGTTTTGGGCATTTGTACCCACTTGGACCCATACACTAAATGTAACCTAACCACCTTAAAGCCACCAAATTAACTCCACCACAGCCATTAGTCCAAACACCATGAAACCACCTAAATCAACACATGGACCAATGGTCCCCCAAATTAAGGGATCTTATTTCCAAAAATGCACATGCTTAAGATATCTTTGCCAAATCCAAGCACATTTGCATTAAATTGTTGTGATGGATTCCTCTGGGTTCCCTGAGCTCCTAGCCACCTCCCTCTCGCCGGCTGGCCAGCCTAGTGGCCGAAAAAGCCCAAAATCGAGAGCCACCCCCATGACACCTCACCCAAATAAAACCTAAAGGCTAGGTCATCCAAATCAAACTATGGAGCTCCTCTGCCCTCCACCTAAGCACCACATTACACCTCCTAATTGGCCAAGACAGCCACTACAACCCCATTTTTTAAAAGGCCACCTCCGTGGACATTGAACTAAGTGCTAAAAATTTCTTAGAGAGGCCTCTCCAAACTTCACACAGAGCTTCCCTAGGATCCCCTCAGTGCATTCCAACCATCTTTTCTCACCCATTCCCCTTGCTAGAGCCCAATTTTGAGCTTGGAACACTGTTGGGAACCAGGATAGAGCCCAATACACCTCCACACTCCACCAAACTCCAATTGCTTGTACCCACACATTCACAAGGACACCTCCACACTCCACCAAACTTCAATTACTTGTGTCCACACCTTCACAAGAGTGAAAGAAGATCCTCCACACTCCACCAAACTTTAATTGCTTGTGCCCACACCTTCACAAGAGTGAAAGAAGCTCACACCCCACCAAACTTCAATTGCTTGTGCCCACACCTTCACAAGAGTGAAAGAAGCCAGAGCCCTTTCAAATCCCCCTTCCATAGAGCCTCTACCATAGCTCTAGACCAACACCTGAAATTGAGCTTGGTCGAATTCACACCTAGACTTCACAATAAGGCCAGGGACTCAATCCCTAGTCTCCTTGGACCCCAACGAACGTGCTGAGCACCTCTGATCAAAGCCTTCCTTCTTAGAGCAAAGGTATAAAACTCCTCTTCCTCTCGAGCTTATTTTTATCCTCCATTTACTTAAGCTTGATTTCATGGTACCTTAGCCATATAGATGTGTTCATCTCGCTTAGACGAGTCCATAGGATTAAACCTGAAGTGATTTTGTTGAGTCTAGGCCGAGATCATTAGGTTTTAGTCTGGACGGGCACGAGATCGCTCTATCGGGGACGATGACGGGGAGGCGTTCGATCAAGCGTGTATCAAATGGATGGGGGAGATCGAGCTGGACAGCGGTTTGAGACGTTAATAGCAGGCCGAGTCAGCAAGCTACGTGGACGGCGGCGTCCAACTAGAGCGCACCACGCATGCTTTCGGAGCCGTCGTAGGATGAGGTGGCACGCACGGTTTAAATAGAAAAATAGGCGTATTTTCTTATTTATTTAATCCCCAAAACTTCAAAATTACATAACTTTATGTAGAAAAATTGCAAAAATAAAATAAAAATACCCTCTTGCTTAGTGAATAGAGGAGAATAATGTGGAATAATTTTCAAGCCAATTTGATGCATAAATTTTTTTAATTAATTAAATACTATCTGGAATCATTTGATTCTCCATGCATATTGACACATCACCTTAGCTTAGAATTTTGACATGTTGTAGCCTCTGTAAGGGGGGACATTCTCTAATTTTTCCAAAGTCAGAAGAGACCCCTATATAGAGATCCATATTTTTCAAGATCTTCCATATTATTTCCCTAAAATAAATATGGAAATTAGCATATTGGTTATTAAATCCCAAGAAAATTTTGGAAAGTCTACCATGACCAGAGAAACCTTTGGAAATAGCTTCATGAGTCAAGCCATTCAAAATATCCTTAAATTTTCCAAATAATAAATCACTAAGATAATTGATTTTGAAAAATATAAACATTAAAATGACTTAAGTTTTTATCTCCATGGTGATTTATGATCCAAAGAACTCATCATAAAAGTTTCAAAATATTTTGGGTTCATTTAATAACTTAAATTGATTTTTAAAGATAAATACCACTCTTAACACTAAATGATTTTTAAAAATCAAAATATAACTCAAAAAACTATGAAACTTAATTTTTTGAGTTCTCTGTGATCAGGGATTTTTTCTAACTAATATTTAGAATAAAAACTTGATTTTTAACCTATTTTAAATATTTAAAATAATTAAAAATTGATGAAAAACACAAAAATTGGCCTTTTTAATATTTAAAATAATTAAAAATTCATAAAAATCACAAAAATAATAAAACTCATGGAAATGTTCCAAATTGTTTCCTAATCTCAATTAGAATATTTTTCCTGGTTTTCTAAATAAAGATATTGAATTTCAAAGCTTAAAAATAACTTTTAAAGATAATTAAAAATCCATAAAAATCATAAAAATAATAAAACTCATGGAAATGTTCTAAATTGCTTCCTAATCACTTAGGAACAATCAGAATATTTTTTTCCTGATTTTCTAAATAAAGATATTTATTTTCAAAGCTTAAAAATAATTTTTTTAAATATTTTTCCTGATTTTCTAAATAAAGATATTGAATTTCAAAGCTTAAAAATAATTTTTTTATAAAGGCTAAAAATGAGTTTTCACTAAAATAATTCCAATAAATCAAGAAAAAATCAATTTCTCCTCTGAGTTCTCTGACCTTAGGGAGATTTTTCAAAAATATAAAACTTAATTTTCACTGCCTGCTCCTTTGAGTTCTCTGACCTTAGGGAGATTTTTCAAAAATATAAAACTTAATTTTCACCGCCTAATTTTTAAAAGGCTAAAAATGAGTTTTCACTAAAATAATCCCAATAAATCAAGAAAAAATCTTAAAAATATAAAATTTGCTTCTATGAGTTCTCTGACCTTAGGGAAATTTTTCAAAAATATAAAACTTAATTTTCATTCCCTAAAATATTTTATTTTTATTAAATAGCCCAGAACTTAAAATAATTCTAATAAATCACAGAGAATTCAAAAAATTATGAAATTTTATCAAAAAGCTTCTATGGTCTAGGTCTACTTTCAATAAAAATTTCAAGGGATTATAATTTATCTTGGTCAAGTTAGATTCTTTGAAAAATCCTATTTTTGCATTAAAATAATTATATAAATTAAATTAAATTTTAAAAAGTAACATTTTCTCGTCTGATGTCTCAATTGACAATGAATGAGGTAGGATAAAAATTTCAAAGTCATTTGAATTGAATTTGACAAATTATGAAGTGGTAAAGAGCCTTAGGGGCAAATGTGTAATTTTGGAAATTTTGCCTTAATTAACATTTAGGATTAATTCAAGGCTTAGGGGCAAATGTGTAATTTTGGAAATCTTGCCTTAATTAACATTTAGGCTTAAGTCAAAGAGTAGGGGCAATATTATTTTGGAAACCTTGCCTTAATTAACATTTAGGCCTAATTCAAGGAGGGAAAATGGGTAACCTCTAATCTTAATTAATTTATGCTTGAAATATGAGGGGTTAATTGGTAGAAACCAATCTCACTTTCTTAATTAAGATTAATACATTTCTAAATTATTAAAATTTAAAAATTTATTAAAATTAAATGATCCTGGACTTAGGGGTATAACTTTTGAAGTCAATGATTAATAAGTTTAATTATCTTGATTTTCAAATAGAATCCAAATCATGAATCATGACCACTTAAAGCTTAACCCTTTTTAAAACTAATTAAGACACTCACCTAGGTTTTAAGGGCTTAGTGGTGACTTAGGCTAAATTAAAATTGACTAAATGAGGATTAGAGAAATAAAAATAACAAATCAAACATCCTTGAAACATCCCCCCAATTAGGATTAAAATTTGGCTAAGTGTTCAAATTACAATAACTTGCCCCTTTAAGGGTCCTCACCCACATAATTTTCAAATTAAATGATAAATGATAATTACCCNTAATTGAGACATTGATGTTCACTGAGCATTAAGGATATTTACAGGATGAACCATTAAGCAAAATGATAAGTTTAAATGGACTCGAGGCTANAAAGGACTCACCAAAATACAACATAGAGTTAGGAAAACCACCGGGGCTTTACTTTTCCTGCTCTTCATAAATGCCCTCACATGCATTTTTAAGTTTCAGATGGTGGAACGAGAAGACTCGCCAGGTACGCTTTTACAATTTATAGTACCGTCTTTCTTGTGCCTTTTCCTTACATGCTTCTCTTTATGCTTACGTTGTTTCTCTTTTATACTTGCATTTACCTACATGTATGAAAACAACATAAACTTGCATGTTAACCAAAACCAAAGCCCAAGACCAAAACTAAAATCAACCAAGATAAAATCCACTGCCACAACATTCAAAATATAAACTAACTCAAAATTTAATCACAAACATCACACAAAACTACAATTGCAACTAAATTAAAATGTCTATATTGGATGATCGGGAATCCCTCGAAGGAGGTAACCTACGGTTGCTAACGAGGCTTTCCACGGTTTGAATGAAATTATGAAGCTCGTTAAGTTGGGTTTACTAAGTTCATTTTGACTAAGTGAATGCAATAGAAAATAGTACCGGAACGAGGGAACCGTAGGATCCTAACCGGTGTCGCTCTAATCAACTTTAATACGCCCCCGTAAAATTTAAAGAACTTCAACCATAGGGCCACCTGATTTGACATTCTAACTTGACACACTAGAATACTCAAACTCATCGCGGTGAGGGACTTTNTGTCTATATTGGATGATCGGGAATCCCTCGAAGGAGGTAACCTACGGTTGCTAACGAGGCTTCCCACGGTTTGAATGAAATTATGGAGCTCGTTAAGTTGGGTTTACTAAGTTCATTTTGACTAAGTGAATGCAATAGAAAATAGTGATACCGGAACGAGGGAACCGTAGGATCCTAACCGGTGTCGCTCTAATTAATAGAAAATAGTGATGCCGGAACGAGGGAACCGTAGGATCCTAACCGGTGTCGCTCTAATCGACTTTAATATGCTCTCATAAAATTTAAAGAACTTCAGTCATAGGGCCACCTGATTTAATGTTATAACTTGACACACTAGATAACTCAAACTCGTCGCGGCAGGAGCTTGATAGCTTGGTGGGCAGCACGACCATCTTCAACAGCAAAACCTATCTTCACCAGCTAAACCAATTTTGGTGGGCAGCACGACCATCTTCAACAGCAAAACCTATCTTCACCAGCTAAACCAATCTTCATTCGTGGGCAGCACGGCCATCTTCAACAGCAAAACCTGTCTTCCCCAGCTAAACCAATCTTCCTTAGCAGCACGGCCATCTTCAACAGCAAAACATGTCTTCCCCAGCTAAACCAATCTTCCTTCCTTATACACGGCCATCTTCAACAGCAAAACCTGTCTTCCCCAGCTAAACCAATCTTCCTTCCTTAGACCTAAATAACAAAGTCATAAGACCTCGAGGTTGCTTGCTTATGCAACGTAAATCCTCACCTTATCTTTAGGCCTTTGCATAGCCCTACTATACAATATAAGCCCTAACTCGTCTTAGGATTACCAGGTTGTCGTTTGTCACGACCTAAACCCTCCCATCTTCCAGGCTATTTGTGTGATCATTTCACATAAATGTAAGCCCTAAATAATATAATTAGCAAGATGAAACACTTTTTTTTTCTCCTTAAAACTGAAGCCAAACATTAGGATAGCTTGGGAAGTCGTCAGGGTTCTCCTTAAGACCTAAATATTTCTCCTCAAAACTGAAGCCAAACATTATGATAGCTTGGGAAGTCACCAGGGTTCTCCTCTTACTTCTCCTCAAAGTTGAAGCCAAACATTAAGATAGCTTGGGAAGTCACCGAGGTTCTCCTCTATTTCTTCTCAAAACTGAAGCCAAACATTAGGATAGCTTGGGAAGTCACCAGGGTTCTCCTCTGAACTCAAAACTAAAGCCAAACATTAGGATAGCTTGGGAAGTCACCAAGGTTCGCCTCTGGATCCCCACATCCCCTAGTTCTTCTTCCTTTGGATTCTACAATAAAATGTTCCAAATTTGAACCAATCCTATCCCCTAGTTCTTCTTCCTTTGGATTCTACAATAAAATGTTCCAAATTTGAACCAATCCCCATTCACCCCTAGTTCTTCTTCCTTTGGATTCTACAATAAAATGTTCCAAATTTGAACCAATCCCCTTCCACACCTCTACGGAAGCCAAACATTAGGATAGCTTGAGAAGTCACCGAGGTTCTCCTCTGGATCCATGACATCCTTGAAGCCAAACATTAGGATAGCTTGGGAAGTCACTGAGATTCTCCTCTGGATCCATGACATCCCTAGTTCTTCCTCCTTTGGACTCTACAATAAAATGTTCCAAATTTGAACCAATCCCCTTTCACAACACTACGTTCGATCACATTAACAAGTCCTG
>JXCR01123741.1:25027-81261 GCA_002079205.1 Phalaenopsis hybrid cultivar | reverse complement strand
ACTTATAAATCACAGTGGAGAATAAAAATCAAATGATTTTTGATCTTTATATTCTCCAAATTAAATATTTTAAGANCTTTTATTAAAAATAATTTTCAAAACTATTATTATATTTATAAGTAAAAGATTTATATCAGGACTTTGTTTTTAGAAAGAGAAGTGAAATTAAAAACTATTAAAGACCTATCCAGATATAGTAATCCTTGCCTGAAAAAGAAAAACGAAAAAAAATAATAAATAAGGGAGGAGAGGCTTGAAGATTAGTGCCTAATCAAAAATTGGTTTCACATTTGATCTTCTTAAAGTATAAGACTTGAGAAACTCTTAAGCTTAAGGATATAATATTGTAATTAAAATTATTCTTAATAAATTTTTTTTTAAGTGAAGATAATAAAAGGACTAAATTCTATATTTGGAAAATCTACAATATTTCTGAATTAGAGACGAACTCATATTTTCATATTTCTTAACATTAAAAATTTCTATACTTTAAGTTGGTCTCATTTACTAAATATTTTTCCTAAATTGGACTACTATATTTCTAAATCTAAAGTTTAGTAACTCCTAAAAAAAACTCATATACATATCATACATATTTAGTTTTTAAAAATTGAAGTGTCACTTGAGGATAAGTAACATTTTAAGTTTGGGGGATTTTGATACACCTAATATATATAGTATTTTTAGACACATTTTTATACCTATTTTTGAGATATTGCGCTTTAATGGAAGGATAGACCTAGGCTACTAAAGAAATTTCTAGACCTCAACCAAAAGTGAGGTCAACAGGTCGGTGGCAAACTGATACACCTAAATTATATTATGAGACACATTTTTATACCTATTTTTGAGATATTGCACTTTAATGGAAGGTATTTGTGTGTTTTTCTTTCAGATACAAGTAAAATGGTAAAAAATGCTAAAAGGTGTGAAAAAGGATCAAATTTGGGGCAAAAATGCGAAAGCGGTGCAAAAGTGTTTTGGCGCCTAAGCGCCAAATCTGACACATAAGCGCCAGTGAAACAGAGAAGGCCGCTCTTAAGCACCAGAGGCACCGCACTTAAGCGCCAGAGGTAGTTATTTGATGGGTTAATTCATTTTGTCAAATTTTAAAGGGGTATTTGAGGCACTTATTGGCTAAAGAGGGTGGTTATGACCACTAGAAACAAAAATATGGTTAAAAGACTTTTGAAAGGAGGCATCCCTTAGAAAATACATCGAATCGGGATACATTTTGAAGTGATATCAAGGCACCTCTTGAGAAATTATAAAAGAAGGAAGTTAAGAGAAAAAAGGGGGGAGTCCTGAGAAGTTCTTGAAATAGTTCATGAAGAACTTTTGGAGAGACTTTTCAGGCACAAAAAATTTACTTTTTCTANTTGAAAACTCTTCAAAATGTGTCCACATTCGATGAATTCTCCAAAGGATGCCTCCTTTCACAAGTATTTTAATAATATTTAAATTTTTAGTGGTCATAACCACCCTCTTAAGCCAATAGGTGCCTCAAATACCTCTTCAAAATTTGGCTAAAGGAATAAAACTGTCAAATAACTGTCTCTAGCGCTTAAGCACAGGACCTCTGGCGCTTAGGCATAACCTTCTCTATTTAACTGGCGCTTAAGCACCAGATCTGGCGCTTAGGCGCCAAAACACTTTAGCACAATTTTCACCTTTTTGCTCCAAATTTGATCCTTTATCACTCAGTTTAGCATTTTTCACCTTTTTACTTGTACCTAAAAGAAAAACACATAAATACCTTTCATTAAAGCGCAATATCTCAAAAATAGGTATAAAAATGTGTCTAAAAATACTATATATTTTAGGTATATCAAAATCCCCCAAACTTAAAATGTTACTTGTCCTCAAGTGACACTTCAATCTTTAAAAACTAAATAAGTATGATATGTATATGAGTTTTTTAGGAGTTACTAAAATAGATTTAGAAATATAGTGGTCCAATTTAAAAAATTTAATTAGTAATGAGACCAACTTAAAGTTTAGAAATTTTTAATGTTAAGAAAGGTAAAAATTCAGAAATAATGTAGATTCTCCAAATTTAGAATTTAGTCCTTTTATTATCTCCACATAGAAATTTTTATTAAGAATAATTTTACTTACTACATTATATCCTTAAGATTAAGAGTTTCTCAAGTCTTATACTTTAAGAAGATCAAATGTGGAATCAATTTTTGATTAGGCACTAATCCTCAAGCTTCTCCTCCTTTACATTTTTTTTTCTTTCTATTCTTTTTCTTTTTTTTNAAATATATAGTATTTTTAGACACATTTTTATACCTATTTTTGAGATATTGCACTTTAATGGAAGGTATTTGTATGTTTTTATTTCAGGTACAAGTAAAAAGTTATAAAATGCTAAAATGAGAGAAATAGGATCAAATTTGGAGCAAAAATGTGAAATTTGTGCAAAAGTGTTTTCGCGCCTAAGTGTCAGGGAAACAGAGAAGGTCGCGCCTAAGCGCCAGAGGTCCCGCGCTTAAGCACCAGAGCCAGTTATTTGGTAGTTTTTTTTTCATTTGGTTGACTTTTGAAGAGAAATTTGAGGCACATATTAGCTAAAGATGGTGGTTATGACCACTAGGAACAAAAATATAATTAAAAGACTTATGAAAGCAGGCATCCCTTGGAGAATACATCGAATTTGAGCACATTTTGAAGAATTTCCAAGACAATCTCTATATGTCTATATAACTAACACAAGCTTTGCTCCTTTACATTTATATCACCCATATCTTATGTATTTACATTTCTAACACCCAAGAGGTAATGCAGGATTGCAGTTCGTCTCATTTTTTATAAGAATATCTTTGGAGATCCTCAACATGTTTATATTCATGAAAATTTGAAGTTATACTCGCTGATTTAGTGAAGATTTGAGATACATGTGGACAATTTTTTGTTTCATTTCCTTATTATTTTTTTGAGAAAGTTAAAGTGATGATCTTGTGATATTTAATTGCACCACTTTTGTGATGGTTGAGCTAGTTATTTTGGAATGCTTCAGGCATTTGGTTTTTGTGAAGTTTTGTTTTGACTCGTTGGAGTTTTTTTAGGCTTTTATGGTTTTTTTGGGCTGCAGCTGGCTTTGTATTATTTTATGATTTGATTGTTTAGTTGGTATAATACTTGCCTTTGTTTTATAATCAGATCTTTGGAAAGTTACGACATGGTGTTTTGCTTTGATTTGTTGAAGCTTGACTTTGAAATCTTGGAGATGTTTTGTTTTGATTTGCTGGAGATGAAATATAGAATTTTGGACAGAGTTTCTGCTCTGGTCTATTGAAGCTGAAATATGGAATTTTTGAGATTTCCTTTGCTTTGGCTTGTTGAAACCAAACCATTATATTTGGTGGTTTTTTTATTTAGTCTGCTGAAACTGACTTTAAGAAACTTTGAAAATTTCTTTGCTTTTGTTTATTAGAGAGAAACTTCAGAATTGGATATTTGAGAAGGTTGTAACTGGTTTGAAGTTGCTTTATACAATGAATCTGGAGGTTTAAGCTAGTTTGATCTCTCTTGTCAAAAATAAAATCTCTTTTGGTTGTATTCACATTATTGGAATGAATATAAATTAATTAAATGGCTTATAAGTTGAAAGTTATAAGTGGGTCTTTAAATATTCTTTTGGTGGTTACTTTTAAATATGAAATTGATGGTTTGGTGGCATTAAGGCTGCATTGGCTACCTTTAACTGATGATATTTGGATCTCTCTTTTTTTGAGATTATTTTGTAGCCCTTTTAGCTACAGAATCGAGAGCTTTTAGGCTACATTTGTGGGCTATATTTGTATTCATTGCATAGGTTCAGTCTCTTGTCGATTACCGGTATCGGGCTAAGGAGTTCCCTCCTAAGTTAGGTTTAGTAGGGCACCCTTCTAGTTGAGTGACGGGCTCTATACATTCGGGAGAGCGATAGTAGCTTTCGATGTCCTTCAAGTACATATATATAGTATATGAGCCTAGCTCTGACCCGAGTGCTTTCCGTTTTCTCTCTTCGGGTTTTTCGTTTGATTTTATTGGAGCTTTTAGTAAAGCACTCGAGGTCTTTTTCCGGGATCTTCCCGTATTTTTAATGACTTTCTTTGAGTTGTCATTCGTTATTTTTCTCAAGTTTTCCGTCGTGGGTCATTTGCCATTATTTCTCGAGTTTTCTAGGTGGTGTTTCTTTTGTTGCTCACTTCTTACAAAGCATGCTAGCTTGTTTTTTTAAAAAAATTTTGTCACTATACTTATATATGCTACATCAACCACAATTAAAGGAGTAGCGGACCTCCCAGGTATACAGGTTTGATTTACATTTACAACGCTTTACTTTACAGCTCACCTTACTGTTCTTCTCTACACATTCTACTGCTTTCTTATACTACATGTTTCACTGTTCTTGTACATACTGTGTTGTCACTGTTTTCCTTTGTTATACCCGCTACTGTTTCTTTTACACGCTATACGTTAGAGTAGGAGACCAGTAGTTAGTTTTATAGGAGGTACCCGGCAGCAGACCTTTGACTCAACAATTGCATGTACAATTAAAATTAACATCAAACTCAAAGGTGTTATGACTGGGAGCTCGGAGCTAGCATTGTGGGCAACACTACCATCTTCAACAATAGAACATGTCTACATCAGCTAAATCATTCCTTAGAATTTAAACAACAATCCATATGATTTCGAGGTTGTTTGCTTAGGAAACATAAATCTTCTCAACTCATCTTTAGGCATTTTTTGGTTCTACTATACAATATAAGCCCTAACTCGTTTTAGGATTCTGAGGTTGTCGTTCGTCACGACATAAATCCCCACATCTTCCAGACTATTTTTGTGATCGTCTCACTAAAGTCAAACCATAGGGTAGCTTGGGAATTCACCGAGGTTCTCCTTCGGATCTATGGCATCCCCTAGTCTCTCTTTCTTTGGATTCCAAAAATAAATATTCCAAATTTGAGTCATTCTCATTTCACATCTCTTTGTCCGATCTCGTTGAAAAGTCCTATTCCTTTGACCTTCTTGAAGACAATATCCCCTGATTTTTATCGAGAGTTTTCTTAAGTGACTTCGGTTATCTAAGATGTAATTAACTATAAGGGCTTGCCTTTATAAGAAACTTTTCCTAACCCAACTTAATATAAAGTCAATTTAATTTTTCAAATTAAATAAGGGAACTTGCCAGCTTATAAATAAAATGGTTTTCGCAGACTAAACAGATGTCATATATTTCTTAGTTTAGTTTATTTGATCAAGTTTCACCCTCAAGTCTTGTGTTTATCTTTCGGGATAGATACATGGCTTGAGGTGTAGTGCTCTTTCATTTAAACTGTGAACGGTATGGNTTGTCTCAAAGAAATTTTCACCTAAACTTCATTGCAAAACTCTAAAATTTTGTCTCAAAGAAACATTTATGATAAAACTCATACAGTAAGAACCAAGCCTCGTGTGTATATATAAAAAAATTGCTTGGACAGATCTTGATGGGATCCAACAATAGTGGAGACAAGGAGGCCAAATAATGAATGAATAGACATAAGTCGATCAGATGATGTCAGCACAATCGACAGTCGAGAGCTGGTAACTTCATACCGACCGGCCGGTAACTTCGAACCCACCGACCAGCTACCTCAAACCCAATACAGGCCACCTCATTGGTCGTCCAACTTAAATCCACTGACCGGTCATCTCCTCAGCCAACCGAAGCAATATGACCACGAAAGCCACTAACAAAATTTCCAACATTTGTGATTGAGTTCCTAGTCCGTCACTACTCCTCTAACATGTGTGACAAGCTGCATATAACATTTGGCCTTCCCTTTTATAATCATTTTGTTACAATATATAAAATAGGTTACAGAACCCGAGAATGCCCCAGTTTGCACTTACGTGGGAAGTCTGTGAATGTTCTCTCCTTCTCTCTCTCTCTCTCTCTCTCCCCCCCTCCTCTATGGTTCCTCTGCTTCGATCATTGGGCATGCTTCACATCCTAAACCTGAATTCAACATCCTAAAAGGTGCAGTGAATGTGAAGCAAGCAACCAACAACAAGAGAAGCGACAGTAATGAGGAGAAATACATTTCAAAGACTTCTCTGAGATGAGCAACCGAAAGCCTCACCTCCAGGGTGACCAAACAAAATACTCTCTTTTATTATGAGCAAACAAAAGACTCTCCTCCGAAATGAGCAAACAAATGTCTCTCCTCTGGGATGAGCAAAAAAAGACTCTTTCTCTGAAATGAATAAATAAATGTCTCTCCTCCAACATGAGGAAACAAAAGACTCTCATCAAGCATAAACAAATAAAAGACTCTCCATCTAGACAAGCAAAAAAAAGTCCTCCTTTGGGATGAACAAACAAAATACACCTCTTGGATGAGAAAACAAAAGACTCTTCTCTGAGATCAGCAAACAAAATTCTCTCCTTGAGAAAGAGAAAAAAATAGATTCACCTTTGGATTGAATAAATAAAAGTCATTCCTTTAAGACGAGAAAACAAAAGACTGTCCTCCAAATTTGGATTACCAGTCGGTGTGCGGCAGCATTGATGCACTAGGGATTATGACTCGTGCATCTTTATGATCGTATTTTTTGTATTTAAAAAGTCTCATTTTTATCACAGCTTTGCTTTTAAGACGTAAGAAATTCAAAGACTTTTATGTATATCAAAAATGCTCACATGGATTTTGATGGGATTGGTTTTCATATATATTTTATGTTCAATTTTAATAATTTTTAATGATATTACACTTTAAAGGAATGTATTTTGCATATGTTTGGTTTCAGGTACAATAAATGGAATTTTGGAGAAAATGAAGCAAAAATGGGGCAATTTGGAGTAAAAACGAGCAATAAAAAAATTTTTGACTAGCACATTTCGATATTTTTTCTATGTTTAATCTACTTTACATTTCTCACATATTTTTTAATGAAATTACACCTTAAGGAAAAATTGTTTTCATGCTTATTTTGTGGGTATATCTGTTAGAAGCAAAACGCAACTGAAACAGAGTCAAACGGAGCAAAACAATGGAGCTCCTGCAGGGTGAAGCATGATGCTCCAAAATCTAAAGAACTAGCGCATGATGCGCCGATTTGGCGCCAGATGCGCTGAAGACGAATTTTTGCTGATTAAGGCAGTTCGGGATGAGTTTTTGCACTAATTTTCAAATGGACACTTATTCTAAACACCTCTTAGAGTGATTCAATGCATTTAGACACTTTGGAAGGTTTTTTTATGAAGGGATATGTCACTTCAATCAATGGATGCATATTTTGAATTCAAAAGAGTTGACTTTTAATAGAATTTGGGAGGGAATTTTGAATTCTTTTTGGAGAAAGGTAGCCTTTTATAAAAGAGATGGAAGTCTATGGCTTGAAGAAGAGTTGTGTGGGCTTGAGTTTTGTGTGTGCGTGTATGTGTGTGTGTGTGTGTGTGTGTGTGTGTGTGTGTGGTGTGAGAGTGAGAGGAAGGGCTTGGAGATTTTCTTTAAGGATTGTAAAAGAAGAGGGAAGGTGACAGATTTCTTCTTCATTACATTTCTAGAAGATAATTGAGAGTACTTGTAAAGAGAGAAAGTACTTGAATATAATTTCTAGGGATATGCTTAGGAATGATTGTGAGATAAGTTGTGTTCTTTTCTTTCTTTATTTTGTAAACTTATTTTTATATATGAAATTCGTGTTTTGTTGTATCTTTCTCATGAATTCTGAGCAGTCTTCATTATCCTTCTCCCTACTTTGAGATATGATTTTGTGAAGAGATGATTTTGTTTTATAAGGTTTTAAATGTCAATAATTTGTGATGATTCGAACTCTGATCTCCATTTACATTTCGATCTGAACAATTGAAATGTTAAAATGTGTTGATAAACATATGTTTCGAAAGGGCTATGATGTCTACAACATGGGGAGAATCACATTTGACTTCATGGGAGAATATGTCATCCATGAAATTGAGTGCAAATAAATAGGAAATTATACTTTATTGGATGCAGAATTGGAGATTTTAATGTGACAGATTAAAATCCTCAATTTGGTCCAGTTGATTGGAAACTGATGTGGGATTGTTAGCCCTCAGGTGAGGGAGTAGTGGGAGCTCTAGAGTGGCAGCTGGTATCCTCCCGGCCTAACCACAGAATTAGGAATCAAACTCTAGATTAGTCAATGTTCTTTATAACACTCGGAAGAGGGTAAAAAATAGGATTGTACCTATTTGGCACAAAACAAATTTTATATATCTTTAAATGATTTTAATTTCTTCATAATCCATATACTCTTTGTAAAAAGGAATGAGGTTTTCTTAAATTTGAACTCTTCATCACAAACTTTATTTAGTCTTAGTAAATTTAATTTTAAAGTTTAGTAAATAGTTTAGTAAATTTAGTTCTATTAGTACATTTATATTAGCATTCATTAAACCAATTTGAATTTGAATTTCTTACTTTAATTTTTATAGTTTGAATATTGTGATTTATCTTATTATCTTAAGAATTTCCATCTTTGAAATTAAAACTTCATAGTAGTAAATTAGAATTAGCTTAAAGGATTTCTTACTTTGTTTCCCTGTGGGATCGATACTAGGTTTTTAAAGAAAGTCATATATTACTTGAAGTGATATGTGCGCTTGCGTAGAACCACCGATGGGTGAACTATTTTATATATTTTAAATAACATTTCAATTTTACACATTAAATACTTAATTTAAATTGGGTCAAGTTTTTGTCATATTTTGAAAGCTAAAATACCGCGTAAATTAGAGATGGGTCAAGTTTTTGGCACTGTCCCAAGGATTTAAATCGATATAAAACATGCAAAAAAACACCACACACTAGGGGTGCATCAAGTTTTTGGCACCATTGCTGAGGAAGCTTCGATAAGAACTTTAGGAGAATTTTAGTTAAACCTATAATACTTGGATTTGGAATTTATAATATTATTATATAATGTGTTTAGTTATTGTGTGTTTATTTTAAACAAAACCCAAAATACTAAAAATATTTTTGATATTTGTCCTATTAGTTATGTCCTTAGATTTGTATGCATAGTTCAATAGCTGCATACCTTGAATTTTGCAGGTCATATTTGGAGAGAACTTTTGGGAGAAATTTGAAAAGACTCCATAAATTTAATGTAGAAATGGCGGATCAACGAGATAATGAATATTCAGTTTTGGATTATAATGCTAGTAACTTTGAAAGAGTAAATCCTAGGAGAGTGGAAAATTTTTCAAGAAGATATGCTTACAATTTTAATTTATCAGGTTGCAGATATTGAGGGGAAGTTGGATCAATACATAGAAATATATAATCAAAGAATCCCAGTTATTAAGGAAAATTATTTGGAGAATTGATTGAGCCTAAATATTTTGAAACTAGCCATGAGATCTACAATTCTTATTCTGATTATTACAATCCATGTTGGGAAAATCATTTGAGTTTTAATAGGAATAATAATTTTGGAGGAGAATACCAATTTTGGGAAGGTAATCATTTTAATCAGACATGTAGTTGGAATAATCATGGCTATTATAATAATGAACTTTCTTTTCCTCATATTTTTAACTTCAACCCCTAGAATAAGGAGAAGGATTTATTAGAAGAGGTTGTTATTCAAATGGAGAGTGAGTTGGAGTGTCAAGAGACCGCAATAAGGAATATGGAAAACCAATAGGGGCAGATTATTAACTCAATTAATAATCATCCTCAATTTAACTCCCATAGAATAATGAGAAGATGTTAGAAGAGGTTATGATTCAAATGATGAGACAGTTGGAAAATCAAGAGGTCGCAATAAGGAATATAGAAAACCAACTGGGGCAAATTATTAATGCAATTAACTGTTACCCCCGGAGATTTTACCTAGTAACCCTGAGATAAGCCTTAAGGAGATGAATGATGAGCAATTTAAAATTATTGAAAAAATATTTAAAAGGGAATTCGATGATATTTTTCAAAAGAACTTTAAGTTGAGAGATGAGGATAAGGAGATTGAAAGACCAATGGAAGAAATTCTTAAGGAATTAGAAAAATCTATTTCCTCAACTAAGATACATATAGAAAGACCAACTCTATCATTTACTCAGTACCAAAAGGAAGAATTGAAAGACAACCATGAACAAAAAAGTAACCTAGAAGAATTTGATCCAGAATTTGAATTATATAGAGAGAATCTGATCCAAAAATTGGGAGATCATGAAGTATCTTATAAAGATCCATTTCTTATAAAATTTAAGGATGATATTAATATGAAAATTGAGAAAATTACTATAAGAATATTGGATCTAGAAAGAAATATGAGGAACAGGGATATGAATCAATCTGAAAAGGAAGAGCTGAAATAAAAATTTAAATTCAAGGACTTTGAAGGAATCCCAGGATCTGGAAAAGATTGGGTGATTGATCAAGGATTACTTAAATGGAATTTTGATCCAGGTGGAATCATTTATCAGGTTGATGAAGTTAAACAAAGCTCTTTATGGGAGTCAACCCATAATTATCAGTATGGTTTGATTTAGTATGTTTGAGAGTTATGATTGTTAATGTTGTACTGTGTTTGAATTAGTATGGATTGTTTAGTTTGATTGATGATTGGTAGATGTTTGGATTGCTAGTGGTTTGATTAGATCTTTTTGTATTATGAGGGAGGTGATTTCTTAACTTCTTATTATGGTTAAACTTGTATGTTCTCTTGTAGTAGTTGGATTAACGAGTCCACTACGACTCAGGTCTCACCCGGACTTGAGTTTTACAAGAGACATTATGAATTTTAATAGTGAAAGTTCCATCTCAATTTTGTTACTTCTTTTCTCTGCCTTTATTTTCATTTGATAGGAATATCTAACCTAATTGATGAGTAATATGTGGATCATTTTACACTATCCTTATAACTGTTAGAGGTGCTTAATTAATGGGATATGGTGACACCTGAGGTTGGTGTTCGTGGCCCAACGTATCAGGGATAATCTTATCATCAGGATTAGAATCTATAAAATCATTTATAAGTACCCAATATATCTGTGTAGTGGTTCCGTTAGAAATTTGAAGTAAGTTATTGAGATGCAATGAGTTAAAGGAAGAATTGACCTCATTTATTAAGTGTGTTTGTGTTTGTGTTACAATAATATAAAAATTTGGAGAGCATATATATATATATATATATTCCCATGTCGATACATGTTCTGCTTGTTAGACCTTTCTTTCTATTTTATTGAGCATGTTTTAGTTTAAACTTACTTTCTATTGCATTTTGTTGTGTCTTGATGAATACTTGTAGATGTTTGTGATAGATAAAATTTCTTAACTATTTTTCTTCCTACTTATATTTTCTATACTCAAGGGTATACATGTTAAAAATCAAGTTTGATGACAGGAATAAAAATAAATTTTAAAGTTAGTATACTTCCTTTTAGTTTAATATTATTGCAAGTATGTTTTAGGCTAGACTTACTTTCTCCTCCAATCATTCTATCCTGATTATGCATGTTTATTAATTTAATAGGATGTTGTAGTAGTTAGTAAATTTAACTTTTACTTTTTCTTCCTACAACATTTTGTGGAATTAAATGTAAAATATTTAAAAATGCAAATTTGGGGGAAAAGGAAAATTTTCTTTTAAAAAGAAGTAAACTAAATTTTATTTGTCCTCAATTAACTATATTTTTAAAATTAATTTATCATGACCTTGGATATTAGAGTTTAACTTTAAATGACTATATTTGTGTTTGTAAATATTATGGTAAATTCATGTAAAAGTTTTTAATAACGAAGGCCAATTATAAAGTTAAACATATTTGATATGAAAGGATAAGACTATGTTTTTCTTTTTAAAGTAAAGGAAATTGTATTTTTGAAGTGTTAAGAATTTTAGAGTTTCATGTAAGAAGAAAAGAATGAGACTTTATGAAAAATTATAATCTAATAGGAATTTATAAAGTGAGGAAATGTAAGGAGTTTTGATNTTCTCGGAGGAGGTAACCTACGGTTGCTAACGAGGCTTCCCACGGTTTAAATGAAATTATGGAATTCCTTAATTTGAATTTAGTAAGTTCATTTGGACTAAGTAAATCCAATAGAAAATAGTGGCGCCGGAACGAGGGAACTGTAGGATCCTAACCGGTGTCGCTCTATTCAACTTTAATATGTCCTCTATAAAATTTAAAGAAATTCAACCATAGGGCCACCTGATTTGATGTTATAACTTGACACCCTAGATAACTCAAACTCGTCACGACAAGAGCTTGGAGCTAGTTTGGTGGGCAGCACGGCCATCCTCAACAACAAAACAAGTCTTCTCCAGCTAAACCAATCTTTCTTCCTTAGACTTAAACAACAAAGCCATAGGACTTCGAGGTTGCTTGCTTATGCAATGTAAATCCTCACCTTATCTTTAGGCCTTTGCATAGCCCTGCTATACAATATAAGCCCTAACTCGTCTTAGGATTCCGAGGTTGTCGTTTGTCACGACCTAAAGCCTCACATCTCCCAGGCTATTTGTGTGATCATTTCACACGAATGTAAGGCCTAACTAATAAAATTGGCAGGATAAAACACCTAAATATTTCTCCTCAAAACTAAAGCCAAACATTAGGATAGCTTCGAAAGTCACCGAGGTTCTCCTCTGGATCTATGTCATCCCCTAGTTCTTCTTCCTTTGGATTCTATAATAAAATGTCCCAAATTTGAACCAATCCCCTTTCACACCTCTATGTATGATTTCATTGAAGAGTCCTACCCTTTGAAATTTATTCTACAATAAAAATGTTCCAAATTTGAACTAGTCCCCTTTCACACATCTACGTCCGATTTCGTTGAAGAGTCCTACCCTTTGAAATTCTTATTTCTTGATTTTTATCGAGAGTTTTCTTAGGTGGCTTTGGTCATTTAAGATGTAATTAACACCTATTCTTTGAAATTCCTTGAAGATAATATTTCTTGATTTTTATCGAGAGTTTCCTTAAGTGGCTTTGGTCATTTAAGATGTAATTAACTATACCTGATTTTTATCAAGAGTCTTCTTAAATGACTTTGGTCATTTAGGATGTGATTAACTATAGAGGCTTGCCCTTATAGGAAGCATGTCCGAACCCAGCTTAATATAAACCCTATTTAATCCTTTATACTAAATAAGGGAACTTGTCGGCAAATACAAAGGTTTCGCAGACCAAACGGACGTAATATTTTCCTTAGTTTATTTTGATCGAGCCTCATCCTCAAGTCTTGTGTTTATCCTTTGGGATAAATACAGAATTTGAGGTACAGTGCTCTATCATTTTAAACTATAAAAAATATGAGGTCAGTTTGATTTCATACTTCAATGTCCTTCCGAAGTGGGCGAAGGGATTTCAATTCCAGCGACCGACAGCTTCTTACAAGCAACCCCATAAACCAACCCAAAATAACGCCGACACTCTTATAGAAATTATACTCTTCTTGTATATCAAAATCAATTACCTTACAATGCTCGCCACGCTACTTGGGGCTCACACCCAATCCGTCTTCTTCTTCTCCAAGCCTTCTTTTTCTTTTCCAAGACTTATTCTCTTCTTATAATTTATTCAAGAGTCTAAGAGATTTTATAAAACATTGCCAAGCCTTTTTCTTATCGTTTCCCAATAGATGCTTAAGTGTCTCTTCAAAACAGTCCAGATTCAATGGATCTTCCAAATGGTGCCTGAAGTGCCTCTTAAAAACTCCATATAACCACCCCAAATTCTTCTATAAAGTCCACTTTCTTATTTCCATTGAATTCCCCAAGTTATGCACGAAGCACCGCTTAAAAAATTGTCAAAATCTGACGTATATTGAACAAGTTATCCTAAAAGTCATCTCTGGCACCTAAGCACCAATTTTGGGGCGCTTAAGCGCCCTCCTCTCTATATGGTGGCGCCTAAGCACCATTTTGGGTGCTTAAGTGCCGGGTACAGGTACTTAAGTGTCTAGCTTAAGTCCTCATGGCTCTAGTGTGCCCTGATTTGACCCAATTTGCTCTAGTTTGCTCCGTTTTGGTCCATTTTTGTTCATTTTTCTCCAATCACTCCAAATTCTTCAATTTAATGTACCTACAACAAGAGACACAAGAAAACATACCTTTAAAGTGTAATATCATTATAAAATAAAGTATAAAAAATAGTACATCTTTAGGCGTATCAAAATCCCACAAACTTAAACATTTCTTTTCCTCAAGTAATACTACATTTTTAAAAAAATTTATGTAAATTAGAGTTAATGGGTCCTCCTTTAGAATTGCTAGAATTTTGTTCTAAAAATGTGATAGTTCTAATTAGAAGATCTTGTAGTAAATCAGACTAGCTCAAGGTCTAAAATATTTATCATCAAACTTGGAAATCTGTTTTCCTATCTAGTTCAGAAATATGTGTAGATTTTTCATACTTCGGAATCTATGAACTTTAGTTTCTAGATTTAAGAACTCTCTTAAAATTATTTTTTACTAGTATAAGTATAAAAATCAAGCTTAGGATTGTTTAAAGTTCATTACTCTAGAAAGACTCAAGTGAAACAAATTTTTGATTAGAACCTCTCCTCAAGCTTCTCCTCATTTTATTCTTCTTTTTCTTGTCTTTCTTCTTCTTTTCTTTTTTTACATTTTCTTTTTCTTTTTCAGCATCTTTTTAATCCATTATTTTTTCCCTTTTTTTTGTATGTGAGGATTACTATGTCTAGTGAAGTCCTTAAATAATATTGAATTCCACTATCCTCCTCTAAGGTTAAAACTTATCACTTTCCCTCACATGAAAATGAGGCTTAAATGTTTGAAAATAAAAATTGTAGGAATCCTTAATTTTTCAAAAAAATATAATTTTTCCTACTAAAGATATTCATTTTCCCAAGCTCTCCAATAAATATCCTTAACTATAGGTTCATCCTTTTCACCAAAAATATCAACTAAATTTTCTTATTACATTTTTATACATAAAATTCTAACATCCTTAAGGTGACTCCACAGAACAATTATCATTAGAAATAAAATAAAAATTTACTTTCATAATTTTGAAAACAAGTAAGGTTTAAAGTTGAAGCATTTTTCTTTCCCCCCACACTTAAGCTCAAACATTTGTATCAATGAAGTACAAAAATATGCAGTAGGGAAAGATCACTTTTGCAATCTCTACACATCCTACAAAAATATCAACAAATAACACATGGTAGAATATTGCATTAGAAAGTAAATCTAGCCTTAATATGCTTGACATAACACTATAACATAATTTTAAATAGTAGAACAGGTACAAACTGAAGATTAAACAGTAACACATTTTAAACTTCATAAAGGAATTGCTAGACGCTAACAAGTTTCAAATATTGAGATAAGTTTTTTCATCTATAGAACTCATTTAACTTGACTTACAAACATGGACCACAAACTCCAATACATAGACTCACAGAATCATAAACAAACAACGACTGAGGTTAATTTGATCTCCCTTCTACTCACATTTCCCCTCCTTACTTTTAATTTCTAATGGATGAAACTACACTAATAAAGTGGGTGTATTATGAAGCCTTTCATCATTATCACCCATGGACTAGAATTACTTAATGTGTTAACAATTTCAGGGTTACTCTAAGTCTAAGGCATACACAATCTGGTAAATATAATGTAGTTCATCCAGATGTTATTCAATAAGTAAGTTCATGACTTTACTCGGTGAAGACAAAGTCAGATAAAGAAAGTAATAGATTTTACATGGAGTGTCTCAAGTCCAAACACTACATGATTTAAGGTAATGCTCAGCTCTGGTTAAAAACTAAGTTGTAACAGACTCGTCAACCTGCTACTACCAGAAATCATATACAAAGCTAGTCATGACGAAGGAATTACCTCACAACGTTTATCCAAGCCACTCTTACACATCAAACACATCTCACTATTATCCAATCCAACATAACAATAATCATAATAAACATATAACAAAGATAACCATGGGTTGCCTCCCACGAAACAATTGGTATAACATTGATGACCCGATGTGTCCAATTTTTACTCTAGTTACTCCAACATCAAAATCTCATTCATTTTTTTTGTATACTGCGGAATATGGCATTTAGTGATTTTGAATAACCCTTTCTTAGGAGATCTTTTACTGGTTTCATCATTCAATTCTTGTTCTTGTGATTGAGTGAAATTTGAAGATATAAAGACTGTTAGTTTAGATAAATTCCCTAAATGGATAGGACTTAAAATTGTATGGGGTACATTAATCTTAAGTTCATGAGATTTTTCAATATATGGAATTAAAATTTTACAATTTTTAATAATGTCCATCATTTCACAACTGTTCAGAACATGCATACAATCTTCTTTAAACAATGTTTTCAACTCATCATGACAACCCATTTCAATCTCATCACTTAACATACTCTCAAAAATTTTTTGAAAATGGTCTTTACTTAGATAATCAATTTCATCGATCCAAAAACAATCATTATCTTTTATCTCAGCTACATATTTCATTGTCTTTAAAACATAAAAAAGTGGCTTCATGGTCATTAATATTCATAGTCAACTCTCTTTTTGGGGCATCTATCATAGCTTGTCCATTAATAAGAAAAGGTCTCCCCAAAATAATTGAATTTTCTTTATCTTCCTCCATATCTAACAGAATAAAGTCCACAAGAAAGATAAATTTGTCCGCTTTAGAAAGCACATCTTCTATAACCCCTTTTGGATAAATGATAGATTGATAAGTTAATTGAAGGGTTACAGTAGTGGGAGAAATATCAGTTAATCCTAACCTTCTAAAAATAGATAGAGGCATCACATTAATGCTCGATCCTAAATTGCATAAAGCTTTTCACATAATCTTTCTCCAATTGCACAAGGAATTGTTAAGGTAGAAGGATCTTTAAGTTTCTTAGGAAGCTTTTTTTGAAATATAGCGCTACACTCTTCACTTAGTACAACTGTCTCGTAATCCCCAAACTTCCTTTTCTTGTTTAATACCTCCTTCATAAATTTTTTATGACTTGGCATCTGTTCCAAAGCTTCAGCAAAAGGAATGCTTATAGCTAACTTCTTAAGTACTTCAATGAACTTTGAAAATTGTTGATCCAACTCATACTTTCAAAGTTTTTAAGGAAATGGAGGTGGTGGTCTTTCTAAATTGATTTTAGTTGGAGATATTAAATTTTTAATATCCTTAGAAACATATTCATTTGGTCTTTTAGTTTCTATTGTTTTTCTTACAACTTCTTTCTTTTTTCTAACCACATCCTCTATCTCTCTTCCACTTCTTAATTGGATAGCTTCTACTTGTTCATTATTGTTCTCTTTAAGGTTGATCTCAGTGTTGCTAGGAAGTGTTCCTTGGGGTTTATTCCTAAGTGAATTAGCAATTTATCCCAGTTGATTCTCTATGTTTCTAATTGCATCATTTTGACCTTGCAACTGGTCTCCCATTTGCAATACCAGTTCTTCTGAAGACTTCTTCTTATCCTCAAATTATTGATCATTGATAGAGTTGGTGGATATGAAGGTCTACAGTTTGTGTTCCCCAGATTATTCTAACTTCCATTAGGATTTATATTATTATTTTCCCATTGTTGGTTTCCACCCCAAATAGCATGATACCAGTTAAAATTAGGCTGGTTCTTCCAACCTAGGTTGTAAAAGTTAGAATATAGGTTCTCTATGGTATTTAAAGTCTTCTATGACAATAGAATTAATCATATTCCCTAATAAACTTTCCTCAGTTACTGGAGTAAATCGAGGTTGGCTCATTCCAAATCTGTCCAAATTCCTTGATATTGTAGCAACCTCAGATGTCGGAATTACAAACGCATCTATATCATGAACATTGACTACCTTTTTAGGATTTTCCCTTGTAGAGGGCCATTGAAATTCATTTGTACCTATTTCTTCAATTAACGCATATGCTACATCAAATGGGTTTGACATTAATAGTCCACCAGCGGCAGCGTCAATTGTAGAGCTAAGGGATCCTACTAACCCACTGTAAAAAGTTTGAATGACTAACTAATCAGGCAGAGAATGGTGTGGACACTTACTTAGGAGTTCCTTAAATCTTTCCCAGGTTTCGTATATTCATTCCCATTTATACAGACAAAATGATATAATATCATTTCTATGTTTAGTTGTCCTTGAAGGTTGAAAATGTTTCTAAGTTAACTCCTCCCAATTTTTAATAGAGCCAGGTGCTAATGAGTATAACCACATTTTAGCCTTATCCCTTATTGAGAAAGGAAAAAGCCTTAGTCTAACAACATCGTCTGACATGCCGTTATAATGAAATTTTGCACAAAGTTCTAGAAAATTTCATAAGTGTAAATAGGGATCCTCCAAAGGAGTTCCCCTATACTGGTTGTTCTGCACTTGTCTGATAATCACCGTTATAATGAAATTTTGCACAAGGTTCTAGAAAATTTCATAAGTGTAAATAGGGATCCTCCAAAGGAGTTCCTCTAAACTGGTTGTTCTGCACTTGTCTGATAATCAATGGATTTGTTTCAAACAAGTCAGCTTCTACGACAAGGATTTGTATACTTGAGTGAATTTCATCTATCATAAGATTTACATAATCCCTCAATGATTTATGATGATTTTCTAACTTATTATTTTGAATGTATTATATTTCCAATTGTAGTTTTTCAAGTCATTTCTGTATTTTGATTTTTTTTCTTTTTTCTAACTCAAGATCATAAGACACAAGTTTTATAGATCCTTTCTTTTGCATACACAACACAACAAATAATACATTAATAATTAAAAAATTTAAAGAAAAAATATATTCAACAGTGTAAAACATTTTCACAAACACCTTGTTTTTCACACAAACAGTTTTTTTTTTCACAACACTTTCATTACAAAAAACACTTTTCACACAAAAATAGTTTTTACGACACTATAGTTTCCATGTCTAAGCTTAATTACTTCAACTAAAATTCTCCTAAAAGTCAAGATCAACCATTGTGATCCCCGACAATGGCGCCAAAAACTTGGTCCCGATATTCTTTTTTATTTAAAATTTAAGAAGTTGACACCACTACTTGAAGATTTTAATCCCCGGTAATGAAACCGAAAGCTTGATCCCAACAAAAGTAAGATTTCAATTAGACTTATAGGGATTCTACATAAGTATACATATCGTTATCAAGTAATATAGGGCTTTCTGATTAAGCCCCGAATATTGATCTTTTGGAGATTGAGGTTAATCATAGCGGCTTTCAAGAGAAGTTCTAGTGTAGAATTACATGCCCTAGCTTGGAAGGTCGATAAAAGTTTGGTTTTCATTATATCCTATAACTATCATTATAGTACTACTTCTACTCTTAAACTAAAATACTTAGTAAAAATCTGAAAGTGGGGTTTAATATATTAAAAGCAGTCTTCCTCATGCAATGAAATTAGTGACATGTGTAAAAGTAAAACAAGTAGTGAGAGAGATTATGACAAATAGAAGCAATTATATTTTTTACCCTTACTAGAGAAGCTATAAAGAACATTAGTTAATCTAAAGTTTAAACAATTCTGACGACAGGCTAGGCAGGGAAGATACTAGCTCTCACTCTAGAGTTACCTCTTATCCCTCCACCTGGAGGTTAACATCTCGCATCAAAACCTAAAACAATAGACCATATTAGGGGGCTTTAGCCTATCACTCTATAAAGTCCTCTAATTCTACACCCATTAAAGATTATTTCCCTATTTATTTGCACTCAACCATAATGACTACATTTTCATCCATACAAGAACATGTAATTCTACCACAGTTGATTGAGACAACACCATATCAGCTCTATGATGTTCTCACAAAAGAATTTAACATGCAAGTTAATCAAGTTTACATGTAAATAAAGAATATAGTAAAATCATCACAATATATTATCACTCTACTCAATTTTATATCCTACACATGCATACTAACTCATTACAAGAGGAAAGAGTAAAGAAAACTACTCACTACACATGAAGAAACAATAAGAACTTTTCATTGAACAAGATTTAAAACCATACAAATAAATTACTAAATTCAAATCAAAATACAATGAAAAAACTTATCACTGATAGAAATCAAACTCTCCTTGTATAGCAAAAGCAATCTCCTTACAATCCTCTCCAAGAACAAAGTGAAAAGAAAAGTACGAATCTCTCACACTCTCTCTTTCTTTCTCACATTGCCACCCCACTTGGGGCTCATGCCAAAGCCTTCTTCTTCTTCTTCAAATCTTCTTCTCTTCTACTAATAAATTCAAGAGCCTAAGAGATGTTTTAAAATTTTTCCAAGCCTTTTTTTATAGTTTCCTAAGAGATACTTAAGTGTCTCTTCAAAACAGTCTAAATTCAATGGATCTTCCAAATGGTGCCTGAAGTGCCTCTTAAAAACTCCATATAACTGCCCTAAATTCTTCTATAAAGTCCCTTTGCTCAGCACCGCTTCAAAAATTGTCCAAATCTGACGTATATTGAAGAAGTTATGCTAAAAATCGTCTCTGGCGCCTAAGCACCAATTATGGGGAGCTTAGGCACCCTCCTCTCAATCTGGTAGGGCCTATGAACCATTTTGGGTACTTAAGCACCGGGAACAGGCACTTAGGTGTCCGGTTTAGGTCCCAATGACTCTGGTGTGTCTCGATTTGACCTGATTTGCTCCGTTTTGGTCCATTTTGGTCCATTTTTGTTCCTTTTTCTCCAATCACTCCAAATTCTTCAATTTGTCGTACCTACAACCAAAAAACATAAGAAAAAATAACTTTAAAGTGCAATATCATTATAAAATAAAGCATAAAAAATAGTACATTTTTTGGTGTATCAATATTGCTCTAGGGTGTTGTAGTGCTGTAGGTGTAGGACATCACAGTCCGGGCATTCCACAAAAGCCCCTGTAGCTGACGCTCGCGTAGGTATTTTGGTGTTGTAGGTCGGGAAACCCGTGAAAAAAACATCTGAAGCTAATAGTATTTCCGGGTCTGTAATAAACTCGATCTCCTCATCTGTAGCAGGTAAGCTGGAAGAGGTTTCTTTCATGCCTGGATCATAAATATCCCCTCAGGGATAAGAGTAAGGAAGTTTTTCACCTCTTTCTCACATCTTCTTTCTTCTTTTAAGAAAGCCCTCTACTTTCGACGGCTGGCATTTCTACGCTGAGTTCTTCATAGTGGAGCATCTGGTAGTCTTTCATTATTAGTAGGGATTAAGCCCCCAGTCGGCGTAGCTATCATGGATTGTAGGGGACTGGGCCCTTCCATTGGGTCTTGTTGTACCATCACATTCATTCCCTTCAGTGGAAAATTATCTTTGGCACTCAAACTTAGCAGTGAGGGCAGCCTTTCCTTTTCTTGTCGGCTGATGACATCCATTAGGGGCCCTTCATAATTCACATCGACTTGACTAAATTCCATGTCAAAGTCTATAGTGCCACCCTGCAGTGCCATCTCCTTGTTAAGTACAAGGTTACAACCATCTTTAAATGCAAAGATCAACCTCTGGCCTGACATTTCTCTGCAGATGACATGAAAAATGTCAGTGAGCTGAAACTTAGCATGAATAAGAGCAAAACAAAAGTGTTTATTAAAGGAAATTTTAGTTTATTTTGGTGGAAAAATTATTTATTTATGTGTGTATTTCATTTAATTTGGTAAAATACCAAAATTAAAGGTAGAAAAGAGAAAATTTAAAGTGTGTAATTTTTTCAAAAATTTTCATTATGTTGAGGTTAATTTTGTTAAACAATTTTTGGACCTGGTCACAGACATTTGACCAACATAGATAACGCCAAAGCAATCAAAATTTCAAAATTTTCAAGATTTCAAATTAAGCGATAGCAAGCAATGTCAGGTTGCATAGTATGTCTTCAAGTATCGTCCGTTGATTGGTAGCATGGGTCTTTCACCCCGGAAGTCTACTAACTGGTAGGCTCCTCTTGTGTAGACCTTTTCAACAACAAATGGTGCCTCCCAAGTTGGCTCAAATTTTCCACCTACCATGCGGCATGCAAGAATAGGCCTTTTGAACACAATTACGAGGTCACCAACTTTGAATGTCCTTGGGGGGACCAATTTGTCATGAGGTTGTAACAATTTTACCTAGTAAAGTTACAAGTGTTGTTATGCTTCAAGTCATTTTTCTTCAAGACTCTCTAGTTCCTCGAGCCTGAGCTTTACACTTTCTTTTGTTGTGAGTTGGTTGGCGATTGTGACTCTGAGAGATGATGTCTGAATTTCTAACGGTAGCACAACCTCGGACCTATACACAAGCATGAAAGGGGTACACTAAGTGGGAGTCCTGAATGTCATCTTGTAGGCCCACAAAGCCTCTAACAATTTGTTGTTCCAATCCCTTCTGTTTTCTTCCAGTGTTTTCTTCAAAATTTGTACCAGTGTCTTGTCGAAGGCTTCAGTCAATCTATTTGCTCTAGGATAGTAAATTGTAGAGTATCTCAAATCTATCCCGTGTCTTTTGACAAAATTGTTGATTTTGGTACTTTTAAAGGCCGTCCCATTCTCAGAAATTATTCTGTACGGAGCTCCAAAATGGTAGACGATTTGACTTTTGAAGGATTGAAGAACATCCTATATTGTAACCTCTAGTAATGACACTGCCTCTGCCCATTTGGAGAAATAATCCGTAGAGGCAAGTATAAACCTATGTTCTTTGGAGGATGGAGGGTCTATCAGACCTATTATGTTTGTGCCCCAACATTCAAATGGCCACGAGGTGACAGTTAGGTGTAGCACCTTCAGAGGTTGGTGTAATACCACTTCATGCACCTGGCACCTGTGACATTTTTTGGTTGAATCCATGCAGTCAGACATCATTGCTGGCCAAAAATATCCTAGTTTGTTGATTTTCATTTTCAACTTCGGCCTTAACTGGTGAGCACCACACAATCCGACATGTACTTTTTTAACAATATTTTGTGCTTTGGTTTTGCTTAAAAACCTTGGCCACATCTGGTTGAATGATCTCTTATAGAGGACCTCACCCACTAAGGCGTATGACATAGCCCTTTTTATAATGTGATGTGCCTCAAACTTGCCCTCTAGTAGCTTTCCAATATATGCAAATATTCTGTTAATGCTTGTGCTAATCTTTGTTGATGTCCATAACCGCAATCATCGTTTGTTCTTCAATTCTGAGCTTGTGTAGAGTTTTGAGGTTGATTTAAGACAAAACTTATCTTTCTTATACTTTGATTTCAATGGAATCTTCCGGGGGACATGCCAGCTCCTTAGTAAGTTTTGCTAGAGTGTCGGCATGGGCATTATCTCCCCGAGGAATCCGATAGAAAGTCACATTGGGGAACTGTTCCAGAAGCTTCACCGTCTACTGATGGTATTTCGCTAATTTTGGTTTCAAAATCGTACATTGTCCTGCAACTTATTGAATGACGAGTTGTGAGTAGCCATAGATGGCAATGTTTGTTATATCCATCTAGATTGCCAACTCTAATCTGGTGATTATGGCTTCATATGTTCTTTGTTGTTGGTACACGGCTTTGTCAGGGGGTATGAGAACCTCAGCATACATTTATCTGACGTGATAAAGATCAAACCAATACTTGATTTTCCTGGTATAACTGTGCCTGATCCTTTGTCCTTTTTGGCTGATAAAGCTTCATCGAAGTACATTTCCCAGCATTGTGCACTGGAGAATTCCATTTGCAGTATCTACTCATCTGGTAGTTCATCATTAACAGGGGACCCAGATGGCAGTGGGTGTGCAGCGAGAAAGTCTGCTAAAATCTATCCTTTTATAGCACAAAAGGGAAAAAGTTTTAGCAAATTGCAATAAGATCATCGACCATCTTGTTAGATGTCCAGAGAGTGTTGGTCGGGTCAACAAATATTTCAACGGATTAACTTTTGAAATTAGGGTAATTTTATGAGAAATCATGTAATGTCTAATTTTGTGGGTAGAAAAAATCAACACGAGACAATGCTTTTCAGTAGGTGGATATCTTACTTCCATCGGTATTAGACGGCGACTCAATTAGTAAAGTGCATTTTGCTTACCCTTTTCATTGACTTGGGCTAAGACGACTCCAAACGAGTCGTCCAAGGCCGCAGTATAAAGTATCAAAGGTTTCCTTGCGATAGAGGCTGCAAAAATAAGAGGTGTCATTAGATATTGTTTAACATTTTCAAAGGCCCACTGACATTTCTCTTCCCAAATGAGTTTGGCGTCCTTTTTAATTAATGCTGAAAAGAGCTGACACCTACCTGAGAGATTAGAAATAAAGCGTCTCAGATATGTCAACTTCCCTTGGATGGAATGTAGTTATTCCAAGTTTTTGGGTGGAGGCATTTTTAATATAGCTTTAATCTTATCTAAGTTGATCTCAATTCCCCAATGACAGACAACGAATCCTACAAATTTCCCAGAGGTAATGCCGAAAGCACACTATAAGGGATTCATTTTAAGGTCTTATCATCGTAACAGTTAAAAGATAATCCTCAAATAGTACATGGTCTATTTTTTGTTTACTTTTGATGACCAAATCATCCATGTAGCATTTCACTTGATTATGAATAAGGTCGTCAAAAATCTTCATCATTGGATGTTGGTATGTTGCTCCAGCATTCTTTAGGTCGAACGACATCACTGTGTAACAAAAAATTCCAATCAGTGTTCTGAAGGCTGTAAGTGGTGCATCCTCAGGAGCCATCTTGATTTGGATATATCCCGATGCTCCATCTATGAAAGGAAAAAAATCATGTGTTGAAGCGATATCCACCATCATTTCTGGTATCGGTAATGTAAACTCGTCTTTTGGACATGGTTTGTTCAAATCCTTGAAGTTGACGCAAACATGTATTTGTCCATTTTTCTTTTTAACTGGAACAATGTTTGTCAACCACGTGGGGTATTGCTCTTCTTTTACAAGGTTAGAGTCTATTAATTTCTTCACCTTGGTTATGATTTGCTGTTCTATTTTGAGGGGCATTCTTCTCGGAGCTTGTTTTACTGGGTAATATCTTTGTCCACCATGAGTTTATAAACTGCAACCTCTGCTGACAGTCCTAGCATTTCATCATAGCCCCATGAGAAGTAATTTTTGAATTCTATTAACAATTTGGTCAATTATAGAGATTCTTCATTGTTGAGTAAAGAAATTATAAATTTAGGTCGGGGTTGTTCTTCTGTCCGGAGGTTGATTTCCATCAATTCGTCAATAGTTGACTTGATTTCCTCCTCAAATTCTCACAGAGCATCTTCTATTTCTATTGGTTGATCAATAAGGTCATCCTCTATATCGAGGAAATCTCCTTCCGATTCATTAGTAAAAACCATGCAAAATTCTGAATCATCGACTGACTCGACTGTATCAAATCCGAGACCCTCTTTTGGGTTTGGAGTTCGACCTTTAACATTCCATAATATTTCAAAAAGTTATAATTTATCTTTTCGAATTTGTTTTGGTAAGTGACCATGTTGAATTAACTTGTGTACGCAAGGAGAAAAGTAACCAAACAGAAATTCCATTAATTAATTAGGATCATCATCCAAAATGACATGATTTTTAAGATTGGTAGAGATAAAAGCACGATAAAACTTGATCAGCTTTCAACCAGCACTACAGACTTCCATGACCTCTAAACTCTCAACCTTTGAGGGAGGATCAGAGTAAGGGTCATAGCATTCACATAGTGATTTATCCGATCATACATTGTCTCATATTCACTCTTCACTGCATTTTCAAAGGATATCTCATATTGAGGTTTCTTCTATTTTATCATCATTATTTCATCTTCAGAACTATCTTCATTACCAATAATGATAGTCGGCCCACTCCGTTCAACAATTGAGTTGGTTCTTCCTCAACCACGTCCCCGGCCTCGACCTCGGGTGCGCGAACTGAAAGAAACCCCACCAATTTGTTGCAAAAGAGTGGTGAAAGATCGTTGAAGTGGAGTTGAATGGCTTCCCTTTTGTTTTTTTCCTGATTTTTAATTTTTATTTGTCATAGTTTCACAAGAGAAGATAGTTTTCTTTGCAGGCGCGTAGTAGGCAGCATCTTTAAGAATTCCAACCTCATGAACTGAAAACGGTTGTAGATATCCTTTGATGCAATGTTCTTGTCCTTCTTTGTAGTACTTGATGCATTAGGGTAGAGATGATGGAACCATGTTGTGTTCATGAATCCACGATCGACCCAGTAGAGCGTTGAAAGAGATCTCAGCATCGATGATATGGAATTTAGCGGTTGTTGCTAGTTCTCCAACCTTTATAAGCAATGTAATCGATCCAAAGGCTCTTTCTCCCTTTTGGTTGAATCCACTTAGCATCATTTTATCGGTCGTAAGCTCTTGGGCGTTGATTTACAAATAGTTCAATGTTTGTAAACTCATCAAATTGATGGATGTTCCAGTATCTCCTAAAACTCTGGACAACCCGAACCTACTGATGTTAACAGAGATATAGAGTGGTCGGTTGTGGTCAACTATACCGAGCAGCAAATCTTCATCTGCGAAGGTTACCCTAGGTTGTTCTTTCAACGAGCAAACTTCCTCCAAGGATTTGCTGGCCAACTAGGCTAAGCAAGACCCTTGGTCGAGCAAAGCTGTAACTAGAGACTCTCACAGGTCCTTTGATAGGATCAGAGCGTCGTAGATGCTTAATCGGGTCGGCAACATCCTATGATGAGCTAGCATGTTGTAATCCACTTTGTATGCTCCTCCAATTTTTTCTCGGTTGTGTGGTTCTTCCACTAGTGGAGGTGGAGGTAGTTCTTCTTGAGTTACTATTTGTTTCCCTATATGTATCTGAGCTATTCTTGGGGGTAGTACTCTCCCGCTCCTTAAGTTTACTTCTGTAATTTTTTTCTTCTTGAGATATTATTATTGAATCTTCTGATGTTTCTTCTTTATTGGAAAGCTCTAAGTTGATGGCAAATGGCACACCGTGGTGCTTGAGGATTGGTTCCTCACTCCCAATGCTGTCGTAAGCTGTATTGTCAATATCTTCTTTGGTCTTGTCAATATGTTTATTGGACTCGAGTACGACTTAAGTATCTTTTTTGGAAACGAGATCGAGGTTAGATTGGTCACAATCAATTACGTCATTACTATAGATAGTTAAAACATAGCCAAAATCATGATTATTATATTCATAAGACCCCGAAGGGGCAAAAAGATAGTCATACAAAGTCAGCAGTTCGACTATTTTCTTTCCCGAATTCGAGACAACCAATCTAGTGGAGGTAGCCCCAATCCTAACCCCCCCCACCCCGTGCTATCAATCTTTGTAGTAGTATTCTTCTTCTTTATCTTTGATGACGATGGATCTTCTAGTGAAATCTTCATCTCGGGCTCGGCAGGCTGAAGACTCTGAACGGAGGCTTGTTTTGATGTGTTTTGGATTTGGTTCAATATTTTCATGGATGATTTGCTCCACACTGCACTCCATCCAACTTTTCCATTATGTGCGGAAGATTATTTTGATGGATCATGGATTTGGTCTAGGACTCTCTTGAGTTTATCCTAAGTCGTACTCCATCCATATTCCCTAATATATGGTTCGATCGGAGAGATTGGGTCAGCCAAAATCATATTTATAGAACCTTTTTCAGGTTCTTTTAAATATTCTTTCAGGATCGTTATATTTCCCTCTTTGAGATTCTTTTCAAGCCAATCATTAAAGATGAAACATTCTTCTATGGTTTGTCTAAGCAACCTGTGATATGGGCAGTAATTAGGTTCATCTTTCTTATTAACCACTTCGGACATCTTTTGATTTGGTAATATGAATTTAGGCTTCTTCATCAGACTTCTAGACATCTTGGATACGACTTCATCTTTGAAAGAATACACCATTTTATGTCGTTCTGTCAAAGAAATTCTCTTATTCTCTGTTCAAGGTGATCCTTCTTGAAATGGCTGCTGGTTGGACTGTCTATTTTGTTTCTAAGCCTGCTGTGATGAAGATTGACAAGGATTTTCTGCATATATCTTTATTGGTTGTTTTCCTTTGTCGATAATCACTACTGTTCCTGAATTGTTTTCAAACATTCTGGTTGCCATGAACTTCTTGTGTGATATCATATGTTGGATTTCTTTTTAAAAATTGTTGGCTTTACAGAGTAGCTTCTCGAAGGATTTGATGGTGAGTCCCTTGAGCCTGAAAGCCACTGGACCATAAATGTTTTTGAGTAAAATCTCAATCGCATGATGTTCCTGTAGCTGAGGTTCACATTTTAAGCTAAGGTTTCTCCACCTCAGGATGTAATCCACCAAAGTCTCATTGGTCTTTTATTTTTTCACCATGAGCTTTCCTATAGAGACATGATGTTGCGCTCTGACAAATCTCTTCACAAACAATTTTTCCAACATGGCAAATGTTTTAACTGGCCTGTTGAGTAAATCAGCATACCAATCGAAAGCAATCTCTGACAGACTGCTGACAAACTGTTGGAAGAGTAGAGCCTCGTTACATCGTGTGTTGTCACAGATGGCTCAGAAGTGTGCTATATGTTGTCTGGAATTTCTATTCCCATCAAATATCTTGAAGTTTTGGGATATAAAACCTTTAGGTAAAGTACAGCATCAAATTCTTCCTGTTAAGTTCTACCCTTTAGAATCAATGCACCATCTTTAGATTGGATTAAGGCCTCCCGAACTTGCTCGACCATTTGCTTAAATTCTTTCTCTGGTATGGCGCTTGATGGAGAATATTTCTTTTGTTGCTCATTTCGGTTTGTGCAAGCAACTTCTCTTCTTTCATCTGTAATAAGTATAACTTCTGGTTGGTTAACCTCTGGAGAGGCTAGCTGTGGGGGTTTAGATTGTCCTTGAATGGTGGCCATGATGATCATGGCTATAGCCATCTCTTCTATCCTTTTCTCCCATTGACTGACTTGTTCATCCCTCAGGAGGATAGCCCTACACAGCTCATCTACAGCGTTCTTTTTGCCGAAAGGTTGAGCCTTGCGCACAGATGTAGCGGCTCTAGTTTCAATAACAGGTATATCATGAAATCTTCTTTGAGTTAATCATTGTAATTAAAATCTTCATTATTATCATCGATGAAAACTTCGTGTTCCCGCTCAACTTAGAAATCTCGACTCTGAACTTTTCGACTTTTTCTTTGATAATTGATTTTTTGGTCATCTTAAGATCCAGAGGACCCTTCTAGACCTCGTCCTCTTGCTCTTCCATTTCACTGGCAATCATTGCAATGATGTCAGATACTTTGGACCTTGGCTTCATTACGTGATCTTGTCCTGCAGGCTTACTGGACTGTATTGGTATAGTGACTTTAGGTATCCACACCTTCTTCTTTGATGGTGATGTCTCAGGATGGCGTGTCTTACCGGAAACATCGGGATGTCGAGGAGAAGTATGCTCCCCATGGTGCAGACTAGCTACAGTGTCGGCTAATTTCTTCATCCTTTCCTTTGAAATTTTAGGAATGTATTTGTAGTGTGTGCTCGGTAGGATTCTCAAGCCCAGTCTTGACTTAACCAGTTGACGACTTGTGGTCCTAGTAGTGATAGAATGTAAGGTGACAATAGCAGTATCAACTTTTCTTCCCAAGAGGAATCAGACAGGCATGCAAACAGGCAAATTTTAGGTTGACTTCTAAGATCGTTTGGTGGATCTGACGTCCTTTAAAATCTCTTTCTTTATTTGAGGGGGTATTGCATGCCCTAATCTTTTAAGTAATTCACTGACTGAACAGCCTTCTTTGGTGGCTAGCCTCTAAAAAACTAAACTGACTCGAGTGATATGAGCATGTTTTTTCTCTCCACACCCTGTCAATAAGGCAACGGTAATGTAGCGGCGATTTTTCGAATACTCTCGTATCCATTAAATGATGGAATCTACTTCCCCACAGATATTGATATGTTCCCAGTAATCCTGTTTCGCCTTGGTGAGGATCTTCCTTAACAGGTAACTCCTTGGGAGCTTGGGCTTTACTAGCCCTCCAAACCCTTCTGTTGTGGTTTCTTCTTTAAGTTTGGGTTAGTGGTGCAGTTCTTGAACTCGATCTGATTTCAAACACTGATGGCGGAACAGTTAATCCCTCATTCGGATATTTAATTATCATTACTTCTTTCCTCTTAGCAGCATTGGGGACAACAAGCTTGGTAGGTGCCATAGTGGCAATAGTAGTCTAGTCCTTCTTATAATAAGGGAGTCCTAAAGACAGTTCAAGTTGAATTGAGCAGACGGCTCCTGAATTTCTAGAGCAGTGACTTTCATTCTGACGAACTGGACCTTCCCGAGGATAACCTCGAGGTCTTCAAATCCAACTCTGAACTTAATGGTAGGAACAACATTGCGGGCTTCATGGCTCGTCGAGAAGTTGCAAGAAAAATTCAGCATTGGGTAGGCCATCGTTGTAGCTTTAAAATAGAAAGCTCGTTGGTTAGTTATATGGCAAAAACCTTGTAACTTTAGTGCAAGCTCTAAAAATTAATAGAGGTTGATCTTTAGACCGGGTAAGTCTTTATTTAATTTTGGTGGGAGTTTAAAATTTTTTAATGAAATTCGTTTTAAAAGAAGAAACATTTGATTTATATAAGGAAATTTTAAAGCATGCGCAACACGACATGAATTTGATTTAATTTGAAAAATATTAAATCAAACTTGAGAAGGAAATGTGAAATGTTTAGATCCCAGTGTGGGACCCATTTAACACAATGCCCAGGTGGAACTAGTCCACCAATAAACCTATTTGGGGTCCGACCCCACATGAAGATTCCTCTGTTCAAAGGTGATTGAACAGACAGTCCTGAACTCCAAAGAGTTGGACGTACTTTCCTAAGATCGAAATGCGTAAAGTATGTCAATAGAAGAAGAGTAATTTGGTCCAAGAGGGACATGGACACAATACCGATGTGTGGAGATAAAATTTCCTTATTTAAATGGAGAGAAAACCTTGTCTTCATCGGAGTTTCCAAAAGCTATCGGCAATATTTTTTATTTCTGAAATCAAACTGACCCAATATTTTTCATAGTTTAAATGAAAGAGCACTATATCTCAAATCCTGTATCTATCCCGAATGATAAACACAAGACAGGAGGGTGAGGCTCGATCAAATAAACTAAGAAATGTATGACGTCTGTTTGGTCTGCGAAATCATTTTATTTGACGATAATTTCCTCTATTTAATATGAAATATTAAATAAAGTTTATATTATGATGGGTTCAGATGAGCTTTCTATAAGGGCAAGCCCCTATGGTTAATTATATCTTCAATGACCAAAGTCACCTAAGAAAACGCTTGATAAAAATCAGGAAATATTATCTTCAAAGTGTTCAAAAGGATAGGACTTTTTAATGAGATCAAACAAAGAGGTGTGAAATGAGATTTGCCCAAATTTGGAACATTTTTGTTTTAGAATCCAAAGGAGAAAGAACTAGGGGATGTCATAGATCCGGAGGAGAACCTCGGTGACTTACCAGTCTATCCTATTGTTTGGCTTCAGTTTTGAGGAGAAATTATTTAAGTGTTTGATCCTGTAGATTTTATTTTTTTAGGACTTACATTTGTGTGAAACAATCACACATATAGCCTGAAAGATATGAGAATTTAGGTCCTGACGAACGACAACCTCAGAATCTTAAGACGAGTTAAGGGTAATATTATACAGCAGAGCTATACAAAGACCTAAAGATGAGTTGAAGATTTATGTTGCACAAGCAAACAACCTTGAAGTCCTATGGCTTTGTTGTTTAATTCTAATGAAGGAAAATTGGTTTAGTTGAGGAAGGCAGGTTTTGCTGTTGAAGATGGCCGTGCTCCCCACCATGCTAACTCCAAGCTCCTTGTAGTGACGAGTTTAAGTTTTCTAGGGTGTCCAATTATGATGTCAAATCAGGTGACCCTCTTGTGGAAGTTCTATTAAATGTTATGGAGGGATGTTAAAGTTGATTAGAGTGGCACCGGTTAGGATCTTACAGTTCCCTCATTCCGGTACCACTATTTTCTATTAGATTCACTTAATCCAAATGAATTTACTAAACTCAACTTAATGAGTTCCACAATTTCATTTAGACCCTGGGAATTCTCAGCAACCGTAGGTTACCTCCTCCGAGGGATTCCCGATCATCCGATAAAGACGTCTTAATTCAGTTGCAGTTATTATTTTGTGTGATGTTTGTGATTAGATTTTGAGTTGTCTTATATTTTGAATGTTGTGGCGGTAAATTTTATCTTGGTAGATTTTAGTTTTGGTTTTGGTTTTGGTTTTGTGGCTATCTTGATAGTTTAAGTCTTCATGCAGAGTGGCATTGTTGTTTAGCATGCAATTTTGTGTTTTGTTCATACATGTAGGTAAGTAAGCACAGTGTGGAAAGCTTAAGAAAAGACAATGCTGTAAACTATAAAAGTGTACCTAGCGAGTCTTCTCGTTCCACCACCTGAAACTCAAAATGCATGTGAGAGCATTTTATGTAAAGCGGAAGAGTAAGGTTTTAGTGATTTACTCAATCCTAGGTCATGTCTTGGTGGGTCCCTATTAGTTTGATTAAGGATGATTTTTGTTAAGCAGAACATATTAAGTTTAGTAGACCTCTGACGTATCCAACAGGTTTGGAGAAAGAAGCAGGTCCTTGCTTCCCTTTCACTGCTTGGTGAAAAGTCTCAAGCTCATTTTAAACTTATTATGTTGCTTAACAAGCCATCTTGTAAGTAACTTTTATGCTCAGTGAACATCGATGTTTCATTTATCCCTAAGAGTAAGATAATTATCATTTATCACTTAAGTTGAAAATTATGTGGGTGGAAACCCTTAAAGGAGCAAGTTAATGTCATCAAGGTACTTAGCCAACTTTTTGATTTAGGCTTGTAGTGTTTTTTAAGGGTGTTCAACTTTTAATTATGTTCACTTTTCTAATCCTCATTTAACTAAATTTGATTTAACTTACCTCACCACTAAGCTCTTAATATTTTGGTAGATGTCTTGGTTATATCGAAAAGGTTTGAATCTTAAGTGATGATGATTCATTTTTGAAATTCATTTGAGCATCAAATAGGGGCATTAAATTAGTGAGTTATCAACACCCAAAGTCATACCCCTAAGTCTAGGATCATTTAATTGGCTAGGCTTCCAAATTTTAATAATTTAAGGAAATTATAAATTTATCCTTTAATTAATAACAGTGAGATTGGTTTCTACCAATTGATCCCCTTGTGTTTCAATCATCCAAATATGTTGATTAGGGTCAAATATTACTCATTTCCCTTTTTTAACTTAAGCCTAAATGTTAATTAGGGCTAATATTCCAAAATTACATTTTTTTCCTTAAGGCTCTATCACTTCATTATTTTGTCAAATTTAATTCAAATGACTCTGGAGTTTTAACCCACCTCACTCATGGGTCAATTAAGACATGAGAGGAGAAAATGTAATTTTTAAAATTTTAATTTAATTTACATATTTATTTTTATGAAAAAGTAGGATTTTTCAAAGAAAATTTCATATCTTAACCAAGACAAAGCCTAATCTCTTGAAATTTTTACTGGAGATAGACATAGGCTAGAGAACGTCTGGGCCAAATTTCATGATTTTTTGAATTTTATTTTAGTTATTAAATTTTTTTCAATTTCTAGAACATTTATTAATTATAAAATATTTTTATGTGGAAAATTAAGTTTTATATTTTTATTAAATTTTTCTAAGGGCACAGAACCTAGAGAAACAAATTTCACTTTTTTTTTTTGTTTTTCTTTGAATTACTAAAATTATTTTAGTGAAAATCAATTTTTAGTCTTTAAAAATTAATTTAAGCTTCAAAAGTCAATATATTTACCTAGAAAATCAGGAAAATTATTCCAATTGATCCTAAGTGCTTAGGAAAGAACTTAGAATATTTCCATGAAGTTCATTATTCTTGTGATTTTTATTATTTTTTTAATTATTTAAACATTAAAAATGGGCTTGAAAATGAAAATTTTATTTTAATTACAAAATTATTTTTTAGAAAATTCCTCGGATCTCAGAAAACTCCCAAAACCAATTTTTATAATTTTTTGAGTTATATTTTAATTATTAAAAATCATTTTAGAGCCAAAAATGTCATTTAACTTGAAAAATCAATTTGAGTTATTAAATGAGCTCCAAATGTTTTGAAACTTTTATGGGGAGTTCTCTGAACTTTAAATCACAGTGGAGATAAAAAATTAAGTCATTTAGATGTTTGTGTTTCTCAATTAATTCTGTTTTTGTTTCAGGGTTGGTGGAATTTAAGTGCATTCTTAATGACAACCCATGAAATATTTTCCAAAGTGTTCTTTGGCCACAATAAACCTTCCAAAATTTTCTTGGAAATTTCTAAGCAACATGCTAATTATTATGATTAACTTATGCAAATAATAGTCACAAACTTGAATAATATGGATCTCTGTCTAGAGATCTCCTCTGACTTTGGAAAAATCAGGGAATGTTCCCCATGATAGAGGCAATAACATGCTGAAATTTCAAGTCATGGTAATGCCTACATGCATGGAGAATTAAAAGACTCAAAATCATATCTAGTTAATTAAAAATAAAATATGCATCCAATAAAATTCAAATCATTTCCACATTGTTCTCCATTGTTCACTGAGCAAGAGAGTATTTTTAATTTATTTTTGTGATTTTTCTACACCAAGATATGATTTTTGAAGTTAGGGCTATTTAAATGAATCAAATAAATCCTTATTTTTCTATTTAAAAGCACAACACCACGTCATCCTAAAAAGCTCCAAACACTACACACAATGCGCTTCCATTCGACGCCGCCGTCCTCGCCAGCTGCCATGTGTCTCACCTTTTCTTTCCATCCCTCCATCCAGCGTGATCAGAATCGTTCGTGCAATACACGCATGTTCCAATGGCACATGGTCATCAACCACAATGCCTTAGCTCGAGAACCATCCATTTTCAAAGCTTAATATCTCACTCATTTGTCAACCAAATTATTTGTGGTTTATTTTTAAATACTCGTCTAAGTGTGACAAACACATCCATATGGTAATCTAGTCATTAAATTAATTCTAATCAAATCGAGAATCAAAAGATGCTCGGGAAGAGGAGGAGTTTAATACGTTTGCTCTGAGAAAGGAAGCATCAATCAGAGGTGCTTGACATGTTTGCGGAGGTCCAAGGAGGCTAGGGATTAAGCCTCTTGCTATGGTCAAAAGTCTAGGTATGAATTTGACCAAGCTCAATTTCAGGTGTTGGTCTAGTGCTATGCTAGGGGCTCTGTATGAGAGGAATTTGATGAGGCTTGTTCTTCTTCTACTGTGGTGAAGGTGTGGGTGATTTTAATTTGGGTTTGGTGGACTGTGGAGCTTTCAAGAGTTCTGTCTTGTTTTTGGAAGAAATTTGAGCTCAAAATTGAGCTTCCATAGTAGGGATCAGTGAGGGAAAATGGTTGGCTTGAGCTGAGGAGGTCTCAAGAAGTCCCTAGTAGAAATTTTGAGGTCTGTCTTTAAGAAATTTTTAGCACACCTCCCATGGCCATGGAGGAGGAGATTTTGTAAAAATGGCTTAGGGTGGCTGCCATGGCCAATTAAGGGGTGAAAAATCTTGCTTATGTGGAGAGCAGAGAAGCTCTAAATTTTAAATCAGATGAGGTGTTAGGTTTACATTAGGTTTGATTCAATTGGGGTGGCTCTCATTTTGGCCCTTTTCTGGCCACTAGGCCGACCGGCTAGGCCAGGGGAGGTAGCTAGGAGGTCAGGTGAGCCAGAGAAATCTGTCACAACAATTAAATGGGTTGGTGTTTAGTTTTGGCAAAAATATCCTTGACTTAAGCAAATTTGGAATCAAATCCATTGATTTGGGGATTCCTTGGTTCATGGCTCATTTGGTTGGTTCCATGTGGTTTAGCTTGGTCAATAGGGCCCAAAATTTGTTGTGGTGGCCTTGCCTAGACCAATTTGACATGTCTAGGTCAATTTTTGTGCATGGGTCCAAGTGGGTGCAAATGACCAAAACTTAGGCTTGGACTAGACTAGCCATGTCAATTGGCCCAATTTATTAATAAATTTGATGTAGATGATTGTAATGAATATTTTTTGTGAAGTATTGAGGTGATTTTGTGTTCAATTCGGGGTTCAATTAGAGGGATTTTGTAATTTTTTCAATTTGGGCATGTTGAGCTAGACTTGGGTCTAGATTGGGCTAGGCTTGGGCTAAATCCAAAATGATTACTGAGAATGGTCAATAGGAATGTCATGAAGAGTTTTCAACATGAATTGGGTGACAATTTTGGGGCTAAGGCATTCAATTTCGTGAAATTTGGGGACAACCAATTTGGGGCAATTTTGGGGCTTTTTGGACTTGGTCAAAATTAAATGAAATTAGGGCTTCACAAAGGCCAATTGAAGGTCATGTTTGATGTGTAGGAATGTTATGAAGAGTTTAAAACATAAATTATGGTAAATTGAGTGGGCTATAAGTTCAATTGGGTGAGATCAAGTCATATGGCCAAAATTGGTGTTTGGCCTTAGATCAAAATTGGGCTCAAATCATGCGCCAATTGAGCTTGTATTTGGTATAAATTTGTCACATGGAAGGTTAATTTAAGTTCAGGATTGAAATTGGGGGAAATTGGGGCCAATTTGATGGACATTTGAGGTGGATTTGGGGAGATTGGGCCTTTTAAGGGCAATTTGGCAGTTTTGGAAAAAGATGGTCAATTGGCGAAATCAGGTCATTTGGTAGTTGAGAAAAATGAAGTTAAGAATATTTAGAAAGTTTTACGAATTTTTAAGATTTTTTAGAATTTTTTGAAATTTTTGGCTAGAAGGGGTATTTTGGTAATTTGGCAATTTTTGGTGATTTTGGGTAATTTGGGTATTTTCAAAAGGTTTCAAATAACTTTTGAACAAATTTGGGTATTTTGGGTAAATTTAGGAATTTTGGCCAAATTTAGGGTTTCAAGGGCACTTAGGTAATTTGGGAAAGTTTAGGGGCAGAAGGCCAAGTTGGGTATCTTTGGTAGAACTGGGAAGCTAACCACCATAAATAAACCATAGAATAATGGAAACCCCATTTAGTTCCTCTATGTATTGGTCTTAACTAAACCGTAGCTATGGCCAGTGGGTTTAGGGGACCATCTACATCAGTCTCCCAAAGGATCAAAGAATCAAAGTTAAGGAATTTTGGGTTTAGGGTATTGAGTGATTGTGAGTGAGGTGATTGTAGTGAGTGCCTTAGCTCTAGACCAACACCCAGGGTCAACCCTAAGGTCAAATAGCCTTATGGGAACTCTCCTTGAGGACCCTCATAATGACCCCACCTACTAAGTGCTAGAGGTTAGGACCAATATGTAGAGCTTTTAAGTGAAGAGAAGTTTAGAATTTCTAAGGGTGGGGGTTTCTTTTCTAGTTTTCTAGGAATAGTCAATAGGAAAGTCCTATGGCTAGACTCTAGGATACTAAAGAGGAAGAACTAGACCTCAACCAAAAGTGAGGTCAACAAATGGACCCTCAATAGATGTGGTGTGCTGGGTAAGGACACCGCGCGTATTGACGTTGACCGACGAGTTCAACAAAACCAATGCAAACTCCTAAGTGAATAGACCTAGAAGGAGGTGTAGAATTGTGTGTGTTATTTTTTTCCACTGGGGAATTAACAGATGAATATTTGATCGAACTCAAGAGGTAGGAACTCTCACTAGGGATTGGAGAGTTAATTTTGAGCAATCAAATTTCAAGTGTCCATAGAGGATGGTAATCAGTATGTAAGTGCTGACCCCGAAGTGGGAATTGAAGTTTAGGTATTAATTTCGAAAGAGAGTTAAAAGTTATGGACCAACCTCAAAAAAAGAGAGAAATCAGAAGTTAAGGACTGATTCTAAAATGAGAATTGAGAGTTAAGGATCAATCTCAAGAGAGGGTCAGAAGTTAAGAACCGATCTTGAAAAGAGCAAATCAGAAGTTGGGGACTGATTCAAAAATGAGAATTGAAAGTTCATGATCACTCTCAGGAAGAGAGTGGGAAGATAAGGACCGATCTCAAAAGAGTGATTTAGAAGTTGGGGACTGATTCAAAAATGAGAATTGAAAGTTAATGATCAATCTCAAAGAGAGTGTCGGAAGGTGAGGACGAACCTCAAAAAGAAGTGAATCAGAAGTTAAGGACTAATTCAAAAATGAGAATTGAATGTTAATGATCAATATCAAAAGAAAGTGTCAGAAGGTGAGGACCGACCTCAAAAAGGAGTGATACATAAGTTAAGGATTGATTCAAAAATAAGAATTGACAGTTAATGATCAATCTCAAAAGAGAGTGTCAGAAGGTGAGGAATAACCTTGAAAAGGAGTGAATCAGAAGTTGGGGACAGATTAAAAAATGAGAATTGAAAGTTAATGTTCAATCTCAAAAGAGAGCATCGAAAGGTGAGGACCAACTTTGAAAAGGAGTGAATCAGAAGTTATTGACTAATTCAAAAATGAGAATTGAAAGTTAATGATCAATCTCAAAAGAGAGTGTGGAAAGGTGAGGACCGACCTCGAAAAGAGCAAACCAAAAGTTGGGGACTGAATCAAGAAAGAGAATTGAAAATTAATGTTCAATCTCAAAAGGGAATGTTGGAAGGTGAGGATAAACCTAAAAAAAGAGTGAATTAGAAGTTAAGAACTGATTCGAAAATGAGAATTAAAAGTTGATGATCAATCTAAGGAAGAGAGTCGGAAGTTGAGGTTCAACCTCAAAAAGGAGTGAATCAGAAGTTGGGGACTGATTCAAAAATGAGAATTGAAAGTTAATGATCTATCTCAAATAAGAGTGTCGGAGGGTGAGGATCGACCTCGAAAAGGAGGGAATCAAAAGTTAAGGACTGATTCCAAAATGAGAAATGTAAGTTGATGATCAATCTCAGGAAGATAGTCAGAAGTTAAGGACAAACCTTGAAAAGGAGTGAATCAAAAGTTAAGGACTGATTCAAAAATGAAAATTGAAAGTTAATGATCTATCTCAAAAGAGGGTGTCAGAAGATGAGGACCGACATCAAAAGTAGTGAATCAGAAGTTAAGGACTGATTCAAAAATGAGAATTGAAAGTTAATGATCAATCTCAAAAGAGAGTTGATAGGTAATGACTGACCTCAAAGGAGGGAAATAGAAGTTAGGAACTGATTCAAAAATGAGAATTAAAAGTTGATGATCAATCTCAAGAAGAGAGTCGGAAGTTAAGGACTAACCTCAAAAGACTGAATCAGGATTTATGAACTGATTTAAAAATGAGAATTGAAAGTTAATGATCAATCTCAAGAGAGAATCAGAAGTTAAGGACCGACCTCAAAGGAGTGAATCAAAATTTAAGGACTGATTCAAAAATGTGAATTGGTGATGTTGAATCCAAAGATATGTGTCGTGTGAAAAGGTTGACATTATTGAAGAAGATTTGTGAAATTTTGTGAGGTTTTGTCCATAACGTGAAACTCCGTGGGGATGTTAAGAGAATTAGTGCAATCAAAGATAGTTGTGCTACACGAGCAAAGAGTAAGAGACCTCGAAATCGAGATAATCAACTCAACAGATTTATTTCCTTTTCTTATTATTTTTATAATGTTTAATTTTAAAAATATGTTTTCAAAAATTTAATATTAGTTAGTTGATTTTTCAAAAGAGATTTTTTTGTTGTTTTTTTGTTGGTTATTTTATTTTTTATTTATTATGTTTTACTATTGTCAAATTTTGTTGTTTGTTCTTTGTTCATTATAATTTTGAACCAATGTGTGGTTCGTGGCTTTTATCCATCACACAATTGGTGCAATTGAAAAAACAAACAAATTTCTGAAATAAACTTCATTAATCTGCTCCAATAAATATTACAGATCAAGTGTAGGCTAACGCCTCAAAAGGTACAATATGCTAACTGCATGAAAATACATTTAAAATATCTTGCGCCAAGTACATATCATAGGCTTAGTAACTCTGATATATATCATATTTGTTGTAATTTAGTAAAGCAGAGAAGAATCTTTTAACTTTCTGTTCCTATTGTGATGAGCTCCTGATCGAGCCTACCTTCTAAGTCATGCTCAAGGAAAGAGTTCCCTTTGCAGGTACTTAGAGGTACAACCCTCTCATAACTCGTATGCTAGTAGCTCCTCTAGTTCTAGATCTCGTTAAAATTCGTATGATATTTTGCTATTGTCCATCAGTTGAAAGTTCATAGACACCCTACGGTGTTGTACTCCTTCAATATAGTGCTTGGAGACGTTCGCTCCATTCCTTTTAAGGACTAGCACCAAACCAACAGGTAGTGGAATTTCAACAGCTCCTCTGAATTCACTGGGCCAATGATGTCAATTTATTTCCCAAATAAGATGTTTCTTTTACTCATGAATGAGACCATGCAGAAAGGTCTCACGAAGTCAAGGTTGTCTATATGTGGAGGAATGCATTCACCCTCATCGTAGATGTTGATAATGCAACTATTAGGAATGCAGTTAGTGGGCAGTATACTCCACCTGACCATTCTTTTAATCATCCACTTTATCATTGGCGGTAGGGGATCCACCTGATCATGTCTGAGAATCTCAGGTAGATTCCCTTATCTGTCATTGGTAAAGTTGTAGCAGAAACTGCACTGGATAGTGATCCCTCCCTTTCCTCGCATCCATTTTCTTAGCTTAGAATAGGTTCTTTCCATAGGCAAGCCTACTCAACCTCTGTCCCTTAGGTTAAAAATGCAGTCAAGGATATTTTGCTCATCACACTCTGAGAAGACCCTAGTGTATAATTTCAATCCTTCTAGTATGTTGAAGAACCTCTCTTATACCTCTTCGTAGAATTCAAAATTTTTTTTATTCTCTTTACTTATTTTGTAATATTCCGCCATGCTTATGAACTGCGGTTGTCAAAGAAGTTCCCTTGTTTCAATGGTGGCGAGAACCCAAGCTTGTGCTAACTCTGGCTCTAAAATAATGTATGATTCTGTTTCTCATGGGATGTATGGCTCTGTACCCCTTGGATTAAATGGCTCTGCATCCAATGGGACACATGGCTCTGCCTCTACAGGTAATCAGCAGTCTGAGATCCATCATATGTAGAGGCGTACTACTCTAAGGTACTGTAGTGTTGTAGGTGCAAGACATTGCAGTCTAGGCATTCTACGAATGCCCCCGTAGCCGGCGATCGTGCAGGTATTTCAGCATTGCAAGTAGGGCAACTTGTGCAAAGAACATATGAAGCTAGTGGTATTTCTGGCTCTGTAATAAACCTAGATTCATCATCTGTGGCAGGCAAGCTTGAAGAAGTTTCTCTCAGGCTAGGATCATAAATGTTCCCCTCAAGAATAGCGGTGAGTAATTTTTCTGCCTCTTTTTGGCGTCTTTTCTCCTCTCGTAATAAAGCCCTCTACTTTCAGTGGCTGTATTTCTGCACTGTGTTCTTCATAGTGGATCGTCTGACAATCTTTCATTATCAGCAGCAATTAGGCCCCCAGTTGGCATAGATATCATGGATGGTAGATGGTTGGGCCCCTCCATTGGGTCATGTTGTACCATCACGTTCTTTCCATTCAGTGATGCACTGTCTTTGGTGGTCAACCTTAGTAGTGAGGGCAGCGCTTTCTTTTCTCGTTGACTGATGACATTCATTAAAGGCCCCTTGTAATCCATGCCGACTTGGATAAATTTCATGTTGAAATCTATAGTGTCGCCCTGCAGTGCCATTTCTTCATTTAGTGCAAGATTCCAGCCATCTTTGAAGGTGAAGATCAGCTTCTGGCTTTACATTTCTCTGCAGACGACAAGAAAACTGNATAGTGTCGCCCTGCAGTGCCATTTCTTCATTTAGTGCAAGATTCCAGCCATCTTTGAAGGTGAAGATCAGCCTATGGCTTTACATTTCTCTGCAGACGACAAGAAAACTATCAGTTGGCTGAAACTTAGCGTGAATAAGAACAAAAAAGTATTTATTAAAGGAAATTTTAGTTTATTTTTGTGAAGGGATCGTTTATTTTTTTGTGAATTTTGTTTAATTTAGTAGAATATTATGTTTAAAGGTAGAAAAGAGAGAATTTGAAGTGTAATTTTTAAAAAATTTTCATTATATTGAGGTTAGTTTTGTTACAAAAATTTTAGACTCGGTCATAGACTTTTGGCCACATAGATAACCCCAAAACAACCAAAATTTTAAGAGTTTCAAATCAAGTGGCGGCAAGCTACATCAAGTTACATAGTATTTAATCAGGGTTCATCCGTTGATTGGTAGCATGGGGCTTTCACCCCGGAAGTCTACTAATTTGTAGGCTCCCAAGTCGGCTCAAACTTTCCACCTATCTTGTGACATGCAAGAATAGGTCTTTTGTGCATGAGGATGAGGTCACAAACTTTGAATGTCCTTGGGCAGACTAATTTATCATGAGCTTGTAGACTAATTTATCATGAGCTTGTACCATCTTTTCTTGGTGAAGTTCCAAATGTTGTTTTGCTTCAAGTCTTTTTCCTTCAAGACTCTCTAGTTCTTCAAGTCTAAGCTTCACACTTTCTTCTGTTGTAAGTTGGCTGGCAACTGCGACTCTAAGAGATGGTGTCTAAATTTCTAACGGTAGCATGACCTCAAACCCGTACATGAGCATGTAGGTTGTACACTAAGTGGGAGTCCTGAAATTTTTCCGGTAGTCCCACAAAGCTTCTAGCAATTTGTTGTGTCAATCCCATTTATTTTCATCCAATTCTTTCTTCAAAATTTGTACCAATGTTTTGTTGAAGGCCTTAGCCAATCCATTTGCTCTGGGATAGTAAACCATAGAGTATCTCCAATATATACTGTGTCTTTTGACGAAATTGTTAATTTTGACGCTTTTGAAACCTATCCTATTATCGGAAATTATTCTGTGCGGTACACCAAAATGGTAGACGACTTGGATTTTGAAGAACTAAAGAACGTGCTATGCCGTAACCTCTCGTTGTGTCACTACTTCTGCCTATTTGGAGAAATAATCTGTAGAAACAAATATAAACTTGTGTCGTTTGGAGAATGGAGGGACTATCAAACCTTATATGTCTGTGCCCCAACACTCAAATTGCAACGAGGCAACAGTTGGATGTAGCACATTCAGAGATTGGTGTAAGACCATCCCTTGCACCTGACATTGGTTACATCTTCTGGTTGTATCCATGCAGTCAGACATCATTACTGGCCAATAATATCCTACCCTTTTGATTTTTCGTTTCATCTTCAGCCCTAACAGGTGAGCGCCACACAATCCGACATGTACTTCTTTAACAATATTTTGTGCCTCGGTTCTGCTTGAACATCGTAGCCACATCTGATCGAATGATCTCCTGTAGAGGACATCACCTATTAGAGTGTATGATATAGCCCTTTTTGTAATGTGATACGCCTCAGACTTGTCCTCTGACAGCTTTCCAGTTTGCAAATATTCTATTAATGGCTTGCGCCAATCTTCATTGATGTCTTCAACCGCAATCATTGTTTGTTCTTCTTTTCCGAGCTTTTGTAGAGTTCCGAGATCGATTCGATACAAAACTTGTCTTCCTTGTACTGTGATTTCAATGGAATCCTCCGAGGGACATGCTAATTCCTCAGTGCATTTTGCTAGAGCGTCGTCATGAGCAATATTTCCCTGAGGAATCCGGTAGAAAGTCACATTGGGGATCTGCTCCAACAGCTTCATCATGTACTAATTGTATTTTGCTAGCCGTGGTTTCAAAATTTTATATTGTCGGGCGACTTGCTGGATCACGAGTTGTGAGTCGCAAAAGATGACAATATTTGTTATAACCATCAAGATTATTAACTCTAATCCGGTGATTAGAGCTTAATATTCTGCTTTATTGTTGGTACATGGATCTGTAAAGTGCTATGAGAACCTTAGCATACCCTTATCTGGCGTGATAAAGATCAAACTGATGCATGCTATGCCTAGTATGGCCATGCCCGATCTTTTATCTTTCCTAGCTGATGAAGCACCGTCGAAGTACATCTCCCAGCATTGCACACTGGAGACTTCCTTTTGTAGTATCTTCTCATCTGGTAGCTCATCATTGAGTGGGGTCCCAGTTGGTAGTGGGCGTGTAGCGAGAAAGTATACTCGAACCTGTCTCTTGATAGCACGGAGGGGAACATAAGTCATATCAAATTGCAATAAGTTCATTGACCATCTTGCTAGACGTCTGGAGAGTGTTGGTCTAGGGTAATCTTATAAGAAAGCATGTAATGTCTAAGCTTTTGAGCGGCAAAAATTAATGCTAAACAATGCTTCTGAATGGGTGGATACCATATCTCAGTCGGTATTAGACGATGACTCAAATAATAGAGTGTGTTTTCATTTCCCTCATCATTGACTTGGGCTAAGAGGGCTCCAAGAGAGTCGTCTAAGGTTGGGGTATAAAGTATCAATGGTTTTCTTAGGATAGGGGCTGTCAAAATAGGAGGTGTCATTAAGTATTATTTAACGTCCTCAAGTGCCCGCTAGCATTTAACTTCCGAAATGAATTTGGCATCCTTTTTACTTAATGTCGAGAAGAGCTGACACCTACCTGAGAGATTAGAAATAAAGCGTCTCAGATATGCCAACTTTCCATGGAAGGAACGTAGTTGTTTCAAGGTTTTAGGAGGAGGCACTTCCAAGATAGCTTTAATCTTATCTGTTTCATTCTTGATTCCCCGATGACAAACATCAAATCCTAAAAACCTCCCAGAGGTAACGCCAAACGCGCACTTTAAGGGATTCATTTTAAGGTCATATCATCATAACCATTCGAACATGATTCTCAAATCATACAAATGGTCTATATTTTATTTACTTTTGATGACCAAACCATCCACATAGCATTCCACTTGGTTGTGAATGAGGTCGTCAAAAATGTTTGTCATTACACGTTGGTATGTTGTTCTAGCGTTCTTTAACCCAAACGACATCAGAAGATCCCAATCGGTGTTCTGAAAGCTGTAAGTGTTGCATCCTCAGGAGCCATCTAGATTTGGTTGTATCGCGACGATTTGTCCATAAAAGATAACATTTTATGTGTAGATGCAATTTCCACCATTATTTTTGGTATTGGTAGTGGAAACTCGCCTTTTGGTCATGCCTTGTTCAAATCTCCAAAGTCGACGCAAACACAAATTTGTCCATTTTTCTTCTTGACTGGTGTAATGTTAGCTAACCATGTGGGGTATTGTTCTTCTTTCAAAAAGTTAGCATCTATTAATTTCTTCACTTCTGCAATTACTTGTTGCTCTATTTCAAGGCATATTTTTTAGGGAGCTTGTTTTATTGGGGTCATATCTTTGTCTACCCCAAGTTTATGAACTGCAACCTCTGCTGACAGTCCTGACATTTCATCATAACTCCATGCGAAGAAATCTTTGAATTTTGTTAACACTTTGATCAACTCTAGAGATTCTTCATCGTTGAGTGGAGAAATTATAAATGTAGGTCGGGTTTGTTCTTTAGTCCCAAGGTTGATTTCCTTCAATTCATCAACAGTTGACTTGATTTCTTCTTCAAATTTTAGCTGAGCATCTTCTATTAGCTGATTAGTAGAGTCATCCTCTATATCGAGACAATCCCCTTCTAATTCACTAGCAACAACCATGCAAAATTCTGAATCATCGACAGGCCCGACTGTACGAAATCTGAGACCCTCTTTTAAGTTGGGAGTTCGACTTTTAACGCTCCATAACTTTTCAAAAAGTTGTAATTTATCGTTTGATATTTGTTTTGGCAAGTGTCCCTGTTGAATTAATTTTTGTACAGAAGGAAAAAATTAACCAAAAGGTAATTCCATTAATTCATTAGGACCATCATCCAAATTTACATTATTTTCAAGATTACTAGAAATAGAAGCACGGTAAAATTTGATCGCTTTAAACCAGCACTACGGACTTCCTTGACCTCGAAACTTTTAACCTTTTGAAGGAGGATTGGAGCAAAAGGTCATAGCATTCACATAGTGATTTATCCGATCATACATTGTCTAATATTTGCTTTTCTCGGCGTCTTCTAAGAATATCATGTATTGAGGTTTCTTCTACTTTTTCATCATTATTTCATCTTGGGAACTGTCCTCATCGCCAATGTTGATGGTTGACCTAGTCTATTCAATGATTAAGTTGGTTCTTCCCCGCCCACGTCCTCGGCCATGACCTTGGGTGCGCGAACTAAAAGAACATCCACCAATTTGTTGCAAAAGAGTGGTGAAAGATCGCTAAAGCAGAGTTGAATGGCCCTGCCATTGTACTTGTTCTCAATCTACACTATTGTTTCTCATTGTTTCACCAGAGAAAACAATTTTCTTCGGAGGCGCGTAGTAGGTAGCATCCAACTTCATGAACTGAAAACGGTTGTAAATCTCTCTTGATGCAATGTTCTTGTCCTTCTTTGTAGTACTTGATGCATTCATGTAGAGATGACGGAACTAAGTTGTGTTCATGAATCCATGATCAACCCAGTAGAGCGTTGAAAGAGGTCTCGGTGTCGTTGACATGGAATTTAGCAATTTTTACTAGTTCTCCAATCTTCATGAGTAATGTAATTGATCCAAGGGCTCTTTCTCCCTTTTGGTTGAATCCTCTTAGCATCAATTTATTGGTTGTAATCTCTTGTAATTTGATGTCCAAATAGGCCAGTGTCCGTAGGCTCATCAAGTTAAGTGATGCTCTAGGATGTACTAAAACTCTAGACAACATAAATCTACCAATGTTAATGGAGATGTAGAGTAGTCGGTTGTGGTCGGCGATACCAAGCATCAAATCTTCATCTATGAAGGTTACCCCAAGTTGTTCTTTCAATGAAAAAACTTCATATGAGGATTTGCTGGCCAATTAGGATAAGCAAATCTTTGGTTCAAGTAAAGTTGTAACCAAAGACTCTCCGATCTCCTTTGATAGGATCAGAGTGTCGTAGATGCTTAATCGGGACAGAAACTTCCTAAGATGAGCTAGCACATTGTAATCCACTTTGTACGATCCTTCAATTTTCTCTTGGTTGTGTAGTTCTTCCACTGGTGGAGGTGGAGGAATCTCTTCTCGAGTTACTATTTATTTTCTTTTATTTGTTGGAGTTATTTTTGGGGGCAATACTTTCCCGTTCCTTAAGTTTACTTCCGTAATTTCTTCTTCTTGAGATATCATTGTTGAATCTTTCAGTGTTTCTTCTTTGTCAGAAAGATCTAGGTTGATGGCAAATGGTGCACCCGGGCGCTCGAGGATTGGTTCCTCACTCCCGGTGCTGTCATAGCTAGTATCGTTGTTGTCTTCTTCAGTCTTGTTAGCAAGTTCATCAGACTCAAGTACGATTTGAGGATCATTGCAGGAATAGAAATTGAGGCTAGATTGGTCATTATCTATTAAGTCATCACTAGAAACAGTTAAAATGTAGCCAAAAACACGATCATTATATTCATAAGACCTCAAAGGGGCAAGAAGATAATCATATAAAGTCAGGGGTTCAAGGATTTTCTTCCCCGAATTTGAGATAACTAATCTAGTAGAGGCAGCCCCTTTCCTACCCCCTGTGCTATCAATCTTCGTAGTGGTAGTGTTCTTCTTTTTCTTTATCTTTGACAACGACGGCTCTTATGGCAGAATCTTCATCTCGAGCTTGACAGGCTGAAGATTCTGAACATAGGCTTGTTTTGATGCATTCTGGATTTGATTCAATATTTTCTTGAACGGTTTGCTCCAAACTTCATCCCAAGTCATAGTCCATCCCTCTTCTTTAGTATATCGATCAATCGGAGAAATTGGCTCGGTCAAAATCATATTTATGGAACCTTTTTCAGGTTCTCTTAAATATTCTTTCGGGATTGTTATATTTCCTTCTTTGAGGTTTTTCTCGAGTCAATCGTTAAAGATGAAACATTCTTCTATAGTGTGCCTGAGAAACTGGTGGTACAAACAATAATTTGGTTCTTCTTTCTTGTCAACTTCTTCGGGCTTCTTTGGATATGGTAATCTGAACTCAAGCTTCTTCATCAGACTTCTAAACATTTTAAACACGACTTCATCTTTGAAAGAATACACCATTTTCTCTTGTTCTTCCAGAGATATTCTGTTATTTTTTGTTCGAGATGGTCCTCCTTGAGGCGGTCGCTGTTTAGACTGGCTATTCTATTTCTAAGCTTGTTGTGATGAAGATTGGCGAGGATTTTCAACATATATCTTTAGTGGTTTTTTTCCCTTGTCGACAATTGCTACTGTTCCCGACTTCTTTTCATACACTCTGGTTGCCTTGGACTTCTTGTGTGAATCCATGTGTTTGATTTCCTTTTGAGGACTGCTAGCTGTCCTAAGTAGCTTCTTGAAGGATTTGATGGTGAGTCCCTTGAGCATGAAAGCTATTGAGCCATGAATGCTTTTGAATAAAATCTCAATTGTATGGTGTTCTTGTAGCTGAAGTTCACATTTCATGCTAAGGTTTTTCCACCTCAAAATGTAATCCACCAAAATCTCGTTGGGCTTTTTGCTTTTCCATCATGAGTTCTCCTATGGATACATGGTGTTGCACTCCGACAAATCTCTTCACAAATAATTGTTCAAGCTCGGCAAAAGTTTTCACTGATCCGTTGGGCAAATTTGCATACCAATCGAATGTGATCCCTGAGAAGCTGCTAACGAATTGTTGGAAGTGTAGAGCTTTGTTATTTCTTGTGTTGCCACAACTGGCTAAGAAGTGTGCTATATGTTCTCTAGGATTTCTAGTCTAATCAAATATCTTAAAGTTCGAGGCCACGAAACCCTTGGGAAGGGTACGACATTGAATTCCTCCAGATATGGTCTCCCCTTTAGAATCAACGCACCGCCCTTAGATTAGCTTAAGGCCTCTCGAGCTTGGTCGAACATTTGCTTAATTTCTTTCTCTGGTACAGAGCATGATGGACAATCCTTCTTTGGTTGTTCATCTTTGTTTGCTGAGGCAACTCCTCTTCTTTCATCCATAATATGGATGATTTCTTGTTGGTTGATCTCCAGAGAGGCTAGTTACGGTGCTTGTGATTCCCTTGAATGGTGGCCATGACAGTCATGGCAGTGGCCATCTCTTCTATCCTTTTCACCAGTTGGCCGACTTGCTCATACCTTAGAAGAATAACCTTACGTAGCTCATTTATAGCGTTCTTTTTGATGAGAGCTTGAGNTTGACAGGCTGAAGATTCTGAACATAGGCTTGTTTTGATGCATTCTGGATTTGATTCAATATTTTCTTGAACAGTTTGCTCCAAACTTCATTCCAAGTCATACTCCATCCCTCTTCTCAGTATATCGATCAATCGGAGAAATTGGCTCGGTCGAAATCATATTTATGGAACCTTTTTCAGGTTCTCTTAAATATTCTTTCGGGATCTTTATATTTCCTTCTTTGAGGTATTTCTCGAGTCAATCGTTAAAGATGAAACATTCTTCTATAGTGTGCCTGAGAAACCGGTGGTACAAACAATAATTTGGTTCTTCTTTCTTGTCAACTTCTTCGGGCTTCTTTGGATCTGGTAATCTGAACTCAAGCTTCTTCATCAGACTTCTAAAAATTTTAGACACGACTTCATCTTTGAAAGAATACACCATTTTCTCTTGTTCTTCCAGAGATATTCTGTTATTTTTTGTTCGAGATGATCCTCCTTGAGGCGGTCGCTGTTTAGACTGGCTATTCTATTTCTAATTTTGTTGTGATGAAGATTTGCGAGGATTTTCAACATATATCCTTAGTGTTTGTTTTCCCTTGTCGACAATTCCTACTGTTCCCGACTTCTTTTCATACACTCTGGTTGCCTTGGACTTCTTGTGCGAATCCATGTGTTTGATTACTTTTTGAGGACTGCTAGCCATCCTAAGTAGCTTCTTGAAGGATTTGATGGTGAGTCCCTTGAGCATGAAAGCTATTGAGCCATGAATGCTTTTGAATAAAATCTTAATTGTGTGGTGTTCTTGTAGCTGAAGTTCACATTTCATGCTAAGGTTTTTCCACCTCAAAATGTAATACACCAAAATCTCGTTGGGCTTTTTGCTTTTCCATCATGAGTTCTCCTATGGATACATGGTGTTGCGCTCCGACAAATCTCTTCACAAATAATTGTTCAAGCTCGGCAAAAGTTTTCACTGATTCGTTGGGAAAATTGGCATACCAATCGAAGGTGATCCCTGAGAAGCTGCTAACGAATTATTGGAAGTGTAGAGCTTTGTTATTTCTTGTGTTGCCAAAACTGGCTAAGAAGTGTGCTATATGTTCTCTAGGATTTCCAGTCTAATCAAATATCTTAAAGTTCGGGGCCACGAAACCCTTAAGAAGGGTACGACTTTGAATTCCTCCAGATAGGGTCTCCCCTTTAGAATCAACGCACCGCCCTTAGATTAGGTTAAGGCCTCTCGAACTTGGCCAAACATTTGCTTAATTTCTTTCTCTGGTATAGAGCACGATGGACAATCCTTCTTTGGTTGTTCATCTTTGTTTGCTGAGGCAACTCCTCTTCTTTCATCCATGATATGGATGATTTCTGGTTGGTTGATCTCCAGAGAGGCTAGTTACGGTGCTTGTGATTCCCCTGAATGGTGGCCATGGCAGTCATGGCAGTGGCCATCTCTTCTATCCTTTTCTCCAGTTGGCCGACTTGCTCATACCTTACAAGAATAACCTTACGTAGCTCATTTACAGCGTTCTCTTTGATGAGAGCTTGAACCTCGTGCACAGATGTAGCGGCTCTAGTTCTGATAACATGAACATCCATGAAATCTTCTTCAAGGTAGTTATTATAGTCAAAATCTTCATCATCATCATCATCGATGGAGACTCCATGCTCTCAAGCCAAGTTGGAAATCTCTACTCTGACCATTTCAATATTTTCTTCGATCATTGATTCTTTGATAGTTCTAAGATCTAGAGGACCCTGTTGGACCTCCTCCTCTTGCTCTTCCATTGCACTAGCAATTGCTGCGACGATGTCAGATACTTTGAACACTGGCTTCATTCCGTAATCTTGTCCTATAGGCTTAAGTTACTGTATTGGTACAACAAACTTAGGTATCTNTAGTTCTAAGATCTAGAGGACCCTGTTGGACCTCCTCCTCTTGCTCTTCCATTGCACTAGCAATTGCTGCGATGATGTCAGATACTTTGAACACTGGCTTCATTCCGTAATCTTTTCCTATAGGCTTACTGGACTGTATTGGTACAGCAAACTTAGGTATCCACTCCTTCTTCTTTGACGGTGATGTCTCAAGATGGGGTGTCCTGCCGGAAATATCGGGATGTCAAGGAGAAGTATGCTCCCCATGGTGCAGACCAACTACGGTACCGGGTAATTTCTTCATATTTTCCTTTGAAATTTAGGAATGTATTTGTGGTGTGTGATCGGTAGGATTCTCAGACCCATNCGGTGATGTCTCAAGATGGGGTGTCCTGCCGGAAATATCGGGATGTCAAGGAGAAGTATGCTCCCCATGGTGTAGACCAACTACGGTACCGGGTAATTTCTTCATATTTTCCTTTGAAATTTAGGAATGTATTTAAGGTGTGTGATCGGTAGGATTGTCAGACCCAGTCTTGAGTTAACTGGTCGATGGCCGATGGTCCTGGTAGTGGTGGAATTTGTGATGACAATAGCGGTATCAACTCTGCTTCCCAAGCGGAACCAGACGGGAATATGAGCAGGCAAATCTTTAATTAACCTTTGAGGTCGTTTGACAGACTTCATGTCCTTTAAAATTTCTTTCTTCATATGAGGGGAAATTGCATGCCCCAATTGTTTAAGTAATTCATTGATTGAACAACCTTCTTTGGCGGCTAGCCTCTAAAAAATTGCACTCACTCGGGTGATAGGAGTAGACTTCTTTCTCTCCACACCCTATCCAAGAGGTAATGGTAATGTAGCGGTAATTTTTCGAAATACTCTTGTATCCATTGGTATCCATTAATGGATGGAATCTACTTCCTCACAAAAATGGATATACTTCCGGTAATTCTAACTCCTCTAGGTGTGGATTTTCCTCGACAATTATTTCCTCAAGAGTCTGGGCTTTAGTAGCCCTCCAAAGTCTTCTTTTGCAGTTTATCCTCTGAGTTCAGGTTAGTGGTGCAGTTCTTAAACTCANTTGTGATGACAATAGCGGTATCAACTCTGCTTCCCAAGCGGAACCAGACGGGAATATGAGCAGGCAAATCTTCAGTTAACCTTTGAGGTCGTTTGACAGACTTCATGTCATTTAAAATTTCTTTCTTCATATGAGGGGAAATTGCATGCCCCACTTGTTTAAGTAATTCATTGATTGAACAACCTTCTTTGGCGGCTAGCCTCTAAAAAATTGCACTCACTCAGGTGATAGGAGTAGACTTCTTTCTCGTCACACCCTATCCAAGAGGTAATGGTAATGTAGCGGTAATTTTTCGAAATACTCTCGTATCCATCGGTATCCATTAAAGGATGGAATCTACTTCCTCACAAAAATGGATATACTTTCGGTAATTCTAACTCCTCTAGGTGAGGATTTTCCTCGACAAGTATTTTTTCAAGAGTCTGGGCTTTAGTAGCCCTCCGAAGTCTTCTTTTGCAGTTTCTCCTCTGAGTTCAGGTTAGTGGTGCAGTTCTTAAACTTGATTCAATTTCAAATACTGGTGGCTAGACAACCAATCCCTTAGTCGGATTTTCAATGATCATTACTTCTTTCCCCTTAGCGGCAGTGGGAACAGCTGGCTTAGTAGGTGCCGTAGTGACAACATTAGTCTTGGCCTTCTTAAAAGAAGTAAGGTCCTGAAGATAGTTCAGGTCGAATTCAACAGAAAGCTCCTGAATTTTTGGAGCGGTGACTTTTATTTTGACGAACGAGGCCTTCCCGAGGATAACCTCGAGGTCTTCAAATCCGGCTCTGAACTTAATGATAGGAGCAACATTGCGGGCTTCATGGCTCAACTGCAGGCTGCAAAAAAAAGTCAGCGTTGGATAGGTCATTATAGCAGCTTTAAAATAGAAATTTATGGGGTTAGCTATATGGCCAGAACCTTGTAATCTTACTACAGGCATTGAAAACTAATAGAGGTCGATCTATAGACCAGGTAAGTCTTAGTTTATGGGGATTTTAAAATTTTTAGTAAAAACGTAATTTAAAAGTATAAAAATTTAATTAATTTTGAAGCGCGCACGACATAACACAATTTGATTTAATTTGCAAAATAGCAAATCAGACTTGGAAGGGAGATGTGAAGTGTTTAGGACCTAGTGCAGGACCCATTTAGCAACATACAATGCCCAAGTGGAACTAGTCCACCAACACACCTATTGGGGGTCCAACCCCACATGAAGATTAAAAGAGTCCTTAATGGCCTTCTGAACCCCTCCGTTCAAAGGTGATTGAACAGACAATTCTGAAGTCCAAAGACTTGACCGTACTTTCCCAAGACAAAAATGGATAAAGTTTGTCAGCAGAAGAAGAGTAATTTAGTCAAAGAGGGATATGGACACATTACTGATGTGTGAAGATAATATTTCATTTTTGAATGGAGTGAAAAGCTTATCCTCTGTGGAGTCACCAGAAGTTGTCGATACTTTTTTGGTTGGAGGAGTTCCCGTAAGAAGCTATCAGTTACCGGAATCAAAATCCCGTCGCCCATTTAGGAAGGGCATTTTTAGTTACACACATATATTTAATTTAAAAAATATGAAATCAATGNGGTCCTGAAGATAGTTCAGGTCGAATTCAACAGAAAGCTCCTGAATTTTTGGAGCGGTGACTTTTATTTTGATGAACGAGGCCTTCCCGAGGATAACCTCGAGGTCTTCAAATCCGGCTCTAAACTTAATGATAGGAGCAACATTGCGGGCTTCATGGCTCAACTGCAGGCTGCAAGAAAAAGTCAGCATTGGATAGGCCATTACAACAGCTTTAAAATAGAAATTTATGGGGTTAGCTATATGGCTAGAACCTTGTAATCTTACTACAGGCATTGAAAACTAATAGAGGTCGATCTATAGACCAGGTAAGTCTTAATTTGTGGGGATTTTAAAATTTTTAGTAAAAAGGTAATTTAAAAGTAGAAAAATTTAATTAATTTTGAAGCGCGTGCAACATAACACAATTTGATTTAATTTGCAAAATAGCAAATCACACTTGGAAGGGAGATGTGAAGTGTTTAGCACCTAGTGCAAGACCCACTTAGCAACATACAATGCCCAGGTGGAACTAGTCCACCAACACACCTATTGGGGGTCCAACCCCACATGAAGATTAAAAGAGTCCTTAATGGCCTTCTGAACCCCTCCGTTCAAAGGTGATTGAACAGACAGTTCTGAAGTCCAAAGAGTTGACCGTACTTTCCCAAGACAAAAATGGATAAAGTTTGTTAGCGAAAGAAGAGTAATTTAGTCAAAGAGGGACATGAAAACATTACTGATGTGTGAAGATAATATTTCATTTTTGAATGGAGAGAAAAGCTTATCCTCCGTGGAGTCACCAGAAGCTGTCGATACTTTTTTGGTTGGAGGAGTTGCCCGTAAGAAGCTATCAGTTACCGGAATCAAAATCCCGTCGCACATTTCGGAAGGGCATTTTTAGTTACACACATATATTTAATTTAAAAAATATGAAATCAAACTGACCCTATATTTTTCATAGTTTAAATGAAAGAGCGCTGCCCGAAGGATAAACACAAGACTTGAGGATGAGACTCGATCAAATAAATTGAGAAACATATGATGTTCTTTTGATCTGTGAAATCATTTTATTTTTTGTTAATTTCCCCTATTTAATATGAAAACTTAAATATGGTTTATATTAAGCTGGGTTTTGGGCAAGCTTCCTATAAGGGCAAACCCCTATAGTTAATTACATCCTAAATGACCAAAGTCATCTAGGAAAACTCTCGATAAAAATAAGGAAATATTATCTTCAAAGATTTAAAAAGGATAGGAATTTTCAATGAGATCGGACAAAGAGGTGTGAAATCGGAATGGTTTAATTTTGGAACATTTATTTTAGAGTCCAAAGGAGGAAGAACTATGGGGATGTCTTAGATCTCGGGGAGAACCTCGATGACTTCCCAAGTTATCCTAATGTTTGGCTTCAGTTTTAAGGAGAAATGTTTAGGTGTTTTATCCTGCATACTTTATTTTTTATGGCTCACATTTGAGTGAAACAATCACACAAATAGATTAGAAGATGTGAGGATTTAGGTCGTGAAGGACGATAACCTTGGAATCCTAAGACCAGTTAGGGCTTATATTATACAACAGATTTGTACAAATGCCTAAAGATGAGGTGAGAATTTATGTTGCATAAGCAAACTACCTTGAAGACATGGATTTTTTATTTAATTATAAGAAAGGAAAGGGTTTTGCTAGGGAAGACAGGTTTTGCTGGTGAAGATGGTCATGCTGCCCATCATGCTAGCTTCAAGCTCCTTGCTGTGACGAGTTTAAGTTTTCAAGGGTATCAAGTTATGATGTCAAATTAGGTGGCTTTATGGTTGTAGTTCTTTAAATATTATGGGGCATGTTAAAGTTGATTAGAGTGACACTGATTAGAATCCTACGGTTCCCTCGTTCCAGTACCACTATTTTCTATTGGATTCACTTAGTTCAAATAAATTTACTAAACTCAACTCGATGAGTTCCATAGTTTCATTTAGATCGTGGGAAGCCTCATTAGCGACCGTAGGCTACCTCCTCTGAGGGATTCCAAATCATCTGATAGAGACAACTTAATTTATTTGTAGTTATTTTTTTGTGTGATGTTTGTGATAAAATTTCGAGTTGCCTTATATTTTTAATGTTGTGGATATGATTTTTATCTTGGTTGATTTTAGGTTTGGTTTTGATTTTGGTTTTGTGGCTATCCTAATAGTTTTAATTTTCCTGCAGAGTGATATTGTTGTTTAGCATGCAAGTTTGTGTTTTGTTCATACATGCAGGTAAGTAAGCATAATGTGGAAAACTTAAGAAAGATAATGCTGTAAACTATAAAAGCGTACTGAGAGAGTCTTCTCATTCCACCACCTGAAACTCAAAATGCTTGCTAGAGAATTTTATGTAAAGCAAAAAAAGTAAGGTTTTAGTTACCTACCTAAACCTAGGTCATAACTTGGTGAGTCCTTATTTGGTTGATAAAGGATGATTTTTGTTAAGTAAAACATATTAAGTTTAGTAGACTTCTAAGGTATCTAACAGGTCTAGAGGAAAAAGCAGGTCCATGCTTCCCTCTCAGGACCTGGTGAAAAGCCTCGAGCACTTTTAAACTTATTATGCTGCTTAATAATTCATCCTATGAATACCTTTAATGCTCAGTGAACATTGATGTTTCAATTATCCTTAAGAGTAAGGTAATTATCATTTTCCATTTAAGTTGAAAGTTATGTAGGTTA
>JXCR01123741.1:0-18878 GCA_002079205.1 Phalaenopsis hybrid cultivar | reverse complement strand
CATCTTTGAAGGTGAAGATCAGCCTATGGCTTTACATTTCTCTGCAGACGACAAGAAAACTATCAGTTGGCTGAAACTTAGCGTGAATAAGAACAAAAAAGTATTTATTAAAGGAAATTTTAGTTTATTTTTGTGAAGGGATCGTTTATTTTTGTGTGAATTTTGTTTAATTTAGTAGAATATTATGTTTAAAGGTAGAAAAGAGAGAATTTGAAGTGTAATTTTTAAAAATTTTTCATTATATTGACGTTAGTTTTGTTACAAAAATTTTAGACTCGGTCACAGACTTTTGGCCACATAGATAACCCCAAAACAACCAAAATTTTAAGAGTTTCAAATTAAATGGCGGCAAGCTACATCAGGTTACCTAGTATGTCATCAGGGTTCTTCCGTTGATTGGTAGCATGGGGCTTTCACCCCGGAAGTCTACTAATTTGTAAGCTCCCAAGTTGGCTCAAATTTTCCACCTATCTTGCGACATGCAAGAATAGGTCTTGTGTGCATGAGGAAGAGGTCACCAACTTTGAATGTCCTTGGGCAGACTAATTTATCATGAGCTTGTATACTAATTTATCATGAGCTTGTACCATCTTTTCCTGGTGAAGTTCCAAATGTTGTTTTGCTTCAAGTCTTTTTCCTTCAAGACTCTCTAGTTCTTCAAGTCTAAGCTTCACACTTTCTTCTGTTGTGAGTTGGCTGGCAACTGCGACTCTAAGAGATGGTGTCTGAATTTCTAACGGTAGCTTCACCTCAGACCCGTACATGAGCATGTAGGTTGTACACTAAGTGGGAGTCCTGAAATTTTTCCGGTAGGCCCACAAAGCTTCTAGCAATTTGTTGTGTCAATCCCTTTTATTTTCATCCAATTCTTTCTTCAAAATTTGTACCAATGTTTTGTTGAAGGCCTCAGCCAATCCATTTGCTCTGGGATAGTAAACCATAGAGTATCTCCAATATATCCTGTGTCTTTTGACGAAATTGTTAATTTTGATGCTTTTGAAACCTATCACATTATCAGAAATTATTCTGTGCGGTACACCAAAATTGTAGACGACTTGGATTTTGAAGAACTAAAGAACGTGCTATGCTGTAACCTCTCGTTGTGTCACTACCTCTGCCCATTTGGAGAAATAATCTGTAGCAGCAAGTATAAACCTGCATCCTTTGGAGGATGGAGGGTCTATCAGACCTATTATGTCTGTGCCCCAACATTCAAATTGTCACGAAGCAACAGTTGGATGTAGCACATTCAGAGATTTGTGTAAGACCATCCCTTGCACCTGACATTGGTTACATCTTCTGGTTGTATCCATGCAGTCGGACATCATTTCTGGCCAATAATATCCTACCCTTTTGATTTTTTGTTTCATCTTCAGCCCTAACTGGTGAGCGCCACACAATCCGACATGTACTTCTTTAACAATATTTTGTGCCTCGGTTCTGCTTAAACATCGTAGCCACATCTGGTCGAATGATCTCCTGTAGAGGACATCACCTATTAGAGTGTATGATATAGCCCTTTTTGTAATGTGATACGCTTCAGACCTGTCCTCTGACAGCTTTCCAGTTTGCAAATATTCTATTAATGGCTTGCGCCAATCTTTATTGATGTCTTCAACCGCAATCATTGTTTGTTATTCTTTTCCAAGCTTTTGTAGAGTTCCGAGATCGATTCGATACAAAACTTGTCTTCCTTGTACTGTGATTTCAATGGAATCCTCCGAGGGACATGCCAATTCCTTAGCGCATTTTGCTAGAGCGTCGTCATGAGCGTTATTTCCCTGAGGAATTTGGTAGAAAGTCACATTGAGGATCTGCTCCAACAGCTTCATCATGTACTAATTGTATTTTGCTAGCCATGGTTTCAAAATTTTATATTGTCGGGCGACTTGCTGGATGACGAGTTGTGAGTCGCGAAAGATGACAATATTTGTTATAACCATCAAGATTATTAACTCTAATCCGGTGATTAGAGCTTAATATTCTACTTTGTAGTTGGTACATGGATTTGTAAACTGCTATGAGAACCTTAGCATACCCTTATCTGGCGTGATAAAGATCAAACTGATGCATGCTATGCCTAGTATGGCCATGCTCGATCTTTTATCTTTCCTAGCTGATGAAGCACCGTCGAAGTACATCTCCCAGCATTGCACACTAGAGACTTCCCTTTGTATTATCTTCTCATCTGGTAGCTCATCATTGAGTGGGGTCCCAGTTGGTAGTGGGCGTGTAGCGAGAAAGTCTGCTTGAACCTGTCTCTTGATAGCACGGAGGGGAACATAAGTCATATCAAACTGCAATAAGATCATTGACCATCTTGCTAGACGTCTGGAGAGTGTTGGTCTAGGGTAATCTTATGAGAAAGCATGTAATGTCTAAGCTTTTGAGCGGCAAAAATTAATGCTAAACAATGCTTCTCAATGGGTGGATACCATATCTCTGTCGGTATTAGACGATGACTCAAATAATAGAGTGTGTTTTCATTTCCCTCATCATTGACTTGGGCTAAGAGGGCTCCAAGAGAGTCGTCTAAGGTTGCGGTATAAAGTATCAATGGTTTTCTTAGGATAGGGGCTGCCAAAATAGGAGGTGTCATTAAGTATTATTTAACATCCTCAAGTGCCCGCTAGCATTTAACTTCCGAAATGAATTTGGCATCCTTTTTACTTAATGTCGAGAAGAGCTTACACCTACCTGAGATATTAGAAATAAAGCGTCTCAGATATGCCAACTTTCCCTAGAAGGAACGTAGTTGTTTCAAGGTTTTAGGAAGAGGCACTTCCAAGATAGCTTTAATCTTATCTGGTTCATTCTTGATTCCCCGATGACAAACAACGAATCCTAAAAACTTCCCAGAGGTAACACCAAACGCGCACTTTAAGGGAATCATTTTAAGGTCATATCATCATAACCATTCAAACATGATTCTCAAATCATACAAATGGTCTATATTTTATTTACTTTTGATGACCAAATCATCCAAATAGCATTCCACTTGGTTGTGAATGAGGTCGTCAAAAATCTTTATCATTGCACGTTGGTATGTTGTTCTAGCGTTCTTTAACCCAAACGACATCAGAAGATCCCAATCGGTGTTCTGAAAGCTGTAAGTGTTGCATCCTCAGGAGCCATCTAGATTTGGTTGTATCCCGACGATGCATCCATAAAAGATAACATTTTATGTGTAGATGAAATTTCCACCATTATTTTTGGTATTGGTAGTGGAAACTCGCCTTTTGGACATGCCTTGTTCAAATCTCCAAAGTCGACGCAAACACAAATTTGTCCATTTTTCTTTTTGACTGGTATAATGTTAGCAAACCATGTGGGGTATTGTTCTTCTTTCAAAAAGTTAGCATCTATTAATTTGTTCACTTCTGCAATTACTTGTTGCTCTATTTCAAGGCGTATTTTTTAGGGAGCTTGTTTTATTGGGGTCATATCTTTTTCTACCCCAAGTTTATGAACTGCAACCTCTGCTGACATTCCTGACATTTCATCATAACTCCATGCGAAGCAATCTTTGAATTTTGTTAACACTTTGATCAACTCTAGAGATTCTTCATTGTTGAGTGGAGAAATTATAAATGTAGGTCGGGTTTGTTCTTTAGTCCCAAGGTTGATTTCCTTCAATTCATCAACAGTTGACTTGATTTCTTCTTCAAATTTTAGCTGAGCATCTTCTATTAGCTGATTAGTAGAGTCATCCTCTATATCGAGGCAATCCCCTTCTAATTCACTAACAACCATGCAAAATTCTGAATCATCGACAGTCCCGACTGTACCAAATCTGAGACCCTCTTTTAAGTTAGGAGTTTGACTTTTAACGCTCCATAACTTTTCAAAAAGTTGTAATTTATCGTTTGATATTTGTTTTGGCAAGTGTCCCTGTTGAATTAAATTTTGTACATAAGGCAAAAAGTAACCAAAAGGTAATTCCATTAATTCATTAGGACCATCATCCAAATTTACATTATTTTCAAGATTACTAGAAATAGAAGCACGGTAAAATTTGATCGCTTTAAACCAGCACTACGGACTTCCTTGACCTCGAAACTTTTAACCTTTTGAAGGAGGATTGGAGCAAAAGGTCATAGCATTCACATAGTGATTTATCCGATCATACATTGTCTAATATTTGCTTTTCTCGGCGTCTTCTAAGAATATCATGTATTGAGGTTTCTTCTACTTTTTCATCATTATTTCATCTTGGGAACTGTCCTCATCGCCAATGTTGATGGTTGACCTAGTCTATTCAATGATTAAGTTGGTTCTTCCCCGCCCACGTCCTCGGCCATGACCTTGGGTGCGCGAACTAAAAGAACATCCACCAATTTGTTGCAAACGAGTTGTGAAAGATTGCTGAAGCAGAGTTGAATGGCCCTGCCATTGTACTTGTTCTCAATCTACACTATTGTTTCTCATAGTTTCACCAGAGAAAACAACTTTCTTCGGAAGCGCGTAGTAGGCAGCATCCAACTTCATGAACTGAAAACGGTGGTAAATCTGTCTTGATGCAATGTTCTTGTCCTTCTTTGTAGTACTTGATGCCTTCATGTAGAGATGATGGAACCAAGTTGTGTTCATGAATCCATGATCAACCCAGTAGAGCATTGAAAGAGGTCTCGGTATCGTTGACATGGAATTTAGCGATTGTTACTAGTTCTCCTATCTTTATGAGTAATGTAATTGATCCAAGGGCTCTTTCTCCCTTTTGGTTGAATCCTCTTAGCATCAATTTATCGGCTGTAATCTCTTGTAATTTGATGTCCAAATAGGCCAGTGTCCGTAGACTCATCAAGTTAAGTGATGCTCCAGGATCTACTAAAACTCTAGACAACATAAATCTACCAATGTTAACGGAGATGTAGAGTAGTCGGTTGTGGTCGGCGATACCAAGCATCAAATCTTCATCTATGAAGGTTACCCCAGGTTGTTCTTTCAATTAAAAAACTTCATCTGAGGATTTGCTGGCCAACTAGGATAAGCAAATCTTTGGGTCAAGTAAAGCTGTAACCAGAGACTCTCCAATCTCTTTTGATAGGATCAGAGTGTCGTAGATGCTTAATCGGGACAGAAACTTCCTAAGATGAGCTAGCACACTGTAATCCACTTTGTACGATCCTTCAATTTTCTCTTGGTTGTGTAGTTCTTCCACTGGTTGAGGTGGAGGAATCTTTTCTCGAGTTACTATTTATTTTCTTTTATCTGTGGAGTTATTTTTGGGGGCAATACTTTCTCGTTCCTTAAGTTTACTTCCGTAATTTCTTCTTCTTGAGATATCATTGTTGAATCTTTCAGTGTTTCTTCTTTGTCAGAAAGATCTAGGTTGATGGCAAATGGTGCACCCGGGCGCTCGAGGATTGGTTCCTCACTCCCGGTGCTGTCATAGCTAGTATCGTTGTTGTCTTCTTCAGTGTTGTTAGCAAGTTCATCAGACTCAAGTACGATTTGAGGATCATTGTAGGAATAGAAATCGAGGCTAGATTGGTCATTATCTATTACGTCATCACTAGAAACAGTTAAAATGTAGCCAAAAACACAATCATTATATTCATAAGACCTCAAAGAGGCAAGAAGATAATCATACAAAGTCAGGGATTCAAGGATTTTCTTCCCTGAATCTTAGATAACCAATCTAGTAGAGGCAGCCCCTTTCCTACCCCCCGTGCTATCAATCTTCANTCTTAAATATTCTTTCGGGATCTTTATATTTCCTTCTTTGAGGTATTTCTCGAGTCAATCGTTAAAGATGAAACATTCTTCTATAGTGTGCCTGAGAAACCGGTGGTACAAACAATAATTTGGTTCTTCTTTCTTGTCAACTTCTTCGGGCTTCTTTGGATCTGGTAATCTGAACTCAAGCTTCTTCATCAGACTTCTAAAAATTTTAGACACGACTTCATCTTTGAAAGAATACACCATTTTCTCTTGTTCTTCCAGAGATATTCTGTTATTTTTTGTTCGAGATGATCCTCCTTGAGGCGGTCGCTGTTTAGACTGGCTATTCTATTTCTAATTTTGTTGTGATGAAGATTTGCGAGGATTTTCAACATATATCCTTAGTGTTTGTTTTCCCTTGTCGACAATTCCTACTGTTCCCGACTTCTTTTCATACACTCTGGTTGCCTTGGACTTCTTGTGCGAATCCATGTGTTTGATTACTTTTTGAGGACTGCTAGCCATCCTAAGTAGCTTCTTGAAGGATTTGATGGTGAGTCCCTTGAGCATGAAAGCTATTGAGCCATGAATGCTTTTGAATAAAATCTTAATTGTGTGGTGTTCTTGTAGCTGAAGTTCACATTTCATGCTAAGGTTTTTCCACCTCAAAATGTAATACACCAAAATCTCGTTGGGCTTTTTGCTTTTCCATCATGAGTTCTCCTATGGATACATGGTGTTGCGCTCCGACAAATCTCTTCACAAATAATTGTTCAAGCTCGGCAAAAGTTTTCACTGATTCGTTGGGAAAATTGGCATACCAATCGAAGGTGATCCCTGAGAAGCTGCTAACGAATTATTGGAAGTGTAGAGCTTTGTTATTTCTTGTGTTGCCAAAACTGGCTAAGAAGTGTGCTATATGTTCTCTAGGATTTCCAGTCTAATCAAATATCTTAAAGTTCGGGGCCACGAAACCCTTAAGAAGGGTACGACTTTGAATTCCTCCAGATAGGGTCTCCCCTTTAGAATCAACGCACCGCCCTTAGATTAGGTTAAGGCCTCTCGAACTTGGCCAAACATTTGCTTAATTTCTTTCTCTGGTATAGAGCACGATGGACAATCCTTCTTTGGTTGTTCATCTTTGTTTGCTGAGGCAACTCCTCTTCTTTCATCCATGATATGGATGATTTCTGGTTGGTTGATCTCCAGAGAGGCTAGTTACGGTGCTTGTGATTCCCCTGAATGGTGGCCATGGCAGTCATGGCAGTGGCCATCTCTTCTATCCTTTTCTCCAGTTGGCCGACTTGCTCATACCTTACAAGAATAACCTTACGTAGCTCATTTACAGCGTTCTCTTTGATGAGAGCTTGAACCTCGTGCACAGATGTAGCGGCTCTAGTTCTGATAACATGAACATCCATGAAATCTTCTTCAAGGTAGTTATTATAGTCAAAATCTTCATCATCATCATCATCGATGGAGACTCCATGCTCTCAAGCCAAGTTGGAAATCTCTACTCTGACCATTTCAATATTTTCTTCGATCATTGATTCTTTGATAGTTCTAAGATCTAGAGGACCCTGTTGGACCTCCTCCTCTTGCTCTTCCATTGCACTAGCAATTGCTGCGACGATGTCAGATACTTTGAACACTGGCTTCATTCCGTAATCTTGTCCTATAGGCTTAAGTTACTGTATTGGTACAACAAACTTAGGTATCTACTCCTTCTTCTTTGACGGTGATGTCTCAAGATGGGGTGTCCTGCCGGAAATATCGGGATGTCAAGGAGAAGTATGCTCCCCATGGTGTAGACCAACTACGGTACCGGGTAATTTCTTCATATTTTCCTTTGAAATTTAGGAATGTATTTAAGGTGTGTGATCGGTAGGATTGTCAGACCCAGTCTTGAGTTAACTGGTCGATGGCCGATGGTCCTGGTAGTGGTGGAATTTGTGATGACAATAGCGGTATCAACTCTGCTTCCCAAGCGGAACCAGACGGGAATATGAGCAGGCAAATCTTCAGTTAACCTTTGAGGTCGTTTGACAGACTTCATGTCATTTAAAATTTCTTTCTTCATATGAGGGGAAATTGCATGCCCCACTTGTTTAAGTAATTCATTGATTGAACAACCTTCTTTGGCGGCTAGCCTCTAAAAAATTGCACTCACTCAGGTGATAGGAGTAGACTTCTTTCTCGTCACACCCTATCCAAGAGGTAATGGTAATGTAGCGGTAATTTTTCGAAATACTCTCGTATCCATCGGTATCCATTAAAGGATGGAATCTACTTCCTCACAAAAATGGATATACTTTCGGTAATTCTAACTCCTCTAGGTGAGGATTTTCCTCGACAAGTATTTTTTCAAGAGTCTGGGCTTTAGTAGCCCTCCGAAGTCTTCTTTTGCAGTTTATCCTCTGAGTTCAGGTTAGTGGTGCAGTTCTTAAACTTGATTCAATTTCAAATACTGGTGGCTAGACAACCAATCCCTTAGTCGGATTTTCAATGATCATTACTTCTTTCCCCTTAGCGGCAGTGGGAACAGCTGGCTTAGTAGGTGCCGTAGTGACAACATTAGTCTTGGCCTTCTTAAAAGAAGTAAGGTCCTGAAGATAGTTCAGGTCGAATTCAACAGAAAGCTCCTGAATTTTTGGAGCGGTGACTTTTATTTTGATGAACGAGGCCTTCCCGAGGATAACCTCGAGGTCTTCAAATCCGGCTCTAAACTTAATGATAGGAGCAACATTGCGGGCTTCATGGCTCAACTGCAGGCTGCAAGAAAAAGTCAGCATTGGATAGGCCATTACAACAGCTTTAAAATAGAAATTTATGGGGTTAGCTATATGGCTAAAACCTTGTAATCTTACTACAGGCATTGAAAACTAATAGAGGTCGATCTATAGACCAGGTAAGTCTTAATTTGTGGGGATTTTAAAATTTTTAGTAAAAAGGTAATTTAAAAGTAGAAAAATTTAATTAATTTTGAAGCGCGTGCAACATAACACAATTTGATTTAATTTGCAAAATAGCAAATCACACTTGGAAGGGAGATGTGAAGTGTTTAGCACCTAGTGCAAGACCCACTTAGCAACATACAATGCCCAGGTGGAACTAGTCCACCAACACACCTATTGGGGGTCCAACCCCACATGAAGATTAAAAGAGTCCTTAATGGCCTTCTGAACCCCTCCGTTCAAAGGTGATTGAACAGACAGTTCTGAAGTCCAAAGAGTTGACCGTACTTTCCCAAGACAAAAATGGATAAAGTTTGTTAGCGAAAGAAGAGTAATTTAGTCAAAGAGGGACATGAAAACATTACTGATGTGTGAAGATAATATTTCATTTTTGAATGGAGAGAAAAGCTTATCCTCCGTGGAGTCACCAGAAGCTGTCGATACTTTTTTGGTTGGAGGAGTTGCCCGTAAGAAGCTATCAGTTACCGGAATCAAAATCCCGTCGCACATTTCGGAAGGGCATTTTTAGTTACACACATATATTTAATTTAAAAAATATGAAATCAAACTGACCCTATATTTTTCATAGTTTAAATGAAAGAGCGCTGCCCGAAGGATAAACACAAGACTTGAGGATGAGACTCGATCAAATAAATTGAGAAACATATGATGTTCTTTTGATCTGTGAAATCATTTTATTTTTTGTCAATTTCCCCTATTCAATATGAAAACTTAAACATGGTTAATATTAAGCTGGGTTTTGGGCAAGCTTCCTATAAGGGCAAGCCCCTATAGTTAATTACATCCTAAATGACCAAAGTCATCTAGGAAAACTCTCGATAAAAATCAGGAAATATTATCTTCAAAGATTTAAAAAGGATAGGAATTTTCAATGAGATCGGACAAAGAGGTGTGAAATCGGAATGGTTTAAATTTGGAACATTTATTTTAGAGTCTAAAGGAGGAAGAATTATGGGAATGTCATAGATCTCGGGGAGAACCTCGATGACTTCCCAAGTTATCCTAATGTTTGGCTTCAGTTTTGAGGAGAAATGTTTAGGTGTTTTATCCTGCATACTTTATTTTTTATGGCTCACATTTAAGTTAAACGATTACACAAATATATTAGAAGATGTTAGGATTTAGGTCGTGAAGGACGACAACCTTGGAATCCTAAGACCAGTTAGGGCTTATATTGTACAACAGATTTGTACAAAGGCCTAAAGATGAGGTGAGAATTGATGTTGCATAAGCAAACTACCTTGAAGACATATGGATTTTTTTATTTAATTATAAGAAAGGAAATTGTTTTGCTAGGGAAGACAGGTTTTGCTGGTGAAGATGGTCATGCTGCCCATCATGCTAGCTTCAAGCTCCTTGCTGTAACGAGTTTAAGTTTTCAAGGGTGTCAAGTTATGATGTCAAATCAGGTAGCCTTATGGTTGTAGTTCTTTAAATATTATGGGGCATGTTAAAGTTGATTAGAGTGACACTGAATAGAATCCTATGGTTCCCTCGTTCCAGTACCACTATTTTCTATTGGATTCACTTAGTTCAAATAAATTTACTAAACTCAACTCGATGAGTTCCATAGTTTCATTTAGACCGTGGGAAGCCTCATTAGCGACCGTAGGCTACCTCCTCCGAGGGATTCCAAATAATCTGATAGAGACAACTTAATTTATTTGTAGTTATTTTTTTGTGTGATGTTTGTGATAAAATTTTGAGTTGCCTTATATTTTTAATGTTGTGGATGTGATTTTTATCTTGGTTGATTTTAGGTTTGGTTTTGGTTTTGGTTTTGTGGCTATCCTAAAAGTTTTAATTTTCCTGCAGAGTGATATTGTTGTTTAGCATGCAATTTTGTGTTTTGTTCATACATGCAGGTAAGTAAGCATAATGTGGAAAACTTAAGAAAGATAATGATGTAAACTATAAAAGCGTACCGGGAGAGTCTTCTCATTCCACCACCTGAAACTCAAAATGCTTGCTAGAGAATTTTATGTAAAGCGAAAAAAGTAAGGTTTTAGTTACCTACCTAAACCGAGGTCATAACTTGGTGAGTCCTTATTTGGTTGATTAAGGATGATTTTTGTTAAGTAAAACATATTAAGTTTAGTAGACTTCTAAGGTATCTAACAGGTCTAGAGGAAAAAGCAGGTCCATGCTTCCCTCTCAGGACCTGGTGAAAAGCCTCGAGCACTTTTAAACTTATTATGCTGCTTAATAATTCATCCTATGAATACCTTTAATGCTCAGTGAACATTGATGTTTCAATTATCCTTAAGAGTAAGGTAATTATCATTTTCCATTTAAGTTGAAAGTTATGTAGGTTAAGATCCATAAAAGGGGCAAGTTAGCGTTATTGAAACAGTTAACCGATTTGAGTTCTAACTTGGGCTTATGGAGTTCAAAGGAGTTTTACTTTATATTCATACTTCTAATTCTTATTTAATCAAATTTGGTATTAGCTTAAGTCATCACTAAGATCTTTAGACCTAGTTAGATGTCTTGGTTAGTTTGAAGGAAATTGAATTTTTAAGTGATAATAACTATTCATTTTCAAAACACTTAAATGACATTTGAACATCAAGTATGGGTATTAAATTAGTGAGTTATCAACTTCCAAATTCATACCCTTAAGTCTAAGATCATTTAATTTAATAGACTTCCTAATTTTAATACATTTAAGATTACAAATTTATCCCTTGATTTATGAAAGAGTGAGGTTGGTTTCTACCAATTAATCCCCTTGTGTTTCACTCATCCAAATAAGTTAGTTAAAATCAGAGGTTACCCTTTTCCCTCCTTGAATTAAGCTTAACTATTAATTAAGGCTAAATTTCCAAAATTACACTTTTGTCTTTAAGGATCTATTACTTCATAATTTGTCAATATCAATCCAAATGACTTTGGAATTTTTATCTCACCTCACTTATGGGTCAATTAAGACATCAAAGGAGAAAATGTGATTTTTCAAAATTTAATTTAATTTACATATTTATTTTAAATTAAAAGTAGGATTTTTTAAAGAAAATTTTATAACTTGACCAAGGTAAAGCCTAATCGATTGAAATTTTTACTAGAGGTAGACTTAGTGCATAGAAGCATTGGGGCCAAATTTTGATGATTTATGAAATTATATTTGATGTTTAAGAATTACTTTAGCTGTAAAGTATTTATTAATTACAAAATATTTTGAATGTGGAAAATTAAGTTTCCATACGTTTATTTAATATTTCTGTGGTCAAGGATTTTGTTAGAATTATTTTAGTGAAAATCAATTTTTAGCCTTTAAAAATTACTTTAAGCTTCAAACTTCAATATCTATAGTTAGAAAATTAGGAAAAATAGTCCAATTATTCTTAAGTGCTTAGAAAAAAATTTAGAACATTTCATAAATTTAATTGTTTTTGTGATTTTTATCATTTTTTTAAATTATTTAAATATTAAAAATCGGCTAAAAATGAAAATTTTATTTTAATTACCGTTTTATTTTTAAAAAAATCCTCTGACCACAAAGAACTCCAAAAATCAATTTTTATAATTTTTTGAGTCATATTTTACTTATTAAAATTTATTTTAGTGTTAAAAATGACATTCAACATAGAAAATCAATTTGTGTTATCAAATGAGCTCCAAATGTTTTGAAAGTTTATGGAGAGTTCTTTGAACTTTAAATCACACTGGAGATTAAAAATTAAGTCATANAAAAATTATTTTAGTGTTAAAAATGACATTCAACATAGAAAATCAATTTGTGTTATCAAATGAGCTCCAAATATTTTGAAAGTTTATGGAGAGTTCTTTGAACCTTAAATCACAGTGGAGATTAAAAATTAAGTCATTTAGATGTTTGTATTCTCAATGACTTAACCCATGAAATATTTTCCAAATGGTTCTCTAGTCATGGAAAACCTTTAAAAATTTTCTTGAAAATTTCTAAGCAATATGCTAATTATTATGATTAATTTTTNTAGATGTTTGTATTCTCAATGACTTAACCCATGAAATATTTTCCAAATGGTTCTCTAGTCATGGAAAACCTTCAAAAATTTTCTTGGAAATTTCTAAGCAATATGATAATTATTATGATTAATTTACGCAAATAATAGACATAAACTTGGAAAATATGGATCTCTGTCTCGATATATCCTCTGACTTTGGAAAAATCAAAGGATGTTCTCTAAGACAGAGCCAACAACATGCAAAAATTTCAAGTCATGATGAAATGTCTACATGAATGGAGAATTAAAGACTCAAAATAGTGTTTAATTAATTAAAATAAAATATGCATCAAATAAATTTCAAACCATTTTCACATTATTATCCTCTGTTCACTAAACAAGAGTTTATTTTTATTTTATTTTTATGATTTTTCTACACCAAGATATAGATTTTTGAAGTTAGGGCTATTTATTTAAATAAAAAATACCCTATTAATCTATTTAAACACGAGACATAGCGTCAACATATGACGGCTCCAAAACTCCAAGAGACATCTTCTGATTTGGGGCTGCCATCCACCTCAGCGATGACTCGGCCCGTGGTTCACGTAAGAAGATGCTATCCGACTAGATCTCATTCGTTGATGAAATAAACACGCGATTGTATGGCTCCCCGTCTTCATCCCCAATGCCTTAACCTGAGAACCATTCTTTTTCAAAGTTTGATATCTCGTTCATTTCTCAACCAAATTTAGTGCGGCTTGTTTCTAAATGCTTGTCTTGACTAGTAGAACATATCCATGCGGTAATCAAGCCTAATCAAATGGAGAATCAAAATAGGCTCAAGAAGAGGGGGAGTTCAATACCTTTGCTCTGAGAAGGGATGCTTCAATTAGAGGTGCTCGAAACATTTGTGAAAGGCCTAGGTATAAATTTGAGCAAGCTCAATTTCAGGTGTTGGTCAAGAGCTATGCTAGAGGCTTTGTGAAAGGGAAATTTGATGGGTCTTCTCCTTTTTTCAATGTGTTGAAGGTGTGGGTGAGTTTAATATTATTTTGGTGGAGTGTAGAGGTGTGGAGAGCTCTGTCCTGTCTTCGGTAAGGTTTTGAGCTCAAAAATTGAACTCCGACAAGGGGACTTAGAGCAATGTAGTGGTTGAGTTGCACTGAGGAGGTCTCAAAGAGGCTATGAGAGCAATTTTGGACGGCTCTCACTGAGAAATTTTTAGCACCACTTCATGTCCGTGGAGGGGAGTTTTTTTATAAAATTTGGCTTAAGGTTGCTGTCATGGCCAATTAGGGGGTGAAAAGTGATGCTTAGGTGCAGGGCAAAGAGGCTCTAACGATTAATTTGGATGAGGTGGCCTCTAAGTTTGAATTGGGTTTTAATTTTTTAGGTTGGCTCAAAGTTTTTGTGTTTTTCGGCTACTAGGCCAACTGGCCAGGTTAGGGGAGGTGGCTAGGAGGTCACGTGAGCCAAGGAAATATGTCACAACAATTAATTGGGTTTGTGTCTGATATAGGCAAAAATTGTCTTGGCTTAAGCCAATTTGGAGTCAAATCCCTTGATTTTGGGGACCCTTGGTCCATGGCTCATTTGAGTGGTTCTATGGGGTTTGTCTTGGTCAATAGTGTTCAAAATTTAGCTGTGGTGGTCCTTGGTTGGCCAATTTGGCTATGTTAGGTCAATTTTGGTGAAGGGGCCCATGTGGGTGCAAGTGACCAAAACTTGGGTTTGGGCAATGCTAGCCATGTTAATTGACCCATTTGATTGATGCATTAGATGTAGATGATTGTAATGAACATTTTTGGTGAAGAATTTAAAGAATTTTGAGTTCAATTGGAGTGTCAATTTGAAGGACTTTTGGATTTTGGTCAATTTGGGCAAGTTGGGCTAGACTTGGGTCTAGATTGGGCTAGGCTTGAGCTAAGTCAAAATAAATTGTTGAGAATTGTGAATAAGAATGTGATGAAGACTTTTTAAGATGGATTGGGTAGCAATTTTGGGGTTAAGACAATCAATTTAGTGAAATTTAGAGGCATAGCCAATTCGAGGTAAAATTTGGGGCTTTTGACTTAGATTGAAATTAAATAAGATTGAGGATTTAATAATGCCAATTTAAGGTCTATTTTGATGTTTAGAAATGTTATGAAGAGTTTTAAATATAAATTGTGGCAAATTGAGTGGGCTATGAGTTTAATTGGGTGAGATCAAGTCATGTAGACAAAATTGGGGGTTGGCGTTAGATCAAAATTGGGCTCAAAGCATGGACCAATTGAGCCTAGATTTGGTTTAAATTGGTCACATGAAAGGTTAATGTAAGTTTAGGATTGAAATTGGGGGAAATTGGGACTTATTTGATGGACATTTGAGGTAGATTTGGGGAGATTGGGCTTTCTAAGGGAAATTTGAGGGTTTTGAACAAAGATAGTCAAATTGGCAAAATTGGGTCATATGATTGTTGAGAAANGAAATTGGGGGAAATTGGGACTTATTTGATGGACATTTGAGGTAGATTTGGGGAGATTGGGCTTTCTAAGGGTAATTTGAGGGTTTTGGACAAAGATGGTCAAATTGACCAAATTGGGTCATATGATTATTGAGAAGAATGAAATTAGGAATATTTTGAAGGTTTTGGGAATTTTTGGAATTTTTGGGAATTTTTTTAAATTTTGGGCTAAGGAGGGGTATTTTGGTAATTTGGCAATTTTTTGTGATTTTGGGTAATTTGGGTATTTTAAAAAGTTTTGAAATCACCTTTAAACAAATTTGGGTATTTTGGGTAAATTTAGGAATTTTGGCCAAATTTAGGGTTTCAAGGATACTTAGTTAATTTGGGGGAGTTTAGGGACAAAAGGCCAAGTTGGGTATCTTTGGTAGAATTAGGGAGCTAACCAAGATAAATAAGCCATGGAACAATGGAAAACCCATTTGGGTCCTCTATGTATAGGTCTTAGCTAGACCCTAGCCTATGACAGTGGTTTTAGGGAACCATCTACATGAGTCTCCGAAAGGATCAAGGAATCAAGGTCTAGGAATTTTGGGTTAGGTTATTGAGTGATTGTAAGTCAGGTGATTGTAGTGAGTTCCTTAGCTCTAGAAGAACACCCAAGGTCAACCCTAAGGACAAACATTCTTATGGGAACAATACCCCACCTACTAAGTGCTAGAGGTTAGGACCAATATGTAGAGCTTCAAGTTGAATAAAGAGGAGTTTAGAATTTCTATTGGTGAGGGTTCCTTTTGTAATTTTTTAGGAATAGTCAACAGAAAAGTCCTATGGCTAGACCCTAGGTATTAAAGAGGAAGAACTTGACCTCAACCAAAAGTGAGGTCAATAGTATGTAGTAGGCAGCATCTTCATGAATGTCAACTTCAAGAATTTAAAAAGGTTGTAGATCTCCCTTGATGCAATGATCTTGTCCTTCTATGTAGTACTTAATGCATTGTTGTAGAGATGATAGAACTATATTGTGTTCATGAGTCCATGGTCAACCCAATAGAGCATTAAAAATGGTCTCGACATCAATGATATGAAATTTAGATGTTATTGCTAGTTCTCCAACCTTCATAAGCAATGTATTCGATCCAAGGGCTCTCTGTCCTTTTTGGTTGAATCCTCTTAGCATCATTTTATCAGTCGTAAGTTCTTGGGCTTCAGTATCGAAATAGGCCAATGTCCTTAGTCTCATGAAGTTGAAGGATGCTCCAGGATATACTAAAACTCTGGACAACATAAATCGACTGATGTTAACGGAGATGTAGAGTGGTCAGTTATGGTCGGTGGTATCAAGCAACAAATCTTCATCTGTAAAGTTTACCCTGGGCTGTTCTTTCAACTTGCAAACTTCATCTGAGGATGTGTTGGCCCACTGAGCTAAGCAAATCTCTGCGTTAAACAAGGCTGTGACCTGAGATTCTCTCATCTCCTTTAATAGGATTAGAGTGTCGTAGATGATTATCAGGTCGGCAACTTCCTAAGATGAGCTAGCACGTTGTAATCCACTTTGTATGGTCCACCATTTTTCTCTTGGTTGTGTGGTTCTTCCACTGGTGGAGGTGGAGGTAGCTCTTCTCAAGTTAATTTTTGTTTTCCTTTATCGGCTGAGCTGTTGTCGGGGCTAATACTCTTTCACTCCTTAAGTTTACTTCTGTGATTTCTTCTTCTTGTGATATTATTGTTGAATCTTCCAATGCTTCTTCTTTTTTAAAAAAGATCTAAATTAATGGCAAGCGGCACACAGCGGCACTCGAGGATTGGTTCCTCACTCCTGGTGCTTTTGTAAGCGGTATTGTCAATGACTTCTTTGGTCTTGTTAACGAGTTTATCGGACTCAAATACGATTTTAGGAACATTTTGTGAATCAAGATCGGGGATAGATTGGTAAAAATCAATTATGTTATCACTAGAAAAAGTTAAAACTTAGCCAGAATCATAATCATTATATTCATAAGACCTCGGAGGGGCAAAAAGATAATCATACAAAGTCAGGGGTTCCATGACATTCTTCCCCAAATTCGAGACAACCAATCTAGTAAAGGCAGCCCCTATCCTACCCCCTGTGCTATCAATCTTTATGATAGTGTTCTTCTTCTTCTTTATCCTTGATGATGACGTATCTCCTGGTGAAATATTTATCTCGGGCTTGGCAGCCTGAAGACTCTGAACGGAGGCTTGTCTTGATGCTTTTTGGATTTCGCTCAATATTTTCTTGGATGATTTGCACTAAACTTCATTCTATCGATCTTTTCCAATGTGTGCGGAAGAATGCTTTGATGAATTATGGATTTGGTTTAGGACCCTCTTGAGCTCATCCCAAGTCATGCTCCATCCGTCTTTCCCAATATACGGATCAATCGAAGAGATTGGCTCGGTTGAAATCACTTTTATAGAACCTTTTTCAGGTTGTTCTAAATATTCTTTCGAGATTGTTATATTCCCTTGTTTAAGATTCTTTTTGAGTCAATCGTTGAAGATGAAACATTCTTTTATAGTGTGCCTGAGCAACTTGTGGTATGGAAAATAAATTGGTTGATCTTTCTTGTCAACCACTTTGGGCTTCTTTCGGTTTAGTAGTCTGAACTCAGGCTTCTTCATCAGACTTCTGAGCATCTTGGATACGGCTTCATCTTTGAAAGAATACACCATTGTCTATCGTTCTGTCAAAGATATTATCTTATTCTCTGTTAGAGATGCTCCTCCGTGAGACGGTCCCTGGTTGGGTTGGCTATTCAGTTTCTAAGCATGTTATGATGAGGATTGACGAGGATTTTCTGCATATATCTTCATTGGTTGCTTTCCTTTGTTGATAGTGGATAATGCTCCTGACTTCTTTTCAAATACTATGGTTGCCTTGGATTTTTTATGAGAATCCATATGTTTAATTTCTTCTTGAAGACTGTTGGCTTTACTAAGTAACTTCTAGAAAGGATTTGATGGTGAGTCCCTTGAGCATGAAAGCTACTGGCCCATGAATTCTTTTGAGTAAAATCTCAATTGTGTGATGTTCCTATAGCTGAGGTTTGCATTTCATGCTAAGGTTTCTCCACCTCAGGATGTAATCTACCAAAGTCTCATTGGGCTTTTACTTTTCCATGGCGTTGCGCTCTGGTAAATCTTTTCACAAATAATTGTTCCAGCTTGATGAATGTCTTAACTGATTCGTTGGGCAAATTAGCATACCAATCAAATGCAATCCCTGACAGGCTGCTGACACACTGTTGAACGAGTAAAGCATCGTTGCTTCTTGTGTTGCCACAACTGGGTTGAAAATGTGCTATGTTTTGTCTGGGATGTCCAATCCCATCAAATATCTTAAAGTTTGGGGACACGAAACCCTTAGGGAAGGGTATGGAATCAAATTCTTCCAGGTAAGTTCTACCTTTCAAAACTAATGCACCACCCTTAGATTGGCTTAAGGCCTCCTGAACTTTTTCAACCATTTGCTTAAATTCCTTCTCTAGCATGACACCCGATGGAAAATCCTTCTTTTGTTGCTCATCCTTGTTTACTAAAGAAAATTCTCTTCTTTCATCTGTCATATGTATAAATTCTGGTTGGTTGACCTCTCTAGAGGCTAGCTGTGGGGACTGAAATTGTCCTTGAATTGTGGTCATGGCGGTCATGGTTGCGGTCATCTCTTCCATTCTTTTTCCAGTTGGCTGACTTGCTAATTCTTTGGAGGATAGCCCTACGCAGGTCATCTCAATATTCTCTTAGACGAGAGGTTGAACGTCACGCGCAGATGTAGCGGTGTTGACCTCACTTTTGGTTGAGGTCTAGAAATTTCTTTAGTAGCCTAGGTCTAGCTAT
>JXCR01123739.1:6163-20926 GCA_002079205.1 Phalaenopsis hybrid cultivar | reverse complement strand
GAGAGAGAGAGAGAGAGAGAGAGAGATCTTATGAGGTAAGGTAACTTGACATTTTTTCTCATTAAAATTTGATGACTTATGATGTGGCAAGGAAAAAATTTGCATCCATTACAACAGAAGATGAATTTTTTTATGCCAATCTAAATAGGATCATGGACGGGCGCGGGAGAGAAAAATCTGAGCAAAGGCTAGAAAAGTATGAAGTTTAAACTTGAAGCTCTCTCGTTCCTACGTGCTACTAATAATATTGCTTATTTGTAGAAATTGTCTATTTTCTTAACCAATAAAGGATAAATTTCTTGAACCACTTCTTTAGTGGGAGAAACTTTTATAGCCAATTCATAAATGAAATGGAAAGGGACACAAAGTAATTGTATTATCTCTAATCTTCAGAAGATGAAAGAAATGAGCCATAAAAGATAAATCAAAAGAACACTAGAGAGAAGCTCTAAAAAATTCAACAATATAAAGCTCAAATAAAAGAAATTGTGTAATCTCGTGCTCTTACAATAAACCTTTATTTATAGGATAAGATTGAGGTATAAGAGCTATAAGAAAATACCAAATAAAATACATGAGCAAAAAGTACAAAATTACCTATTAGTTATTATTTCTAATAAAATGGAAAGTCAAACTAGAAGTTAATTGGTTGGCTTGGAGGAAATGGATGGTTATTCTAGCTGAAGTTACCCAGTTGGTTTTTGTCTTAGAGAATTTTAACACAATTCAATCAATCATGTCAGTTCAACATGAGTTTGCAGCCATTAATTGATGCCATGATTAATGTTTTCAAAAAAGTAAAAAAAAAATATATTAAGGAAAAAGATTACAAAATTTTTATCTTAAAGAAGTTTGAAATGTCAAAAAATAGAAATAGAGACACTTTTAACCTTTGAGTTTGTTGATCATTTTACTTTGTCTTTTAATTGGTCTCATTTTGTTCCAAGCTACATAATTAAGTTTAGCACGAGATTTGATGACATGGAGGTTATTATTAAGGGTTACATCTCCTTTGAAGCCATGAAAATTGAGAAAATACTAGCGACAAGTCAATAACCAATTTTAAACATATCTCTATTGGATTAGTTTTGTCATATTGACAGTAATAAATCAATAGCTTAAACATTTCTAAAACATATAGCCCCTCTACTCTCTATATTTACTACAATGACTTACTCATGGCCCTTAAAAATTATCAGTACCTTTGTAGCCTATAATTAAGGTGATAGTTGTGACTTTAGTCAAAATTTTTAAGCTAGCAATGCATGATATGCCAATTGTTCCTAGTGTATGGTGAAGGCACATCAAAAGAGGGTGCAAGGTGAACTGTGTGTTTTATTTACTCATTAAAAATATTTTTAAATTTTACCTTTCACTCTACATTATAAATTAAGGATAAATAAATTGATCTAAAAAATCATTGTTTTGGATGCAATACATCACACAAGATTGCTCAACTATATGATTTTGCTAGAATAAAGGTTTTAAAAAAAGTAAGCACCATAACATAAAATTATTCAAAGATATGTAAATAATTAGGTGCAAAAATGTAAAATAGATAACATAACTGATATTTTTTTTTTGTGATTTGACAGCACTCGAAGACCTACAAACACGCCTAGCAAACTTCTTCATTAGAAAACCAATACTAAAAATAAAAGACCGAATTAATGAGGCAAAAAATCCCTTTAACAAGTCCTTGTGTCAAAAATTTACCTCATACACTAACTCGACCTGAACTCAACTCAAAAACTTTGGGTTCGGGTCAGTTTAAGGATAAAAAATTTTAATCAGCTTAAATTTTGTAGTCAAGTTCAGGATGACCAACCAACTTAAAAATGAGCTCAAAGCTATATTGATTCAAAACCAACCTGCCAACTCTGATTTGAACCATGACTGATTCAAAATTGAACAAATTTTGACCCAAATAGTTGTTATTTCANTCGGAAGCCAAGTATTTGAGGAATCGAAGAAGAGACTTCGAGTAAAAATGAAATGCCGTGCATCTCGAGCGCGCGGAGAGCGATGAAGTAATTACCGCCGGACTAGAATAGAACTGAGGTCATCCGAAGTGAAGGCAGGGCAAAGGAGACCAAGGGTATAAAATGCTCGGATTTTTTGAGATAATTACGGAATAGCCACGAAGGAAAGACGTGGGCCCAGAGTCGTGTCAATCGAGCACTGTAGGTTATGGGTGACTAAGGCAGTCTAGTATCGTGGCATCATCTTTGAAGAATTTAGAGTCACGCTGTTGGCATAGTTGCATGTAAAAGCATCTCCAGGTGGCGAAATGGTTCAGGTAATTCAGACTCGACCGCTTAAGAAACTGAATTATTGCTCCTGATATAGTGCTGAAGGAGCACGCCAGGAAAAAAAATTGCTATGTACGTACACAATATTGCTTGTTAGTAGGTTATAGAGATGATATTTAGTTATATTCGCTTTATATCTCTGTAATCTTAACTTATGTATAATCTACAGAGGCGCGTAATTTGTTAGAAAATACAACTAAGTTACAAGTACATTACAGAAATATTACAATTGGTATAACATTGCATTTCATGTAAGCAAGCTCTGAGTATCTCTTAGGTACNTTAAAAAGCTCACAATCTCTCAATAGAATTATGAGTTCAAGGAAAATACTCTTCACACACTAAAATAGAAATAGTGGCCACTGACGGTTTATAAATTATCTTAGTGATTGAGTTAAACAATAACATTATTAGAATAGTTTAAGCCTTAATAAAATTGATTGAACTGTCATTGTATCAACCAATAAAATTTTGACATATTATAATGAAAATTAATAGCAAAACACAATTTACAACCTACCTGTAACCTATAAATAAGTTTCACGTTTCTGTTATCATAGATTAAGAATTTATTAGTAGGTTACAGGTAAATTACAGAACTTTACATGGAGATTATAAAAGGTTATACCGTAGATATAATCCCCTTGTACACTCAATATACCCTCAAAATCGTACGCAAAATTTTTCCCAATGTAGACAAGAAATCAATAGAGAAATTAGCATCAATAAGGGCATGAGACCACGTAAGGATGAAAAAAAGAATTAGCTAAGATTGTGTGTTTGACTTAAGGGACAGAGGTTGAGTCGGATTGCTAAAGAAGAAGACACATTCATAGTCGTAAAAGTGGATAAGGGGGAAAGATGGAATCACCATTGATCCCGATTCTCTTTATAGATGCTAATGCGATGTATGTGATTATATTCTTAATTACCTTAATTATAATTCTTACTTTGCATCAAAGCCAAAAAACTTGATCCCAAATAAAAGCTTGGTAAATTCTTCACTTTGAATCAAATAAGAATACATATATAATATTTAAATATAGGAAACTACACAAGTATACGTATCGTTATCAAGTAATATAGAATTTTTTTATTAAGCCCCGAATATCGAACCAACAGGGATAACTACAATATACACTGTACAAAATATGAGAAATTAGATAACAAAATTTTACGTAGCAAAATATTCTTACTTAAACTCTAGATGTTATATAATAGGAATAAAAATTTGATTTTTTTTGTAATTTTTGATAATTGAAAATAAAGTAAGAAATTAACTAATTTAACTAGATATTTGCAAGATGAAAGCAATATAAATAAAATATATTTTTCCTTATCATGAATCAGTAACAAGTATAGGAATTCTGCTGTGGAAGTATTCTAATTGTGTTACGTCAAATATGAGCACTAATATTATTTACCATTACTAGAGATGCTACAAAGAACATTGGCAAATTTATAGTTTGAATAGTCTTGAATACGGGTTAGGTAAGGAGATAATAACTCTTACTCTAGAGTTCCCTCTTCTCCTTCCACTTGGGGGCTTATATTTCGTATGAAAACCTAAAACTATAAATCAAATTAGGGGCTTTAATCGTCACTTTAAATTCTTCTAATTCTAAATCCTTCAAAGTTTATTTCTCTATTTATTTGCACTCAATCCAATGAACTGCATTCTCATTCATGAAATCAAATATAATTCTTACCATTTGTTGACTGAGACAATACTATCTCGGATCTTAAATGTTCTCACAACAGGTATTAACATCTTAATTGGTCAAATGAAGAAGTAAATGAAGTATAAGTTTTAAAAACATTAAAAATTTTTCCAACATTAAAGTCTAATACTTCACGCAACTTCCATCCAATACTTAATCACTTATTATTTTAAGGAAAAATATAAAAAAAAAATACTCTGAATTCATAGAGAAAATACAATCATACTTAAGTTTAAATGTAGAAATCATGCACATAAACAAAAAGTCTAAATTAAAAATAAATGTAGTCACAAAGATAAAAACTTATCTCAAATTCATCTCCATCAAATATCTTGAAGTTCCTTTGAATGTCTTTCTTAACTCACAATACAAACTAAAACTTAAAATAAAAAGAAAAGGTGGGTGGCGGCGGCGACTTATGTGGTGGTTGGCACTGGTCAATTTGGATGGATGGATTGATGATGATTCGCCTCTTCCATGGATGGTCCAAGTCTTCTTTTATAAAAATCTAAGATGTGTCTTTGTGTCTCTTCAAAATGTGTCCCCACTCAATGAATCTTCTGGAAATTACCTCCTTTTAAAAGCCAATTGAATGAATTTTCATGTTCATTAACTATTTCCCACGTTTTTACCAAGGGTTGCTTCAAACACCTCTTCAAAATTCATCAAAAATCAATAAATCATCAAATAACTACTTTTGGCACTTAAGCACGGGGTACCTGGCGCTTAGTGTGGATCTCTTTGTTTAACTAATGCGTAAGCGCCAGTCCTGGGCGCTTAGGCACCCAAGTTCATTTTTGGTCCAAATTTAACGTTTTTTTCACTCCTTTTATCATTTTTCATTCATTTGATTGTACCTGAAAGAAAAACACACAAATACCTTTCATTAAAGTGCAATATCTCAAAAATATGTATAAAAATGTGTACATAAAGATTATATATTTTAGGTGTATCAACCATCCAGTGTGGTTGTTGCTATAATGCCGCAAAAGATAGGTAGGAATTCTAAGAAATGATGAAGTAGATACCATACCTTCTATAATAAAGAAAATGATTAAGAGAATGGTGGCATGACAAGTTCTGTCAATAGATTGCATCCCAAACAGTTGTATCATCAATATTTACGAAGAGAGATATTGTATTCTGCCACACATTGATCATCATGACTTTCTAAGACCATTTTGTATTGTGTCATTCATGAGCAAAAGTAGTATTTTTTTTGGAAAGCCTTGTGGAATTTTGAAGGCTTGTGGAGACTCCTGTGCCAGTAGGATCGGTGCTGATTTTGAAAGAAAATGGAACATATCTGGAGAAACACTGTATCCCTGGAGTTTCACGAAGAAGATTTTTAGATCTATAATTATTATTCCCTTGGTTGTTCCAGTTTTTCAATGGGTTTCATTGGTTGTTTCCCCATTGCTGATTATTACCACCCAAATTGTTATTCCAGCCATTGCTGATTATTACTACCCGAATTGTTATTCCAATTAAAGTTGGGATGGTTCTTCCAACCTAATAATTGGAATATGGGTTATTTTGCTTATTATTTATGGCATTCAAAGTTTCTAATGATGCTTCAGAATCTACCATTTGACCTAATGAATTTTCTTCAATCATAGAAATTGGTTGAGAAAAATTCATTCCAAATTGGTCTAACTTCTTTGAAATTGCAGCAGCTTGATTTGCTAACATAGTAAATGCATCAGTTTCATGAATATTGACTACTTTCTTTAGATTCACCCTCTCAGAATGCCATTGAAAATTATTGGTAGTTATTTCTTTAATTAAAGCATAAGCGTCATGAAATGGTTTTGACATCAATGAACCACCAGCAGCGGCATCGATAATAGATCTAAGAAATCCAATTAATTCATTATAAAATGTTTTGAATTATTAACCAATCTGGTATAGCATGGTGTGGACACTTTCTTAAGAGTTCTTTAAATTCGATAATAGATCTAAGAGAACCAATTAATCAATTATAAAAGGTTTGAATTATTAACCAATCTAAGCATGGTGTGGACACTTTCTTAAGAGTTCTTTAAATCGTTCACATGCTTCATAAATAGATTTCCCTTCAAACTGATTAAAATGTAATATCATTTCTAAGTTTCGCACTTCATAAATAGATTCCCCTTCAAACTGATTAAAAGATGTAATATCATTTCTAAGCTTCCCAGCAGATAGATTCCCCTTCAAACTGATTAAAAGATGTAATATCATTTCTAAGCTTCGCAGTTTTTGTATGTGGAAAATATTTAGCAAGGAATTTTTGTGCTAAATCACCCCAAGTTCTGATAGATCCAGGTGCTAACAAATTCAATCACATCTTAGCTTTATCCCTCAGTGAGAAAGGAAATAAGCTAAGTCTTATGACATCATCTGAAACATCATCGTATTTAAATGTAGCACACAATTCTAGAAAGTTGGTAAGATGTAAATTTGGATCTTCAGTTGGTGATCCCCCAAACTGATTATTTGATACAATTTGGATAATAGCAGGTTTAAACTCAAATGAATTAGCCACTAAATTAGGTTTTTAAATATTAAAATGAAGTTCATCTACAGTAGGGTTGGCATAATCTCTTAAAGGTCTAAACTCTTGATGAATTTTAGAATTTTGATTATTTTGGTTTGTCATTTCTGTAATTTTTTTAGATTTTTCAAGTTTTTTAGTTTTTCTTATTTTTCGAATAGTTTTTTCTAATTCAGAATCATAGGGCACTAGTCCTTCAGAACCTGAACTACGCCTACACAAACATAAAATAAAATAAAATAAAATAAAGCATACAAAATAAGATACAATATTTAAAATTTAAATAAGACTTTCCAAAAATAGAAATTTACTTAGTTTTCTTCCCTAACAACGGCGCCAAAAACTTGATACCCGTGAATACCTAATGCTTATGCACAACTTATGCACAGTATAGTAATAGTTCCGATGGTATTTTTCANAATTATGATTATATTTTTCACTTATATTTTCTTATTTTGCAACAAAACCAAAAACTTAATCCTGAAGAAAAATAAGAATTTAACTTTTTAATTTATATATATTTATATTTGGATACTACGCAAGTATATGTATCGTTATTAAATAATATAGGATTTAATTAAGACCTGAATACCGAACCCACAGAGAAGATTATGCAATATGCACTTTTTAGAAATTTTTTCTATTTTTAAAAAGATAATTACTTAAACTAAAAACAATTTTTGTAGAAATTTAAATATTTTTGGTATTTTTGATATTTTAACGAAATAGTGACAACTTAAAAAAGATAACTAAAGTTTTTGTAGAAGAAAAGTATTTAATATGAAAATATATTTCTTCTTATCATGAATCAGTAACAAGTATAGGGATTATGTTGTGGAAGTATGCAAATTGTGTTATGCCAAATAGGAACGAACATTCTTTACCCTTACTAGAGTTGCTATAAAGAACATTGGCTAATTTAAAGTTTGAATAGTTCTGAAGATCGGCTAGGCAGAACCCTTACTAGAGATGATATAAAGAACATTGGCTAATTTAAAGTTTGAATAGTTCTGAAGACAGGCTAGGCCCTTACTAGAGATGCTATAAAGAATATTGGCTAATTTAAAGTTTGAATAGTTTTGAAGACCGACCTTACTAGAGATGCTATAAAGAACATTGGCTAATTTAAAGTTTGAATAGTTCTAAAGACCAGATAGGTAGGGAAGATACCATGTATAGGAATTCTATTGTGAAAGTATGCAAATTGTGTTGTGTCAAATAGGAGCAATAATATTCTTTACCCTTACTGTTGTGGAAGTATGCAAATTGTGTTGTGCCAAATATGAGTAATAATATTCTTTACCCTTACTAGAGATGATATGAAGAACATTGGCTAATTTAAAGTTTGAATAGTTCTGAAGACCGGCTAGGCAAGGAAGATACTAGCTTTTACTCTACGTTCCCTTAAAGTTTGAATAGTTTTGAAGACAGATGCTATAAAGAACATTGACTAATTTAAAGTTTGAATAGTTCTGAAGATCGGCTAGGCAGTAAGATTACTAGCTCACTCTAGAGTTCCCTCAAATTCCCTCCACTTGGGGGCTAACATCTCGTATCAGAACCTAAAACAATAAACCAAGTTGAGGGCTCCCTCCACCTGGGGGCTAACATTCTCGTATCAGAACCTAAAACAATAAACCAAGTTGGGGGATTTAACCTGTCACTTTAAATTCCTCTAACTCTACACGNGGAGAAAACAAAACCACACTTTAGTTTAAAAGAAGAAATCATTATCAAACCAACAACAAGTCTAAATTAAAATCAAAAGTAGTCTAAAAATAAAAAGATAAAAACTTATCTCAAGTCCTCGAACAAACTCTTAAAGTTCCTTTGAATCTCTTCTCTTATACAATCACTCAAAACAAAATAATAAAAATGATAAAGTAAATAAAAAGTGGTTCCTGAAAATCTGTCCGAACTAACTCCCCATAGAAGAACTTTCAAAACTTGCCAATATTTTCAGGAGTCGCACTTTTTTAGACATTTTTCAGGATTCTTTTCTAAGTCCTCTCTTCTTTCTTTTATAGTTTTCCAAGAGGTGCATTGGGATCTCTTCAAAATGTGTCTTGATTCGAAGTATTTGCCCAAGAGATGCATCCTTTCATGATAATTTTCATCCATGGTGGTTACAATCACCTATTAAGCCAATGGGTGCCTCAAAAACCTCTTCAAAATTCGTAAAAACCAATTTTACTCATCTAGTAACTGCCACTGACGCTTAAGCGCGAGGTCTCGGTGCTTAGGCGCGGTCTTCTCTATTTAATCGGTGCTTAAGCGCCGGATCTGGCGCTTAGGCGCCAAAACTCTTTCGCACAATTTTTAACCTTTTTGCCCCAAATTTGATCATTTTTCACTCCTTTAAGCATTTTTTTTCCATTTTTACTTGTATCTGTAAGAAAAACACAAAAATATCTCCCATTAAAGCGCAATATCTCAAAAATAGGTATAAGAATATGTCTAAAAATATTATATATTTTAGGTGTATCAATACCCAAATTTGTCCAAAAATCAGTTCAAACCATTTCAAACTATCCAAATTGCTCAAAACCACCCAAAATTTCCAGAATTACTAAAATACCCCCAAATTTGCCAAATTACAAAAACCCTTGGTATCTCAAACCTTCTCAAAACCTCAAAAATTATCTCAAATGTCCCCAAAATTAATTTTGATCCTTCAATTAAACCTAATTTGCCCAATTTGACCATTTTGACCAAAACCCCCAAATTGCCCCTAAAGACCCCATTTCTCCAAATTCACCTCAAATATCTATCAATTTAACCCCAATTTTCCCCAATTTTAATTCTAAACTCAAATCAATAATACTTATGATCATTTCAAATCAATTCTAAGCATGCTTTGAGCTCAATTTTGATCCAAGCAAAACCCCCAATTTTGAACATATGACCCAATCGAACCCCATGGCCCACTCAATTGCCTCCATTTGGATCCTAAACTCTTCAAAACACTTTTAAATACCAAATTGAACCCTCAATTGGCTTTGTTCAAGCTTCAATTCCACTCAATTTAAACCTGAATTCAAAATCCCCAAATTGCCCCAATTTAGCCACATGCCCAAATGTCACCTAATTTAATGCCCAAACCCCAAAATTGACACCCAATTGATATTGATAATTCTTCATGATATTCCCCTAGACCATTTTCAACCATTAATTTGGACTTAACCCAACTCCAACCTAACCTAAGCCCAAGTTTAACCTAACACCCTTAAAATTGGCCAAATGCCAAAATCCTCTAAATTGAACCTCCAAATCAATTCAAAATCCCCCAAAACTTTTCTAAATCCTTCATGACAACCATCTACACCAAATTGATAAATCAATTGAGCTCAATGTCATGGCTAGCCTAACCTAAACCCAACTTCTAGCCATTTTGACCCAAATTGAACCCCTTCAACAAAATTGACTTAGCCATCCAAAAGTCACCAAATTAATGTCACCACATCCACAATTTGGACCCTATTGACCGGCCTAAACCTACCTAAACCATCTAGGTGAGCTATGGACCAATTTTCTCTTGATTTAAGGGATCTTAACCATATTTGGGCCCTATTTGAAAATACTTTTCCATCATCACTTGCCATTGAGAGTAAATCATTATTAACTATCCCCTGACCTCCTTGAGCCAAGAAGTGACTAAACCCTAGCCAGCCACCTCCTCAGCCACTAGAAACAGCCAGCCAAAGCATCAATTCACCTGAGCTGGCCAAGTCTAATTGGTCACTAAAGCTCTTCATCCCTCCACCTAAGCATCAATTTGCACCCACCAATTGACACAACTGGCCAACCCAAGCCTTTCTATTTAATCAGCCCCTCCATGGCCAAAGGAGAGCTAACCAAAATCTTAGGGGAAACTCTACCAAAATCTCATCAGAGACTCTCCAAACATTCCTAAGCTCAAGCCAACCATCTTCTCCCTCTGGTTTCCTCTATGAGAGTTCAATTTTGAGCTCAAAATCAAGATGAAACCAGGACATTCTTCTCCATAACTCCATAGTAAACCAAACTCAAATTAATTGTGCACACACCATCTCCACAGTGAAAGGAGTTGATCCCCCACAAAATCCCCCTCTCAAACAACCTCTAACCTAGCTCTAGACTAACACCTGAAATTGAGTTTGATCAAATTCATACCTAAAAAATTCACCAGGGCCTGAGACTTCATCTGGAGGTTCTTTGGACCCAATCGAAGCTACCATAACCATCTGATTGAGGCCTCCCCTCTTAGACAAAGGTATTGAGCTCTAGCCCTAATTCGAGCATGTTTTGATTCTTCATGTGTAATGACTTGATTTCATGCTTGATCAACTGTATGGATAGACGCGTCTTGAGTTGATGAAGGTTTAGAAACAAATTCCATGTGATTTGGTTGAGTCTAGACGCAGATCTTAAGGTTTTAGTGTGAACGGCTCACGAGTTAGGTCACTTGGGGACGATGACTGAGAGTCATCTGATCGCGTGTGTATCAGATGGACAGCTGAGATCGCGTCAAACAAACAAATGGAGTGAAAAGGCGGGCCACGTGACAACTGAGGTGGATGGCAGAGTCGAATGGCGGGGCGCCGCATGTTATCTCAGAGTCGTCGTAGGATGAGGTGGTGTCGCACGTTTAAGTAGAAAAATACAGATTTTTTGAATTTATTTTTATGCCTGAACTTCAAAAGCCTATATCTTTCTCTAGAAAAATCATAAAAATAGAAGAAAAATACCTTCTTGTTCAGTGAACAGAGGAGAAAAATGTGGAAAAAAATAAAAATTATTTGCCAAGTGTTAATTTTTAATTAATTAAATACTCTCTGAGGTATTTTAATTCATTATAATTAAATATTTATCACCATGGCTTGAAATTTTTAGGGTTGATTCCTCATGATAGAGGGCACTTCCTCTGAATTTTTCAAGGTCATAGAGCACATTTGCGCTTCTCACCCTAATTTTCAAGCCTAAGTGGCTATTTTGGCTTTATTTAATCATATAAATTAAAATATTCCTCAAAAAATTATGGGATCAATTTTATTAGGTTTCTTGTGGTTAGAGGAGCTTAGAAAAAATATTATGATGATTTGAATGATTTTGTATATTTCTGTTTTTAATAAAATATTTTTTACCATGTATTAATTTATTTAAATTAAATATAAATCAAAATTTGACAAAATTAATTTCACATTATTTATAAAAATCATTTCAGCTCACTGTAAAAATTTTAAATTTATTTAAGTTGATTTGGCCATTAAAGTGAATTTTGTAAGTAAAAATAATATCTTTGCAAAAAATAAATTATATTAAATTAAGTAAGCTTAGGGAAATTTAATAAAAATAAAAGCTATTTTTGTGATTAGGGAAATTTAATAAAAATAAAAGCTATTTTTGTGAAAACATTTTATTTTTAAAATATATTTCGCATTAGAAATAATTAAAATAATTAAGATTTTAAAAAATACAAAAAATAGTCCAAAATATTTGCAATTGTTCCCTTATCACTTGAGACCTCTTGAAATATTTTTCCTGATTTTTCTAAATTAAAAATAAATTTCTGAAGGCCTAAAATGTATTTTCCTTATTTTCCCATTAAAAAAATTATAATAAATTAAATATAAATCATAAAAATATAAATATTATTCCACTAAATTTCTTGGACTTATGACGGTTTAATAAAAATTTAAAAATGATTTTTTAAGATTAAAACATATTTTTGTATTTAAATAATCATTAAAAATGACCTTTAAATAATTATAATAATTACAATATTATTTAAAAAAAATTATAAAATTTTGTCTAAGTATTCTAATGACCTAGGAAAACCTATAATAATTTTCCTATAAATTAAAACTTTATTTTTATTAATTAAATAAATTAACATTGAGAAAAATCCTATTTTTAGGTTAAAATAAGCATTTCAAATTAAATCAAATTTTGAAAAATAATACTTTCCTCCCTGATGGTTTAATTAATCCATGGATGGGATACTCAAAGATTTTCAAGGCCATTTGTATTTTGCTTCAAGAATTATAGGATGAGGAGCCCCAAATGCAGGATAATAATTTTAGACTTTGGTGTTTTAATCAAAGTTTAGGATTAACCATTGGGGATGGGTAATTTTGATCATAATGAATATGTTTGGATAATTGAAACACAATTGGTTAATGGTAGAAACTCACTCACCACCTTTTCACATTATCAACAAAATTATAATTTCCCTAATCTTCATGACTTGGAAGTCAATTAAGATCTAATGATTCTTAAGTGATGGGCTTAAGCTAGGAAGATGATTATTTAATTATCTTAGGCCTAAAATTAAGGATGATATGATCTTTCAATAAGAACATATTTCACTTAAACCAAAATTATAACCACCACCATTTTCCTCCATTATGATTATTAAGGGTTTGGTAGTGACCTAGGCTCAATGTCTAAACTCAATTGTTTGGATCTAGAAGATAATGTGATTGGGGTAGCCACACTCTAAACTCGGTTGATTAATAGAAAAATATGATAAGTTCATTAATGAACTCAAAATAATTCAAGAGATCTTCAAAATAGTGCAAGGTCATACCCCGAGCACTTTGAAATCTTTTGGATATTTTGAAGGACAAGTTGAACTTGTCATATTTTGTTCTAGAATCATCCACTAAGAACTTAATAGGCTCAATAAAGACATACTTTGGGGTTGGATAGCTATACCTTAAATTACTCCAGTAATTAAAATTCATTGCAAAATTATATACATGTCTTGCAAGTACTAACCTTTCAGGTGGAGGAACGAGAAGAATCGACAAGTACGCTTTTAAATTATTGCATTTACCTTTCTGTACTTCTTGCGTCAAACTTGCATGTTAAACAACGATGTCACCCTGCATGAAAACCAAAACTGCTAGGATGCAACAAAACCAAAAAAAAAAAAAATTAAAAATCAAACAAGATAAAATTCACCGCCACAACATTCTAATTATAAAACAACTCAAAATTCAATCACAAACATCACAAAACCAAAGCTGCAACTAAATTAAGATGTCTCTATCGGATGATCGGGAATCCCTCAGAGGAAGTAACCTACAATTGCTAACGAGACTTCCCAATGTCTAAATGAAAGTATGGAACTCATTAGGTTGAGTTTAGTTAATTCATTTGGACTAAGTGAATTCGAAAGAAAATAGTGGTATTGGAACGAGGAACCGTAGGATCCTAACTGATGTCACTTTAATCAACTTTAACATTCCCCATAACATTTAAATAACCATGAGCCTTAGAGACATTTGATTTGACATCATAACTTGACACATTAGAAAACTTAAACTCGTCATGACAAGAAGCTTGGAGCTAGCATTTTGTTCAGCACGACCATCTTCATCAGGAAAACTTATCTACATTAGCTAAATCATTCCTTAGAATTAAACAACAAGCCATAGGATTTTGAGGTTGTCCGCCTAGTGCGACATAAATCCTCAAACTTATCTTTAGGTTTTTGTATAGCTCTGCTACACAATATAAGTCCTAACTCATTTTAGGATTCCGAGGTTGTCGTTCGTCACGACCTAAAAATCTTCACATCTTCCAGTCTATTTGTGTGATCTTTTCACACGAATGTAAGTCCTAAATTAATAAAATTGGCAGGATAAAACATTTAAATATTTATTCTCTAAACTGAAGCCAAACTATAGGATAGCTTAGGAAGTCACCGAGGTTCTCCTCAGGATCTATGACATCCCCTAGTCTCTCTTCCTTTGGATTCCATAATATGTTTCAACTTTGAGTCATTCCCCTTTCACACCTCTTTATCTGATTTCTTTGAAAAGTCCTATTCTTTGAAACTCTTTAAAGGCAATATCCACTGATTTTTATCGAGAGTTTTATTGAGTGACTTCAGTCACTTAAGATGTAATTAACTATAGGGGCTTGACCTCATAGGAAGTTTTTCCAAACCCAGCTTAATATAAACCCTATTTAATTTTTCATATTAAATAGGGAAACTTATCGGTTTATAATAAAATTATTTTGCAGACCAAACAGATGTCATGCATTTCTTAGTTTGTTTGATCGAGTCTCACCCTCAAGTCTTGTGTTTATCTTTCAGGATAAATACATGGCTTAAGGTGTGGCGCTCTTTCATCTAAACTTTGAAAGATATGAGATCAGTTTGATTTCATATTATTCTAAAATTATATATATACATATATATATA
>JXCR01123736.1:0-12761 GCA_002079205.1 Phalaenopsis hybrid cultivar | reverse complement strand
TATATATATATATATATATATATATTTGTTTTGTTTGCATGTGTCTTATGTAATTCTTAATTTTTTGGTATTTGATCTGTTTCCGATGCAATTTTTTATATATAGATATAGCTGCGATAAAGAGTGAAGAGATTCTGTTCAAACTTCTTCATTTGTAATCATTCGAGTTTATATTCAACTGAATTGATTTTCATGTCGCTATACAGCTCAATCCGTGAATATATTGTAACTAAAAAAAAATAATATCAATATCAATATAAATAATTGAATATATCTAAACAAACATTTATGACATAACACCTCAATCTCTTTTTATTTTTTTTAAGCATGTGTTTATTTTATAAAAATATAACCTACTATGCAATAAAGTATTAACTTTGTGTAGTACGTTTATATTGTGTAATCCATAATCATCTTGAATTTTCTCATAACTTCTTGCTATATCATTAGAAATTATTTGACGCGGGAGCTATAGTATGTGGGAATAGCTATGGCTAGAGAGGCGTCGAAATAACCTCATTTTCCTTATATTTTATTTCCTATTATTATTAATTCTTTTTTAGTCATTTTTTATATATGTGTTGTATTAGGATTTGAAAATTAGTTTTTGTGTGTTTTGTATTTGGATGGTCGCTGGCATTTCTTTTTTCCTTCGATGGTTGTATTCTAGGGTTCCAACTGGTTTTTCGGTTGTATCTTGGTTTCCACATGGTGATTATTTTCCCTACTTTGTTTTATGTCCCTCTAATTTTGCTATCACACCTTCCTCCTCGTTGCAGTCGACCTAACCGCGGTTCTGCTATTGTCTTTCGGCAGTTCCTCACTGTCTAACCATACTTCTCATTGTCAATCCTCCTTTGGTTGTCTCGCAATACCATGTCTTCACCGCGGATGTCGCTACCCGGAAATATCCGTTTGAGCTGTTTTATGTTATTCCAGACGCCTAGCCAGTAATTTCTCATCATTCTGCTTGTTGCTATTGCTATAATGTCTTCACCTTGATGTTTCCTTGTTGTCCAATTGACCCAAATAGCCAATTACTATTGTTTTGGATGTCGCCCCTTGCTGTCCTACTGTTCCAGCCACTCCTAATCACTATCGCTCCTCGCCCACAACCCGAAAACCCCTTCCCTACCTTATCACTAACCCATCAGGCCCACTAACTATCACCATCTTCACCTGGGATTCGCACGAGCGTGAGTTTGCATGTACTATGTTGTATTTTTCCTTTCAAGTGTGTTCAATTATAACCACATATTTGCTTCTAGTAATAATATTTGATTTTCCTAATGTGGTTTGAGTTAACTTCTGTATCATTTGTATCAGAGCTATCCTAACTCTAGGGTTGTCTAGGGCTTCTAGTATCTGCCTCACATAAATCAATATCCACCTAAAATTTTTCTTTCTCACCTTACATCAACACGTTCCACCTACCGACACCCAAAAAACTAGCCATGCCTCTAAGAAGATAATCATCGGAAGCCTGATCGAAGAGAAATGACACGTTGTTTGTGACAAATCCACAAAGAGACGTTCAGAGGATTTCTAGGAAGGATGTGCAGTGGAAAACCCATCAACTATAATTGAGGCTTACCATCTTCGATATGAGGCAATCCAGATGAGTCACCCATATATCCACAATGGTGACTTGCTAGATCAAAAGGATGGAGTAAACCTCTTTCATCATGTGCATTATAGGTATGAAGAACTTCTAAATCAAATATGCGACTTGAAATATCTAAGAAGTCAGAATTTTGAAATAAATGTACATTTATCATATTTCGACGGTCACATAAATCCAAACATGGTCGTCGAGTAGCTCTAGACTTTGGAATGTGTCTTCAAGTGTCAGAATGTCTCACTAAACAGAATGTTGAAACTAGCCATCAACAAATTTAAGAAGAGTGCATTATTTTGATGGTAAAACCTGAAGTACCTATGCTAGTGAGAAGGAAAAAATAAAATACTACATATTCCAAGATGAAACAAGAGAGACAGCGCCAGTTCCTACTAGCTTACAACAGACCGGCTGTTCAAACTCCGACTTCAAAAGTTGAGAGACCACATCATCGGGTGAGCACCACAACTTAGAGGCAGGGTTCAACCCTAGGATTTTACAACTAGAGTACACCCAGGAAAACATCCAAGCTGATCCTGCATGAGAAGGCACTAGTTCAAAGTGGAGAACAGAGGGAACCAATCCACATTTCCAGGTCCATCCTAGCTAGGAAATGTTTCAAGTGCCACAGATTTGAGCATATTAAACCAAATTGCATAACCAAATATATGATATATTTCACCAAGCAGGGAGCTGTTAAAAAAATGGGTAATAACAATGTAGGCATTGAAGAAAATGAGGACACAAAGGAGGAGTATCAACTTCCATATGATGAGGAAAAGATGCACATAGTTTCAATTATAAGCCTATGAGAGAGACTCCAACTCAATTAACAATGATTGTCCAAGACAGACTTGAGGTCGAGGAACTGACATCAGAGGTATGAAAAAACTAGATAAGAGAAATTCAGACTTTTCGGATCTATAGATTCTTTCCTGAGTTGCCCTACTGAAGAAAGTTCATCATGTCAGGGATGCACTTTTTTGTGCTACGTTTGGAAGATTATTTGAAGTTAATTGAATATTAGATTCAGTTCAATAGTGCACCCACCATTAGATGTCCATAAATGAGGGATGAACCACAACTTTGAAAAGGATGAGGCTTTTTGTGCTACGTTTGGAAGATTATATGGAGTTATTTTAATATTAGATTTAGTTCAACAGTGCACCAACCATTAGATGTCCAGAAAAGAGGGATAAACCACAACTTTGAAAATTATTTTTGGAGCTTTGTGGTGAAGAAATTTTTCAATGAGATTCAGATTCTTTCAAAGAAGACAAAAAATAGACCTCTCCTGAGTGATTATACTTCAGTGTGGTGCATTCTATCAAAGATTTTATCTTAAAGTTGATCTCTTTACATAATGGTTTATCATATACACAATCGGATGAATACGAAGAATAGAAGAAACCAATTATAGATTTAATGGCTCAATACTCGACTCGTGAGGATACTTATCCACGTAAAATTTTAATTATGATTGAAAACAGATTGTATACCTATTCTATCAAGCTGTACTTTAGAATATAAACGCCAACAAAATTGATATACCGGGAGATTACAAAATTTCCACCACCTTCATTGTGGTAGACCCGACACTATACAACGAGAAGACAGAAGCTCCGACGGAAGAGGTCGAAGCTCCCCTCAACCCCAGGAGATTGACATGGGAGCTTATCACTCAAAATTTTCGCGACAGTGCTACATTGACGCAGGAATAATTATGATGGAAAAGGTGCCAAAATAATCTTGTTTTCCTTTCTTATACCTCTTTCTTATTATCATTCATTTTTTTAGTCATTTCATATATATGTGTTGTATTAAGGTTTGAAAGTCAAATTTTGTGTGTTTCGTATTGAAGCAGTCATCAACATCTCTTCTTCTCTTCCAGGTTGTATCATAAGGGTTCCAAGTGGTAAATTATCTTCCCTATCACGTCTTGCATCCCTCTCGCATAGCTACCATGCCTTCCTCCTCGTTGCAGTCATCCCAAGACAGTCTCCCTTTAGCTGTTCCACAATCCCACACCTTCTTTGCCACTGTCACCGTTATTCATGGTAGCCCGTAAGCAACCGTTTGGGTTGTTTTCTGTTGTTGCGGCCATATGGCCAACTATTTCTCGTCATTTTACCTTGTTTCCATTGTCATAATGTCTCCCCCTTATTTTTTGTTGTTCGGATGTGTTGTTGTTTGGGTTGTCATTGGCTGTTGCTCTACTGTTCCAGCCACCCATAATCATTGTCGCTCCTCACCCACATTATGGAAACATCTTCCCTACCTTGTCGCTAACCCACTAGGCCCTCTAACCCTCGCCACCTTCACTCGGGTTCCGCCTTAATGTGAGTTTGTGCATCATATGTGTTGTATTTTATTTTTCAAGTGTGTTTGATTGTAACTGTCTATTTGTTTCCAATTATAATATTTATTTTTCTTAATATTGTTTGAGTTAATGATGGCTAAAATGTTACTGCAAGGTAAGGTAATCAATCACACAAGTATACATGTCAAGTAATATGCAGTATCAAAGTTCGCATATCCATCTCCCGAGAAAAAAAAATTAATAATTTTTCTTAGTAGGAAAGCTTTAGTTTACTAATTTTATGGAACTAGCTTGGCGTGATCACAACATAGGGTTTAAATCCGAAAATCCTAATAGAAAACAATCACGATCGTATAAAACAAAAATAGGAAAGCAAAGAGAAACTTGGTGTTCTTCAAGAGAGATGAGGGTCTTATCTCCGTCACTCGGGTATTGTGGAAGTTTGTGATTTTTCTTATTATTTTTCTATGTGATAGTTGTCAACAAGGGATAAGTTTTCTTCTTAAGTCTGTACATATGTTAGAAGAAAAATCAGTAACCCATGAAGATAAGTTTTACTTAGGTAATTTTCAGGATTCATCTAATCCTCTATCTTGGTTGCAAAACCCTACTAGAATATGCTTATTATATCATGATTTTATGGTTAACCTATTCGTTCTACTACGCAACGGGCAGAAGTCATTGATTACAAAAAATGTTAACATTTTAATTGACCAGACTTTGAGTAAATGAAATCCAGAATGTTAACCAACAAAATATAGATATGAAAGCTCAGAAAACATTACATGAAAAACATCTCGAAAAAATCATGATGAGAGCTCTAACTCTACATCACAGAGACACAAAAGGGAATTTAGCCACGCATGATAGAGAACCACATACAAGAAATCAATGCAAATCATAATTGCAATAAATAAATAATTGTGAAACTTACAATCAAGACTTATCCTCTCTGCGAGAGAGAAGATCCCTCTCTCGTACACAACTATCAAGAACAACTTGAACAAAAGAGGATAAAAGAAGTAAAAACAGTCCCTCAGGTTTTTTCCACTCATAAAGATGAAATCTCGAGGGAGAACTCTTTCTCACCAAATTCCCTCTCCAAATACCCTGGAACTCACAAAAACAAAGATAAAAAGGTCAGGAATTTATCACATTCTACACACATCAGTTAACTCTGGTATCACAGTTACTTCTAACTATTTTTAGAAAATTATTTAGGATAGAGCAAATGATACATAATTTTTTTTGTTGTGAGTTAGGGGCTATCTAGTAGCGAGATTGAAGGGTGATTTGTTTAGTTTTTGCAATAAATCTTGTGCAATGATTGAAAATAACAAAATAAACCTATATTTTTTTTATATCTTGTTGTATCTCCGTATGGGCATATATATGGAATTTGTTTGGCAAATTTAGTAAACTTAAAATGAATAAAGCGTGCGAAAGTGTTGAAGAAAATGAGGGTGATTTATGGATACATTTACATTTGCCTTTTGACTTGGCTATAGAGCAACCCTTGGCTTCCACTTTGAATTGACTTGGACATACCTGGCATATTAGCGGTAATATGGGGATTTCATAGGAGTTCTACACCTTGATAAGCTTTTCTTGAAAGGTGGGAATGAGGTTGCAGTTAAAGCAATAGGTAAGATGTGATCCTTATGCTTTTCTTGGATGAATTTGGTGTTAGCATACAAGAAAGAGTGGCAACTAGCTAACATTGCACATGAGCAAAAAAATGGGCAGGAGAGTGACTATTGGCTGCTGGTATGAAAGCTCTATTGTATTTTTCATTTAGCCTTGTAGTCCCATATTTGGAAAGAGGGCTATCATAACATTTATTTAAATAGAAAGGCAATACAGCTTAAAATGCATTTTTTTTAACATCTTTGTGGCCATGTGGGCCTTTTTAAGTGGAAATTTTGGTCTAGTATAATCATTTAAACCAAAAATTTTAATTTTTAATTGATTTAGGTTATTATGATTTATTAAGAATCATAAATTTTTATTTACTTAAATTAATAATTAATAGGTTTGAGCTCAATTCTAAACAAGTTGTCGCTTGATTGAGCTAATCGAGTTAGCTCGATAAAACTAGACTCAAGCGGAGCTCAAATGGAACTTGATCAATAAGGAATTTAAATGAGCTGTACCAGAAACTCGAATTAAGCTTGAGGCAAGCTTGAACAGGCTCCTGTTTGATTTGCCAAAATATGTGTTGGCTAAATAGCAAAATTATCTATCCTTAATAAAACAAAACAAGCATCAAGGGAATGTGGTTGCGCCTCTCGATGCATAGGACATAGATATGCAATAGCATGGTCTCATAACTTATTTATTTTAAAAATTTAAAAGCCAATTTTGATATGAGATTCTTACTCAGAATTGGAAAAATAACCATTAAAATAATAGAATAATCATAATATAAATTATAATTTTTTTTAATTTTTTATGATTTTTTTTAATTGTATTAAGATAGCATAGCGTATTCAAAAAGGTTAACAACATGAAAAGAAGTTAAAATCAAGAAATTAATTAAAAAATTTAGTGAATAAAACGTAATTTATAAAATTAAAAAGCCTGTTTCATTAAGTTAATTAGTTGGTATCAATATAGGTGGAAGAGAGAAATGGGAAATGTAATAAATTAAATCTTAAAGAAAAAATATAATTAATACTTACTTTAGATTTTGGTAAACTTAATATATATATTAAAAATATGAAAATGAAAAATATTAAATGGTAAAATTGGGAAAGTTAAATTTTCTAATGATTTCTTCTAGGATATTAGGATGCATGTTAGATAAGGTTAGGGTTGTAAATGAACAAATGTACTTTATGAATAATTAGAATGCGGTTCGATTAATTTTCGGTCATGTTTATTCAAATTAATGAATAGACAAATTTGAAAATATCTTTAAGAAATTGAAGTTTAAATGAACCAAATTTGACAGTTCGGCTCGTTTATGAATGTTCATGAACAAAATATGGTATTTTTAAGAACTATCTTATTAAAAGCTCTATACTTGTAGGATATATTATTTTTTTTAAAAAAAATTATTAACTAGAATTTATTCTATAATATATCTAGTAATAACATATTATAATGTAAAATTAACATGCACATGAATTTGATGCAACTTTTTAATATTTTTTTTATTTCAATGAACAAAATTATTTGAACTTATTTGTATTATTTAATTGCAAAAAATCTTACTTATAACTATAAATTATTTTATTTTTTAGGCATAAACTAGTTACATGTAACTTTAAAATCTTTTTAATTGATTTTTTTAATTAAATTTGTAAATTCATTTATTAATAATTTATTAAAAATCACTTAATCAGTCAAAACTCTAGCTTGCTTACTAGTTTAATATGAAAAATTAAATATTCATTCAAATTTCTTTTCTTTCAAATTAATATAAATAAGTCAAGTACAAATCTAATGTGAGCATTAAAAATTTTAAACGAATAAAGTATGAATATATATATTTAAAAGCTCGTTCAAAAAATAACACTCGTCTACTAAACTATATATAATAACATGGCCATTTTTTTTAGATTGGTGAGCTTCAAGCATACGGGATGAAATTAATAACAATCATCAAACTACTATCTCATCCATATAATTTAATTTATTTTTTAAAAAATTAAGACATGTGTCCATCATGTCTGAAACATGTTTTGTTTGTATTGGACGTGTGTGCACTGCATAATACATTAATTATTAGGATTGTAAGCACATCATAGCTCAAAATATGTTGTTGCAGTTTAAGCACACTATCACCTAAATATAAATACATATAAATACTAAGTAAAATAAAATTGCGGTCGATATTGTCGTTATCCAAGCGACAGGACTTGGCCAGTTTCTAAAAAATTGATCTAGATGATGATAAGCATCAGTGTTTGGGGTTATCATCCCATTTTTAAAAATGAATTCTTAATAATGATAATTAAAAAAACTTATTAATAAATTGAAATTTAAAGAGGAGCATAAAAGCAAAAATAAATTGCATTTTTAATAATTTGTATTTTTATGAAAACGCAAATTAAATTTACAATTTTAATATAAAACAGGTTTAATTTATACATTTTTTTATAACTTAACTATCTTAGATAAATTGTTTTCTCATTATTTATTAATTACAAAGTGACGAAAAGCTTTGGTGGAATCACAAACCAAAGAGTTGATTCATGATCTTTCATGTCAAATCATCAAGAGAAACAAAAGAAACGAAGCATACCTTGATCCTTGATTTCATGTTGTTATGGGTTGTTATCTTTCAAATTGATGTGTGTTTCTTTATCTTTTCTTTCAATGGGATTCTAGATAAGATGCATTTTCCCTTTCTCTTTGAAAAGTGAAGATACCCTTCCACACATAAAAGGGAGACTATAACCCTTAAAGATAACTACTCATGGGTACTTATTTCCATGACATTTAAACTTCTAATTTCACAGCATTATCATAGATAATTAATATATGAAATAAAAAAAATAAATGAATTGTTTAAGTTCACAATATTTTATCTATTTGAACTCTCTAAAATTTATTTTATATTTGAACCAGCCTAACTTTTAATTAGTTTAAACAAATTAATTATTAAAACCAAATTAAATGTATTTGTAGTATAAAATGCACTCAATTAAATTAATCTAATCAAAATTAGCTATAAAATATTGAGTCAAACGTGAAGTGAAAGAAATATTTTAAAATTTTTAATATTCTTATGAAAAAATTATTTGAGTTAACTCAAAATTAATTATGTTTTTTCTTAAAAAAAAGATTGTTACAAGATAATAAATAGTTTATCAACAAAAGCTTTGATATTTTTATAAAATATTTAGGGTTCAAGTCATATATAATTATTTAACTTAATTGTGATTAACTTAATGAGCATTAAATGAATCTTTACCACCGTAAACATTTTGGTTTGTGTTTGTGTACTTTCTGAAGCATGGTTTCTATAATTTTAAGTTCTATTAGTTTAAATCCTCTGAGATGGTCATAACAACGGGATGGGATTATTTGTATTAAAAAAGTGATTGTTGTCATTTTTATCATAAATTGCTTTAATATAAATGTTATTGTTAAATCTCTTTAGGATGTAGGGCCTCATTTTATTCGTGGGCTCATACAATCCAAGAGAATCCGTATTTCGGGAGGAGTATTGAAGAATAAAAGAATGGGAGTGGAACTTCTTACCCCAAATCTCAATTCTTAATTGCTTTAATTATAGTTGATGTTGGCAATAATTTGATGGTTGTTATCGATTGAATGGTCGAGATCCAATGATTTCGACAGCCAAATTTATAATGTTCGGGCAGGGGCAATCCAGCAATAATACTGGTTGGGCTATGATCATTAAGGTGTTAGAGTGCCTCAAGGATGTCATAGTTAAGTAGTCTTAGGCTCACTGAATTTGTTTTAATAAAGACACTCAACTTAACTATAAACAAAAAGATTTTATGATCATTTAAACCCTCATTTATTATGTCGAAGTTTTTAATTATGCTTATAGTACTAGTGTAGGCTTATTTGAACACAAATTAAACCACATTTGAAGTGCCTTGGCATTTTTTCTTCAAGATATTCAATTTAATTATAAATTTGTTGAAGGCGATCCTGAATTTATTCAGATCAATTAAATTTGCATCGAGATTTATGCTTCGATCAAGCGAGGTTTTTTGGGTGAAATCAAATATTATTTTTAATCAAATATTGAAAAATTCATTTAATAATCTAAAGCTTCATAACACTTAAATGTAGATTAGAATATGTTGACTCAAACTTTAACCCCAAAGTCGTTAAAATCTAGAAAAAATAAAGCTGGTAAGAAAAGATGAATTAGTGAGTGGGCTTAATTAACCATGCTTCCTCCTCTAATTACTTTGTTTTAATTTAAAAATAATAATAAGAAGAAGAGCAAAGCTTACTTTGTGTTATTGTCTACTCAGGCTTCTTAACTTATCTTCATTTTAATAATCGACTTACGAAACCTAATTTGTTAACAGCTCATCTTCCTCACTGCAATTCCTTTTGACAAATTTTAAATACCCACCCATTATAACTTCATTAAATTTAAATTAAGAAATATATATATTAAATAAATTTTACACTGCGAGGAACCAATCAGCAAACGCTGTAATCCATTAGCCGCACTCGTAATGCGACAAAAGCAAAATAAAATAAATAATAGATAATAATAACAACAACAAAATTTAGGGTTCTAATCAAATTAAAATGAAGACATGCTGGAGATTGCTATTTTTTATTCATCACTAACCCACTCTCATATTCTTTTTTATTTATTTATTTTTTTATTTGTTGTGGGGGGGACAATATGAAGATCTTATGTGAATTTGGGCTTATATGAATCTATTATATGATTTTATTTATATTTAAATTGGAATAAACTTAGCTCAGAATTAATATCTTGTATATATATATATTTTTTCACGTATTATAAGAGACGAAAATTTTGGAAACAACACTAAGGTGTATATATAACTTGGAAGAACCATAATGAGTCTCCATTGCCAATGTCATATATATTACATTTAATGTTCTTTCATTTATAGTTGATTAGAATTAGTGTGAAATGATAATTATAGTATTTTTATATTATTTTCATTAGATTCATGTTTGAGCGCACTTGCCTACTCCTCCATTTGAGGTTCATTATATACATATAAAAATGTCATTTGTAAAAGATAGCCCGAAGTGCCATTATAAGGAGAAGAGAAGGGAGTGGGGTGGTGGGCTTTCCCCAAAGCACAGTTTGATTCTGTGTTAAGTGTTTGAGAATGCAAAACGATAGCCCGAACGACGGAGAAGACGACGCTGCTGTGGGCGGGAAGCCGTCATCACATACGATGATGATGAGTAGATCATACGAATGCAACTTGTGCAGGAGAGGATTCTTAAACGCTCAAGCACTGGGAGGCCACATGAACATCCACAGAAGAGATCGAGCAAACAAGGCTGCATTCTCCAATAATCCCCAATACTACTTTGGAACTAATTACTACTCCGCAGGCTCTTCAAGGGGAGTTAATATCGATATGAAGAATAAGCGGAGAGAAGATCATGGCGGCAGAGAAGAGAGAGAAAAGATGAAGCAGATGGTGGACATGGAAGAATCGGGGGAGCTTGATCTTGAGCTCAGGCTATGGCCTTTCAAGGATGGCGCTGCTGATCCATGATCCATGATCCTATAGTTTATATATGTTGCATGCATGCTTTCGAATTAGTTCTCCTTGTATCATTCTTCTGCTTCTTCATCTTCTTCATCTTCTTCATCTTCTTCTTCTTCTTGGTCTTAGTATTTGGTTTTGTTTAGGGTTTAGTTATATCATCAGTAGTAGAAGAATGTTTTAGTGGATTTTGTTAAAACTTGATCATTTTGTTTTTTGGCTGTTAAATATTGTTGAAAATTGTTTGGCATGAATATGATGACTATTAAATCTAATTAATATGTCTTAAATTGGTTAATAACGATTATATTTATGATTTAAATAAAAACGAGATTTAATGGGGAACTATTTTGCAGAGGGGATAATGAAGGAAATGGCTTATGCAGATTGGAGAGAGTTACGGAAGATGATCTGTGAGGAAGCAGCATCATCTCACCCGGATTTACCAAACTATATAATTTAGTTAAAAATGGAGGGAAAACAAGATTGAAGAGTGTAGTTCAAAAAACTACTTATCACTATTTAAATCATGTTTCGATTTTGATAAAGCTTGATGCCACCTTGTGTCAAAATTATTAGTATTTAAATACAATATTTATTAAATTACAACATACAAAAGGGTTGTTCGGGATATCTACCTTGATCCAATCAAGTGGCACATTCGTGGTTAAGGTTTTTAACTTAAAAAGGTTTCATTATCTTTCAATTTATATCATGGTCACACTTGAAACTGCTGGTCTTGATATGGGCACTAGGTGCTATACATATAACAATATTTAAGGCAGAGTTTAGTGGTGGTTATTTTCATTTGGTGTTAAGAGATGTGGGAGAGTATATTAAATGCCTTAGCTGCTGCATTTTTTTATGAAAAATTGCTGAAAATATATGATGAAGAATATAATTTTTTAGAAAGTCGGGGTAAGAATTATGTATATCTAAAAACTCAGACATTAGTTTTTTTGCATACATCTAATGCACTTTAACAAGTCAAGCTGAAAAAAATCATCATAAAAAATTAAAAAGCAGTTTCTCACATATGACTGGGGTGTCAGTCCGAAATGCAAAGTAGACAGGAAGGTGTCCCAAACATACCCTAAGAGCTTAAAAAAAAATTCGATTCAACAGCATGAGGGGCATGGGTAAGATTTAGAAAAGCTATTGTTATGAAGAAAGATGTAAGTTATGTGTAGGCCTTGGTGTGAAAAGAGATATTGAAGAGTTTGAGTATGGACATATTTTGGGTAGTCTGAACACTCGATGAATATAGGTAAATAGCATTTGAATTAGCATTTAAAATTTTCGGACGCAATTTTTTGCATCTAATTTGCGTATGAATTTGAATGAATATCATTGTTGTGGAAAGTTGTATTGGAAATAGTGACAAGAATGTGGGACACATCTCTCTTCACTTCATAACGTTGAATTTAGAGTAGGAAGTTTGCCATAATATGATATAGGAAAACTTAAAGAGAAGCTTAGTCTAGCTTACTCTAACAAAACTACTAAAACCTTTCTCTTTTCAAAATCATAATCATGTGATATTAATGAAATCCTTTCTATTTTTTTTCCACATTATAATTCTCTATGTTCTAAGTTATGATGGATTCAACATGCCATATAT
>JXCR01123733.1:0-21852 GCA_002079205.1 Phalaenopsis hybrid cultivar | reverse complement strand
AGGGGCAAAAGACCAAGTTAGGCATTTCACATAGAATTGGATAAATATCCATTCAAAATGAATCATGGATTAATGTACTGTGAAGATATGGTGTATCCTAGTTTCAGTCAACACCTAGAGTTGACCCTAAAACCAAGTTATCCTATAGGGACTTTTCTTAAATTCTCTTATAATAATCTTACCTACTAAATGCTAGAGGTTAAGATCAATATGTGGAATTTCAAGTTGAGTAAAAAGAAGAGTTTTGAATTTCTAATGGTGGGGTACCTCTTCTAATTTTCTAAGACTAGTCAATAGGAAAGTCCTATGGCTAGACCTAGGCTACTACTAAAGAAATTTCTAGACCTCAACCAAAAGTGAGGTCAACAATAAGGTACTTGTGATTGACTGCAAAGTAGGAAAATAGTTGATGGATGCCCCAATCCAGTTGCAAATCCATTGACAATCAAACTCAATATTGATTTTACAATTATTGCTCCAATATGAACAGGTTTTCCAGTTTCAATACAATAGTTCAGAATAAAACTCTCCTTAGTTACCGTACTGATTTTTTTAGTGGGGAGTAATTTTGATGCAATAAAGAAATGCAACACCTTAGAAGCAGGATTTAACAATGATGAAGAAAAACTTACATTTCCATCATGTTTGGCCTTCCAATTTGCATCTTCATCCGTAAGGTATCAATAGAGTTCATTCATATTATCTCTCGTAGGGGTAAAATTCGTGTAGTGGCAATTAGGCACACTTTCAATCATACATCTCATTTATTCTTGAAGGAGTGAATTGCACAAACCTACCTCGCACATAGACAATTCATTGGTTAATTCAATGAAGATTTACATAAAACTCTTTCACCACACAGACAACTACGACAGCAATAGTTTAGCAAAGCACTTTGCAGCGTCTCTGAGCAATAATTTCTTCTACTCGAGTATCCGGTGCGTTGAGTCATCGATTCACAAACCACCTTTCTTTGATTAGCCTCTTCTTCACAAGAACACGATCATGTAAATTTTGCACATTGAAACTGATGAACTTTTTTCGATTAAAAATTCCAAATCTAACGGAATTTTTAGAGTGACAATCCATAAGAACTGAAAACTAGTGACTTTTCCCTGATTTTTCCCCTTAAAATTGACTTAGGAATCAGTTTTGGGGAGTTGTAAGGGGAAGAACCCACCAAAAACATTCAAAAAGCATCTTTTGAAATGTTTTAAGTCATTTTTGTAGTTGCGGCGCTTCATGCATCAATTCTGGTGCTTCAAGTGCCAGCTCTCTGGAATGTGGCGATTCAAGTGCCAATCTGGCGCATCATGCGCCAGTTCTAAAAAATTTTGCCATTTCAATTTTGATGCAATAAATTCTCAACTCTTCCATACAATTAGGTAGATAAACAATGTCAAATTTCTCAAAAACATGGAATTTATAGAAGCAAAAAAATATTAATATACATAAACTATTCTAAACGAAAACATAAAAATAAAATAAAAAATGATAAGTATGGGTTGCCTCCCACAAATCACTTAGTTTAATGTCGTCAGCCTTAAATTCCCAGTCTTTATTCTGGGTGACCCAACATTGCAGTCTTTTTCAAAATTGGTATTTGACCATCAAAATGTGGTTTCAATATGTGCCCATTCACTTTAAATATACTTTCCGTCTTGGGATCTTCAATATTAAGAGCTCCATTCGGATAGACTTTTACAATTCTGAATGGCCCTTTCCACCTAAACTTCAGTTTTCCATAAAATAATTTCAATCTTATATTTTATAATAAAACTTCTTGTCCATACTCAAATTTCTATTTGATTATCTTCCAATCATACTATTCTTTCATTCTTTCCTTTTAAATACGAGCATTATCGTAAGATTCATTCCTAATTTCTTCAAGCTCATTCAACTGCGATAATCTTTTCTCACCAGCATCTTTCAAATTAAAATTGAATTCTTTAATGGCCCAATAAACTTTATGCTCCAATTTCATTGGTAAGTGACAAGTCTTCCCAAAAATTAATCTATACGGGTACATTCTTATATGTGTCTTATAAGTTGTCCTGTATGTCCACAATGCAGTATCTAATCTAGCAGAGGAATTCATTTTATTAGGAATCACACATTTTCCCAAAATTCTTGTAATTTCATGATTAGATTCATCTGTCAAACCACTTGTCTCAGAATGATAGACAGTTGTGATTTTATGCATTATATTATATTTTTCCACCAATCTTGAAATTATTGCATTCCTAAAATGAGATCCTCCATCGATAATCATTACTCTGGGCATTCCATAATTTATAAAAATATTTTTAATTGAAAATTTTGAAACACTCTGAGAATCACATCGAGGTAAGGAAATTGCTTCAGTTAATTTTGAAACATAATCCACTGCAATTAGTATATATATATATATAATTCCAAATGAAGGTATAAATGGTCCCATAAAATCTAATCCCCATGCATTAAAAAATTCAATTTCTAAATTAAAATTTAGAGGCATTTCATTTCTTTTTGAAAAATTACCTACTCTTTGACACAGATCACATGTTTTTAACGAGATGTTTATGATTTGAAAATTTGTCTTTATGACATTCCTCTAGACCATTTTGAACCATCAATTTGGACCTAACCTAACCTTAGCCTAACCTAAACCCAAGTCCAATCCAACACCCCCAAATTGACTAAATGTCCAAAACTCATCAAATTGAACCTCTAAATCAATTCAAAATCACTCAAAATATTTTCTAAATCTCCTGTGACAATCATTTATACAATATTCACCAATAAATTGAGCTTAATTTCATGGCTAGCCTAACCCCAACCCAACTTCTAGCCATTTTGACCCAAATTGAACCCTTTCAGTAAAATTGACTTAGCCATGCCAAAGTCACCAAATTGATGTTACCACAGCCACCCAGCACACTTTATTGACCAGCTAAACCACCTTAAACTAGCTTGGTGAACTATGGTCCAAGGGTCTCCTAATTTAAGGGATCTTATCCCTTTTTTGGGGCTAAAACAAAATATCCCCACCATCATCACTAACCATTATTGGTAAACAATAAATAAGTCTCCCACTGTCTCACATGACCACCTGACCTCCTCTCCTGTTCTGGCCAACCACCCTACTAGTTAAAAAATGTCAAAGCCATGAGCCAGCACCCCTAAATCAAACCTAATTTCAACCTTAGAGGCCAGCTCATCCTAACTTCTCTTCGGAGCTCCTCAGCCCTCCAACCAAGCAGCTCTTTGCACTCATCAATTAACACAGGTGGCCAACCCAAGCTAATCTATTTAATCAGCCCCCTTCATGACCAAAAGGGAGGAGTTCCAAATTTATGGGGAAACTCTACCAAAATCTCACCAGAGATTCTCCAAGCATCTTTAAGCTCTAGCTAATCATCTTCCCCCTCTGGTTCCCTCTATGAGAGTTCAATTTTGAGCTCAAAATTAGGCTGAAGCTAGGAATCATTCCTCCATAGCTCCACAGTGAACCAAACTCCAACTAATTGTGCACACACCATCTCCACAGTGAAAGGAGTTGATCCCTCATAAAAGCCCTCTCTCAAACAGCCTCTAACCTAGCTCTAGAAGAACACCTAAAATTGAGTTTGATCAAAATAATACCTAGACAATTCACTAAGGCTTGAGGCTTCATTCGGAGGTTTGTTTGACTCAATCGAAGCTACCAAAATCATCTGATTTAGCCCTCCCCTGACAGAAAAAGGTATGCTCTAACCCTAACAAGAACTTATTTTAACTCACCAAATGTAATGAATTGATTTCAGAGTTGATTATCTATATAGATGTGTTCATCTTGAGTAGATGAAGGTCTAAAAACAAAACTTATGTGATTTGGTTGAGTCTAGGCAGAGATCTTAAGGTTTTAGTGTGAACAACTTACAGGTTAGGTAACTTGGGGATGATAATAGGGAGCAGTCCGATCGTGCGCTTATCCAATGGATGGAGGAGATCGAGCCGGACAGACACTTGGTGTGTGAACCGCGGGTCGCGTGGCATGCCTATCTGGAAAGCACAATGAATGGGAGAGCGCCGCGTGTGAGTTCAGAGCTGCCATAGGATGAGTTGGCGCTGCGTGGATAAGTAGAAAATTATGGATTTTCTGAATTTATCTTAATACCTGAACTTCAAAAATTCATTTCTTTCTCTACAAAAATCATAAAATAAAAGAAAATTACCTTCTTGCTCAGTGAACAGAGGATAATAATGTGGACCAAAAATAAAATTATTTCTTATTCCCTGATTTTTAATGAATTAAATGCCCTCTCGAGTATTTTAATTCATTATGATAAAACATTGCTCACTATAGCTTAAAATTTTGCGGGTTTGTTCCTCATCACAGAGGCTATATCCTCTGCTTTTTCCAAGGTTAGAGGATGTCTCTATTCTTCTAACCTTAATTTTCAAGCTAAGGTAACCATTTTTGGCTTATTTTAATTATATAAATTAAAAGAGCACTTGGAAATTTATGAGAATAATTTTGGTAGGTTTCCTATGGTCAGTGAAGTTTAGAAAAAAATACCATGGTGGCTTAAATAATTTTTTTAATTTTTATATTTACTTAAGTGTATATTTTCTATGTTAATTTATGTAAATTATATACTTATCAAAAGGTTACAAAATCAATTACACATTGTGCATAAAAATCATATTTACTTACTATAAAAATTTAAAAATTATTTGGCTTAGTTCAAGTACTAAAATTGATTTTTATAGAAACTTGTATTTTTTGTACAAAAATAATTATAATAAATTAAATAAGCATAGAAAAATTATGAAAAAAAAAGTTTTTTGAGTTTCTTATGATCAGGGGCATTTTATAAAAATAAAATATATTTTTTTTGAAAATATGTCATTTTTAAAGTGTATTTTGAATTAATAATAAATAAAATAATCAAAATTTTCAAAAAATACAAAAAATAGTTCAAAATGTGTACAAATTTTCCTTGATCACTTCAAACTCATTAGGATATTTTTTCTATTTTTTTTATGTTAAAAATAAATTTTAAAAGCTTAAAAATGAATTTTCCATATTTTCTCATTCAAATAATTATAATAAATAAATTAAAAATCATAAAAATACTAAAATTGATTCTATGAGTTTTTTGGATGTAGAGAGGTCTGATAAAAAAATAAAATAATTTTGATAATTAAAGCACTATTTTCTTTTTAATTAAATCATTAAAATTAATCCAAAATGTAATAATAATAATGAAAATTTAATTCAAAAAATTATGAAATTTTGCCTAAGTTTTTCTCTGACCTAAGGAAACCTCTAATAATTTTCTCATAAATAAAAACATTATTTTTCATACTTAAATCAATCAATTTTGAAAACTCTATTTCTTGAATTAAGAAAAAAGCAACACAAAGAAAAAACCACATTATCCTCCTCTGATGTTTAAATTAACTCATGGATATGTCACTCTGAATGCTCAAGTCATTTGAGTTGTGGTTAATGATTTAGGAGGTAAAGTACCCCAAGGACAAAATAGTCATTTTAATTTTTGGTTCTTAATCAAAATTTAGGAATAACCAAGGGAAAAAAATGGGAAAATTTTGATCTTAATGAATATAATTGGATGATTGAATTACATTGGGACTAAAAGGTAGGAACTCACTCACCACCTTTGTACAACATCAACAAGAACATAATAATCCTAATTTTCATGACTTGGAAATCAATTAAGATCAAATGATTCTTATAAGTGATGGGCTTAATATAGAAAAGATGATAATTTACTTTTTTTAAGCCCAAAGTCGAGGATGATTTGATCTTTCAATAAGAATACATATCACTTAAATCAAAATTTTGATAATCATCATTTTATCTGTCATGATTATTAAGGGCTTAGTAGTGACATAGGCTGCTGTCTACACTCAATCGATCAGATTTAGAAGATAACATGATTGGTGATTAACATCTTTAAACACTACAAGCCTGACCTTAATTTTTAACATCATAATCTTAAATGACCTAAACATACCTTAGGGGCACCCACTCACAAAACCATTAAACAAAACATCAATTGATTAATTGGGTATCCTATCCTCGGGATAATTAAATTGTCAAGTTTCACTGAGCAACGGGGTAGTCAGACTTCAACCTCGGATAATTAATGGACAAATATTATCAGTCTAAAATGAACTCAGAATATTTCAAGAGATCTTCAAAATTGTCCAAGGTCATGCTTTGAGCATTTTAAAATCTATTGTACATTTTGAAGGGCTAATTGAACTTTTCATATTTTTGTTCTAAAATAATTTACTAGGATCGTTTGAAATTCAATAAAGTCATAAGTAGGGATTTGGTAGCTAGACCTTCATCTATCTTGTAATTTAAATTCCGTGCAAAATTATATACATGCCTTGCAAGTACTAACATTTTTGGTGGAGGAACGAGAAGAATCAGCAGGTACGCTTTTAAATTATTGCATTTACCTTTTTGTACTTCTTGCCTTGAGCTTGCATGTTAAATAGCAATGTCACCCTGCTTGAAAACCAAAAGTGTTAGGATAGCTGCACAACCAAAAATAAAACTAAAAATCAATCAAAATAAAATTTATCGCCACAACATTCAAAATAACAGACAACTCAAAATTTAATCACAAACATCACAAAAAGAAATTGTAACTAAATTAAAACATCTCTATCGGATGATCGGGAATCCCTCGAAGGAAGTAACCTACGGTTGCTAATGATTTTTCCAACGGTCTAAATGAATGTATGGAACTCATTAAGTTGAGATTAGTAAATTTATTTGGACTAAGTGAATCCAAAAAAAAATAGTGCAACCGAATTAATGGAATCGTAGCATCCTAACCTGTGTTGCTCTCATTAACCTTAGTATGCCTCATGATATTTAAATAACCATGACCCTTTGGGATATCCGATTTGATATTATAACTTGACACATTATAAAACCTAAACTTCTCACGATAAGGAGCTTAGAGCTAGCATTATGGGCTACACGACCATCTTCAACAACATAACATATCTACATAAGCTAAACCATTCTTTCTTTAGAATTAAATAACCAAGACATAGGAATTTGAGGTGGTTTGCTTATGCAACATAAATTCTCAACCCTTTCTCTAAGCTTTCGTATAGCTCTACTGTAGAATGTAAACACTAACTCATCTTAGGATTCAGAGGTTATCGTTAGTCACAACCTAAATCCTCACATCATTCAGGCTATTTGCATGATCGTTTCACCAAAATGTAAGCCCTAATTAATAAAATTAACAGGATGAAACATTTAAATATTTCTCTCCAAAACGTAAGCTAGATTATATAGGGTAGCTTGGGAAGTCACTGAGGTTCTACTCTGGGTCTGTGGCATCCCTTAGTTCTTCCACTTTTGGATTCTGCAATAAATGTTTCAAATTTGAGTCATTTCCCTTTCACACCTCTTTGTCTGATCTCGTTCAAAAGTCCTATCCTTTTGTCCTCTTTAAAGATAATATTCCCTGATTTTTATCGAGAGTTTTCTTCGGTGACTTTGGTTATCTAAAATGTAATTAACTATGGAGACTTGCCCTTATAAGAAGCTTTTTTGAACCACCTTAATAGACACCTTATTTAATTCTTTGAATTAAATTGGAGAACTTATCGGCTTATAAATAAAATAGTTTTTGTAGACCAAACAAATGTCATATATTTCTTAGTTTATTTGATCGAGCCTCTACCTCAAATCTTGTATTTATTATTTGGGATATATACATAGCTTGAGGTGTAGTTCACTTTCATTTNTATATATATATATATATATTAAATTCCTTTTCGAAGAAGACAACAGGATTCCGATTCCAGTGACCAACAACATCCAACAAGCAAATTTTTTAAGAAAATTGTGCCGACAGCTTCTAGCGACTCTATTGGGAAAAAGTTTATCCCTCCATTTAAAATTTATTGTACTTCCGTGGGCATGCTTCACCTATTTCTTTCTTGGGTAAGTACAGTGAACTCCTTCGGACTACAGGACCGTCTGTTAAATAACTTTTGAATAGAGAGATTCATGAGTTTATTAGGACTTTTAATCTTTGTGTGGGGTCAGACCCCCAATAGGTGTGTTAGTGGACTAGTTCCGCCTGGACATTGTGCGTTGTGAAGTTGGTCTTGCTCTGGGTCCTAAACTTGGCATTTTCTTACTATCCTTTGGATTTGGTTTGCTACTTTACAAATCAAGCCAAGTTGTTGTGTCTCTCTAGAGTCGTTTAGTTTTTTAATTTCAACCCTTTAATGTTATAATCACAAATAAAGAATAAATTTGAAAATTAGAATAATAAAGGATATGCCCAATCTACAGGACAAGTGCGTCGACTTGAGTACTTTTGACAAAAACTACAGGGCACAGAACACCACTGATTTTCAAAAATTCTTCAAATAAAAGGAGATTCTCTTCGCCAAATTTGATCTTTTCTTTTACCTTCAGAATGGAGTTCGCTTTCAATAGGGATGAATTGTCTGACCTGATAGTTATTAAGTTTGGACAAAGATTTGATGATATTAGATTCAAGTTCGGGAAGGTAGTCGTCACAGTAATGAAGTTTGAAATAGATAAGTCTGTGGAGCCTATCATACAGTTCAACTTGAAATCTGTCAAGAAATTCTCCCCTTCAATGGTGTTGGTTGAAAAGAACCCTACTAGTGTTGTAAAGTCTGTCTTTGGGAGCGCTGGGATTTCTATTGGAACTATTTTTGCTCCTACTACCAAAATTACCATCACCGCGCCAACTGTTTTACCGAGTAAGGGAAAAGGATTCTACATGAGGAAGAGTAAGTTGACGCTTATACCCCACCATTTTTTGGATTCAAGATTGGATATAATTCAAAGCCTGCGCAACTGATGAATGCAAAAGAGGCACAACCAAGAACTTTTGAAAGCTCAACATTCTCGACAGTCCCGTCAACACCCACAGTAGTTGTTTCAACATAGTCAGCCTCAGCAGAAGCCGCAGACATACCAGTATGACCATTCTAGCCAGCAGTTAAATCACGGAGGATCATACCAAGAAGATGGTAGACGAGGATCAACTTTTTATGAACGGATGAAGAGGTCTTTATTCAAAGAAATGTCAGTGTCGAAGGTGTTCCATGACTTTTTAAGGAAACAAGGATTCAGAGTACCAATGTCAAAAATCCAGAGAAAGCCAACATGAAAGAACATCCTCATTACTGCCCATACCACTAATTGCTTAGCCACACCATAGAAAGCTGCTTCGTATTCAAGGATTTGCTTGAGGAGAATTTCAAAAGCAAAAATGTAATGATCTTGAAAGTGGATATAAAAGAACCTATGAAAGGTTCCATAAATATGATTTTTATTGATTTGATTAACTTCTAAATAACTACACTGGTCCTCAACAAAAGAAGTGACACTTTTCAGAAATCTCCAACTGGCCTAAAAGTAATCGAAAGAAATTCAATTGAGGCTAAGATGGAGAGACTCTGAGCCAATATTGCAAAATTTTTTGGAGGATAAAGAGAAGATATGATGATGAAAATTATGATGTGCTATATTACATTGACAAAGGATTAACAAAAATCAATGTCATCGAGACCCATGTCGAGTTAACTACGTGCGACGCTCCATCTTCTGGTGAGGAGAATGCTATAGATGAGAGGCAAGGTGCCATTCAATAAAGGGACGAACAGATCAGTCGGATCAAAAAGAAAATTGAAAAATTAATGATCGCCATAATTGCAATGCAAAGACAGTCACAATCACGAAAGATGAAACCTCAACAAACAAACCAACCAAAAACCATTCATGTTGCAGATGAAAGAAAAGAGTTCCTCTGATGAACAATAAAAGAAGGAATCTGTCTGAAGCATCATACCGAAAAATGAATTTAAAAATGGTTGAACAAGTTTGGGAGGCCTTAGCCCAGTGTAAGGGTGGTTCATTGATTTTAAAGGGTTGACCCTACCCGAAGGAGTTTGATGTTGTACCCTACCCTAAGGGTTTTGTGCCACCAAACTTTAAGATATTTGACGGGACTAAAACTACCAGACAACTTATAGCACATTTTCAAGCCAATTGTGGTAATATCAAAGGTAACGAAGCCTTGTTTTTTTGTCAGTTTGTTAGTAGTCTGTCAGGAATAGCTTTTAATTGGTATGCTGAGTTGCCCAATGAATCGGTGGAGACATTTGATGAGTTTAAATAGTTGTTTGTAAAAAGATTTGTCAGAGCACACCATCATCTTTTTATTAGGGATCTTGTGATAGAAAGATAAAAGCCTAACAAGACCTTAGTGGATTATATCTTGAGGTGGAGAAATCTTAGCAAGAAGTGTGAACCTCAGCTACAGGAACATCATGCGATTGAGATCCTACTCAAAAGAATCCATGGGCCAATTGTTTTCATGCTTAAGGGACTCACCATCAAGTCTTTTGAGAAGTTACTCAACAAAGCTAGCAATTTGCAAGAAGAAGTCAAGCATATGGATTCTCATGAGAAGATTAAGAAGTCTAGGACAACTAAGATATTTGAGAAGAAATCTGGGACATTTGTTGTGGTTAGCAAGACAAAACAAGAACTGCAAATATAAACCAAACAACGTCAATAAAGCTTCCAACATCCTCATCAGAATATTCAACAATCATCTCAGCAGACACCTTACCTGGCATACAAAAGACAAGTTCCAATCATGAACACTCGATCAAATGGGATATACTCTTTTAAAGATGAAGCAGCCAAAAAGATGTTCCGCAGTCTGATCAAGAATCCCGAGTTCAGGTTGCCCAAGATGAAGAAGCCTGTCTAGGTCAACAAGAAAGGACATCCGAGATATTGCCCGTACCATAGGTTCATTTCACACACCATAGAAGAATGTTGTAGTTTCAACCTATTTGTTCTAACCTATTTCTTCTCTGCTGACAACGGATTAGACGTCTCTTGACTACTATTGTATTGCTATTTTTGTTAAAAAGGGATATTAGCACGATCAATGTTAGTTTATCCCATCCCTCTCACCATAATTAATGAAAAGAAAGAGTTTATTTTTGCTCAGAATTGTTCAATATTTGAAAAACACATCACCTCAAAAGAAAATTTGGATGTTTTGATAAGACTATGACTTCAGTTGAGAATGTAATTAATTTCCTAATAATTGATTCATCCACTTTAAAGAATTTGGACTGGGTCCTAAGTTTATTTTAAAATAAGATAGTGTCGTTAAAATACGAGTAATTGACTCGAGATATTACAAGCCTTTTAAATTCCTACCATGTGCCTGGGTCCCGACTTTCGAACGAGTTGTAATATCCCAGAATTTCTTTTAAGAGATATTTGAGGATTATTAATTAGGGGAGTTTGGACATTTAAAATCTTTAATAAAAATATGATTCACCAGATATATTAATTCTCAGAAAACAAACGAAGTGAAGAAAAGAAATTGTGAATCCCCTGAGAAGAAGCTTGAGGTGAGCATAAAATCAAAATATGGTCTTTGAATTCAGACATTCAAAATCTTTAAGTCATGTTCTACCAGATATAGTAATTTTCAAAAAAATAAGGAAAAAGAAAAAAAAGATTGTGTGAAAAGCTTGATAAAAAAAATAGAAATCAAAGCAAAAAGAAAAGTCTCCCTGAGAAGAAACTTGAGGTGGATGCGTAGTCAAAATTAGGTGTCCGAGTTTCTCCTAATTAATGAGACTTAAAATGCTCTCGTAAGAAATTTCTCCTGATATTATATTTAATAAAAAGTTCAATGATCTTGGGTCTTTTGGTCGGCTATTAATTTGCTTAGAAATATCTTTGGACAATGAAAAATATTTTAATCATATAAACATAAATTTTAAAATCTGCTTAGGCTCAAAAAGAAAGAATTAAAGGAGTGATGATGATATTAACAGTTAATGGAATTCAATCCTGAAGATGTATCTTTAGTGTCCAACAAATACAACTCCAACGTCAACTCGAAGAACATCAAAAAGATTTCTCAAAGACAACTTCAACGACCTTTTCATAATCTGCAACAAATTAAATGATGACTGCTACAAACTACTCTATGAACTTGCAGCCCCTTCAGCTATGGTGTCCGTAGAAATAACACATATTTATCTGTACTTGAAAGAATATAGTTCTGATAGTACCTTAAGGAATGGGCTATTTTCTACACTTGTCATTTGTTAGTGGACGATACTTCAAGAGGTACTGTGTCTTACGATGTTTCAGTGACAAATACTCATTCTTAGAAGCTCAGATGTCGTGCTTGTTTGAAATTGGGTCTAAATCCCAACAAAAAGAGAATATAATGACAGTGAAATAAAAGAAAACTCATATAATAATCAAATAAACAAAATGTAGCAAAGCTCGAGGTCCCAATTTTTCCTCACCAATGTCAATCTTCACAAATTCTACTAGTTTCCCATGAATTTAAAATGCAATATTTTAGAGGATGAGGATTTCACATAAATCTGCATTGCTTAGTAACAATTCACACGATTTTTTAGAGGATGAGGACTTCAGATACGATTATGCATTACTTAGTAATGATTCACACGATAACTTATATGGTGAAGATTTCACATCTGATCTGCATTGCTTAGCAATGACTTACATAATATTTTAAGGGATGAGGATTTCACATCCAATCCACATTGCTTAATAATGATTCACACAATATTTCAGAGGATGATGACTTCACATCCGATTCCTCATTACTTAGCAATGATTCATATAATAATTTTGAGGATGAGGATTTCACATCCGATTTTGCATTATATAGCAATGATTCACATGATAATTTAGAGGATGAGGATTTCACATCCGATTCTGCATTTTTAAGCAATGGTTCAAGCTATATTTTAGAGGATGAGGATTTTGACATTCAATTCTGCATTGCTTAGCAATGATATATATGATGTTTTAGAGGTTGAGGATTTCACATCCGATTATGCTTTGCTTTAGGAGCCCCTCCTATTATAATATTTCAAATCAAATTCTAGAGGTTAAGGATTTCACATTCGATACCACATTACTTTAGGATCCCCTCCTATCACAATCCTTCAAATCAATTTCAATGATATTATAGAGGATGAGGATTTCATATTCGATTCTGCATTGCTTAACAATGATTCAAATGATATTTTAGAGCATGAGGATTTTACATCCAATCCGCATTGCTTAGCAATGGTTCACACGATATTTCAGAGGTTGAGGATTTCATATCTGATTCTGCATTGGTTAGCAATGATTCAAATGATATTTGAGAGGATATGAATTTCATATCTGATTTTGCATTGCTTAGCAATGGTTAAAATGATATTTTAGAGGTTGAGGATTTTATATCTGATTCCACATTTCTTTATGATCTCCTCCTATAACAATCTTTCAAATCAAATCCTACAATATTCTACAAGTTGAGGATTTTATATCTCATTTTGTGTTGCTTTAGGAGTCCCCTCCTATCGCAGTCTTTCAAATTGAATTCAATGTTATTCTTGAGGTTGAGGGAATAAGCCCTTCCATTAATTCAAGGCATTCTATTCCAATTTCTTCAAGATAGTTATAAGACCATCTTAAATGGAGTAAGGCATCCTATTCTCATCTTTTGAGATCAGTTTTAAGACCACCTTAAATGGATTATGGCATCTGATTCAAATTCTGAGATTGATACCCAAATTTCAATTCTCATTTTCAGGGAGAGTACCTAAATTTTGATTACCATTCTCTGAAATTTGTCAAATTTTGAAATCAAATCAAAATTTTCTAACATCAAATTAAAATTGAATCTTCACTGTGACCGTCATTTTTCTTTTCTTAATGGTCATTTTCAAAATTAATTTCCTTTTAATACCTAGTGAGACTTCTGAACCTTTGGTTTTGCTCGGATATTTCACTTGCTAATTCCCAGCTGAAACAACTGTCACCCAATTTTGCTCTTTGTTCTAGGTTTGTTGACTTAGAAATATGTGTTGGTTTGTTGATCTCATCGATTAACGTTAATACGCGCGGTGTGCTTGCCGAACACACCACACTGATTTGGGGTTCATTTGTTGACCTCACTTTTGGTTGAGGTTTAGTTTTTACTCTTTTGTAGCCTAAGGTCTAGCCATAGTCTATCCCTAACCCGAGCTTATTTTAACTCTCTGTTTTTGTTCATTTTTCAGTTTTATTTTAGAAGGAGTCATTAACCCGTCGATCATTATTCTTCCCTTTCCCGAGCAAATCTCTCTTTTGGGTCATATGAATGGTCCGAAGAAGAGAGGAATTGAAGAAGACAAACATACTACAAAACGATAAATAAGAGAAAACATAAAACTTGAAGAGCCTATGTGCGATAAACCTCGCAAGGATAGGTTAAGAGTGTCCACCCAAACAAGATCTGGGGAAAGCACCTTACACTGATATCTGCGGAAGAATATTTACGTAGACTACCCATAACTAGAGATTTAGGTGTAGGTGTCTATTCTGGGATCAAGAGGACTCTCAAGAGGACATATCCTACTTGGTTAATTACATATTGGGGGGTACCCAAGAATACTCTTGACAAAAAGAGTTTCTCTTGGATTATCATGAACCTAGGGCAATAGATACTCGAAGGAAGGCTATATCGTGTGGGAACAGTCCCAATGCTTCAAAGCTTGCGCTAATCCATCAGGCAGAGAGTGAGTCTCTCGCATCCCAATTAGGCAGTGGCTCATCAGAACACGGGGATCACAGAATAACCTAAATCATCTTCACATGGATATCCTAACACGTCAAAGCACGTTTATACCATAAGGGCAGAGGACAAATCATTGTACCTAAATGGGCGGTAGCTCATTGACATAAGGCCATCAAGGTGATATCAACAAAGTGAAAGAGTGACAAGGCTAATAGGGGCTCAACAAAAATAAAGGTAGAGTGATCATACAAAAGTAGAGGTAATTAGGATGGAATACCACAGACCCGTCATCCACAGCTACTAGGACCCTGAGTCTACCTGGTCGTGAAGGTAGTCAACCCAACACATCCTGAAATCCCTGGTCTGGAATCCATGAATTACTTCATCCACGGGGGATCTCGGTAGCTCTAAGGTCAGAGGAAAGAAACTCTATCCTATGACTATAAGCTGAAGCTCCAAGAGGTGGGACTTATACCTGCCGAAGTGGTAAGGATGCCTCAGGAAAGAAAAGAAAGTTGAGGTTCTGCTACAAAGTTGGAAACACTTTGAATAAAAGGACTTACAACCTATCTGGGTTGGGGCCTTCTCACACCCTAGGCGCACTAGATAATCACCTAAAAAAGGTTTGTTGGGCCAGTCAGGTTGAAGATGCACAGGGGCTCCTCCTCAAATACATGCAAATATGAATGCAGTTATCTAGAATGGTCCTTAAGTATTGTGGAGTCCCTATTAATATATGTAGGAAAGTAAATGTTATAATTTTTAAATCCCGAATATTTTAATCCTAAATTTTAATTATCTTGAATATTTTATTTAGGATTTTATAGAAAATTACAATTTTATCATTCTTAATGAGCCTATATTACATGGTGAAAATCCAGATAAACCACAAAAAGAAACAAGGAAAATACATGCAAGTGTAGACATGCAGGTATGTAACAGAAAGTAAAACAAGCCAAATAAAATAATAAATAGGTCGGTGCCACTGGGTTGGGAACATATCCCAAAAAAGAAAAAGAGCAGCTGGACTCTGCATATACACGCACGGTTCTAGTTTTATACATCAATGTAAAAATACAGAATTATGATACGGAGCACGATAATCTACTCCTGGTCCCCTCCATGTGGTTCCTACGCTAACATCTCAGAATCTGTGCCCATATCTTATTTCTGCTACAAGACTCTCCTAGACTCTAAAACGTACATAGGAAAACAAAAAGACTCAATCCCGCACGTAAACAAGTGTCAGCGGGAAAGCTCACATGCAAATAATGTATCATGAGATATGCCTTCTAGCTGGGGAGCTAAATAACACCTGCAAGCAAAAAAGGGTCAAAAATCATCACATGCTCCCCCTGTAGCGGTACTTGTGTGTGTGCATATAAATATGCATGCCTCCCTACAGAAGAATGCCCTAACACACTACAATGCATATGGAACATGCAGTCACACCACAAACATAATGAAAAAGAAAGTTGTCTGGCTAGGGTAGCCAATCCAACAAAAAATAATAGCCATATGTCAAAAAGACTACCTAGCACACCGTCTACCGAGAAAGTGCATCAACCTAGTTTCTAAGTGCGGGGTAGGTCTGGGTATAGTATGACTTTGATGGGATCGCAATGTCAGCCACGTTATAAAGATTTGAAGGATCTAATGGGTTTCATAAAGAGTGGTAACACGAGTTAGATTTATTAGATCTTTAGCACAATCATTCTCATGTCAATCCCGATGACTTATCTTGTATTGGTCACCGGGATCAACCCAGCAAGCAATGCTCATTAAGGCATCACGACCAACACGGGGTCACTCTCCTAACAAGCCTGGTTTGCTTCCTATGCAAACATACAAATTTAAATGAAAATGCAGACAGTCACATGACTGATGTGATGAGTGTACCGTGAGGTAGTGACTCAGGAAAAGATGGGCATGTTGTGAAAACAACGGGCCAAAAAAATGGGTGTGCCATAGTGGCAGTAACCTAAAAGGTGGGTGCGCTGTGGAGGCAGCGACATGAAGAACGGTGTGCCGAGATGGCAGTGAACGAAAGGGATGGGCGTGTTGTGGCGGCAGCGACCTGAGGAAAGTGGAAGGTGGAAGTGACCTAAAGAGATGGGTGTGCCATGGCGGCAGTGGCCAAAAGAAATGGGTGTACTATGGATGCAGTGACCTGGATATGCAAAAAGCTAGGTGAACATGCAAACAACCATGCATATGTACACACACAACATGTAGTGGTACAAGTGGTCGGTCGACCACACCGTGTTGGTCGGTCGAACCAAAGTGAAAGGTCGACCGGGTCGGGGCGACCGGTTGAACCAAAGTGAGGTGATCACCAGGTCGGGGTGGCCAACTGGAGCGAGACAAGATGCTCATCGGGCCGGGGCAGCCGATCAAAGTGAGGTGAAATGCTTGTTGGGTTGGGGTGATCAGTAAGAGAAAATTGAAATGCAACATGCACCAAGCAGAAGTGCAATATGCAGCAAGCCAAGATGCAGATAGCAAACCAGGCTCGAGCTGATGACCTCACCTAGGAGACCTATGGTTTAGACCCTTGGATGTGCAGCATCACCTCCTCCAGCTTTGGCGTGGTAATGTGGAGGGTTTCCCGCTCTGATTCCTCATAAGTGAAACTCGTCACCGTTCGTAGGGCGGACTTACTACAAAGCTTTTTTCGCGCTATGAACACCGACGATCTTATAGGACGGACTAGCTACAAAGCTTTTCCCATCCTCTAAGATCAAACTCAACTAATCCATCTAAGGGAGATTAAGAGCGCCAAAACTTTGGTAAATTTGGATTCCAACCCGGTAGGATTAGGGCATATTGCTCAAAACACAAGGGATCACTCGACTTCATACAAAATTGGTAAACACATGGTATTTCTACCCTACAGCTCCCTCTAGGAAATCGACAATCAATCATGTAGGTACGTCACTGCACTAGCTCAAGCCAGCGCACGCACCCCATGTGGGCGATCAAACTCACACGCCTAGACACCTCTACAACCTAGGGCCAGCTATCAGTTAGGAAATCTCACCACCGTGATAGTTACGGATGCATTTTCTTTTCTTGCTCCAAGTTCATCGGTGTTCAATCCATGCTCCAATGTGTCTCGTAGAACGTGGACAAGACAAAAAAAAGACCCAATGAGGGCAGGAGTCAGTGAGGTATGCAAAGTATTTGAAATCAATGGATTTTAGTATATGAAAATGTAAGCAAAATATTCCTTCAAGAGGAGGAGTACGATGGCAGATCTTGCATTGCAATGATATTGTCGCCCCACAAGTGTTCGTCGCCTCAACGAGGGAGAGGGAAGTGTGCTACCTTACGTCCTACGTGTGATGGAGGTGACGGCAAAAATTTTGTCGTTGAAGGCTTCACCAACAGAGGAAGCCTTATTGATGGAAGAGGAGCCAAAGAGAAGGCTCGGCCAAGGAAGAAGACCGGTAAAGGAAAGCTCAGACCGGTAGCAGCAGGGCACCAGAATTGGAGGAGAGGTCGCCAGAGAGAGTAGGCCATCGGTGGAGGAGGTTGTTGTCAAGGATAATAGATCCGTAAGGAGTTTGACGGCGTCAGACTTGGGAGCTGATCTCGCAAACAAGAGAAGAGGGGAGGCTGACGGGCTGTTGACGTCGGCACACATGCCAGCGAGGGAGAGAAGGTCGGCAAGGCCTTCACCGGCGAGAAGAGGGAAGCTGCACTTACGGCTGGCCGAAAGAAGAGGGGGGGCTCTTAGGGTCACATCAAAAAACTCTCGGGTAGGAGGCCTTGATGCATGGTGGATGACCGCGACGGGAGGTTGGGCATCATGCGCTGACGAAGTGGCTCTATTCTTGATGACATGAATATCTATGAAGTCTTCATCCAGATAATCATTGAAGTCAAAATCCTCATCATCATCATTAATGGTTACACCATATTTTCTAGCTAGCTCGGAAATCCCAGCCTTGTGCTTTTCGACTTTTCCTTCAATTGTTGCCTCCTAAATTATCTTAAGATCTGAAGGATTTTCTTGAACATCCGTCACTTATTCATCAAATTCTTAGTAGATATTTTTAGTATTTTCTTTATTCGATTATTCTTTCCTACGGGCTCCTTAGACCTTATTGGTTTGGCGACTTTGGGTACCCACACTTTCCTTCTCGATGATGATGTCTTAAGTCAGTGTATCTCAAAAGAGGCATCGACATGTCGGCGAGAAGTGTGCTCCCGCGGTATGAACCAAACACAATATAGGGTTGTTTCTCCATTTTTCCTTCTTCGAGGCATTCTTACGGGTATTAATTGGTTGAATCTTTAGAACTAGACGTGACTTGACCGGTCGACATCCTGCAAACTTTGGAGCGGCAGAGGTAATAAAATCTGTAGTAGAAACGATAGTATTAACTCAGCTTCTGAGACAGAATCTGACGAGAACACGTGTTGGTAAAGCTTCAGCAAACTTGTGGAACTATCTGGAAGCCTTGGCACTTTTAAGAATTTCTTTCTCATTTGGGAGGACACTGCACTTCCCATTTGATTAAGTAATTCGATCACTGAACATCCTTCGTTAGTGGCCAATATTTGAATCACTGTGAGGACTTTAGTGATAGGACTGGGCTTCTCATTCTCCTCGCTATGAAAATGAAGTGATGGCAAGGTAGTAGCAATTTTTCGGATACTCTCATATCCATTAGTAACTATCGTTGGGTGAAACCTACTCCCTCACAAAAGCAGAGAGGTCTCTAGTAATTCAGGCTCCTCCCCATGATGAAGCTCATCATCCAGTACTTTTTCTGAGAGTTGGGCCTTAGCTGTCATTCGAGCTTTACGGCTGCGGTTCTTTCTCTATGATTGGGTCAATGATGCATACTTTGAACTTGATCCAATTTCAATTACTGATGGCAAGACAGTCCTTAGTTTCACCCTCTATGATCATAATCTCTTTTCCCTTAGCAGAAAAGGGAACGACAGACTTGGAAGGTGTTTGGGGAGTAGCATTTTTCACCTTCTTGCAAGAAGGAAATTCCTTAGGACAGTTTAAGTCAAATTTAGTAGAGGGCTCATGTACTTCCAGAGTGGTGAATTTCATTACGACGAACAGGGCCTTTCCAAGAACAACTTCAAGTTCCTAAAATCCAGTCCTGAACTTGATGGTGAGGGCAACATTGCGAGCGTTGAGGCTAGTTGGCAAATCACAGAAAAAGGTGAGTGTTCGGAATGCCATTGTAGCAGCTTTAAAAAGAAAGCTCTGGGTTAGTCATTTGACTAACACCTTGTAACTCTAGTGCGGACACTAAAAATTAACAAAGGCTGATCTGTGGACAGGGCAAATTTTGTTTTATTTTCAATTTTTAAGGGTTTTAAATTTAGTAAAATTAGTTTGACAGTAGAAGAATTTATTTAATTAAATAAAAAAAGCAAGCACAACACAACACTATTTGATTTAATTTGCAACTGAGTAAATTAGACTTGAAAGGGAAAATGAAGTTCAGGACCTAATCCAGGACTGATTTTACGACATATAATGCCCACGTGGAACTAGTCCACCGACACACCTATTGAGGGTCTGACCCCACACAAAGATTAAAAAGTTCTTAATGACATCCTGAAAATCTCTATTCAAAGGTGATTGAACAGACGGTCCTGAAGTCCAAAAGAGTTGACTGTATGATACACCAAAAATATATGCATTTTTAGACCTATATTTTTTACTCATTTTTGGTGATATTACACTTTAATGGAATGTATTTTGATGTTTTCTTGCATGTTATTGATTTTTAGGGCTTAAAGAAAAAAGAAAGCAAAAAGGATGAAATTTAGAGTCAAAATTAAGTTTTTGAAGAAATGCTCAGTGCTTGCAACGCCGATGACGCAGAACAATTTAATGCTGGAGATTTTTACTCAGCGCCAATGGCACTAAAGGCGGTGCAGACCTCGTTTCTAGGAGGTTCAATGTATTTGGATGACTTTTTGAAGAGTTTTTGGAGGCACCTCTTGGAGAACCAACCTTCGGCTCTTTTTAGGGCCAAATTTCATTAGAAAATTTGCTCCTCTAAGTTTTTGACTCCTCTATGTTCATTTTTTGCTCCACATCATTCCATTCGACTACCATATTGGAGTCAATCAATGATTTTGAATTCATAGTTTAGAGTTTTTGTGGTGAGATTTAGTGTGAAACTTTCCATAAGAGTTTTGGAAAAAGAGAAAAGTGAGAGAATTCTTCTTCCCGCATTTTTAAAGAAAGGCTATAAAGGATTTTCCTTGAGAAAGAGTTCCAGATAAGTTTGTTTATTTATTTAGTGTTGTATGAACTTTATTTTATATATGAAATGTGTGTTTTGTTGTATCATTCTTATGAAGTCTGAGTAGTTACCTCTATTTTTCCCCCTACTCTGAGATATGGTGAAATGAAGAGATAAAATGAATGTGCCGTAATTAAAATATAAAATAAATTATTATGATTTTTCAACTCCAAACTTAATTTACTTTTCAGTCTGGCCAATTGATTTGTTAAAATATGTTGTGAAACATATGATCCGGGAAATAGAGTGTGAGTTCTACAACAGAGTGAGGATCACATTTGATTTTATGAAGAAGAAATTTGTTCATGAAATTAAGTGCAAATAAATAGAAAAATATTCTTTGTTGGGTGAAAAATTGGAGAATCTTTAGGGTGACAAACTAAAATCCCCAATTTGGTCATAGTGTTTAAGAACTAAAGCGAGAGTTAGCCTTCAGGTGAAGGGAAGTGGGAGCTTTGGAGTGGGAGCCGGTATCCTCCTAGCCTAGCCACAGATTTATGGACTAAATCTAAGATTAGCCAATGATTTTCTATGCACTGTATCAGAGTAGAGAATTAAATATGCTCCTTTTTGGCATAGTACATATTAAAAACATTTATCTCATCTCATTTCACGAGAATTTTATTGTAGTTGGAAGGATGCTTTTTCACATAAGAAATCTTCATTACCTAAACATAGTACTTATATTAGTATTTAATATTTAAAAGTTGCATTTATGTTTTGCTAATAGTTAAGTAATTTAGTTTGGTTATAATTTTAACCTTCAAAATTAGTGACATTGATTTCGTTTGATTTTCTATAAATTTTCTATTAAAATTAATCATTGCTAACTTACACATTTTCCGTAGGATCAATATTTGGGGCTAGAATAGAAAGTCCATTATTACTTGATAATGATACGTATACTTGCATAGAATCCCATTATTCAT
>JXCR01123732.1:19693-32976 GCA_002079205.1 Phalaenopsis hybrid cultivar | reverse complement strand
GTATGATCTTCCCTGAGGCGGTTGTTGGCTAGACTGACCATATTGTTGTGCCTGTTGTTGGCAGGATTGTCGAGGCTGTTTGGATTTCAAAATTTCCTGGCCGTGCCTCCTNGGATTTCAAATTCCAATGACCGACAGCTTCTTACGGGCAAACCCCACACCAAAAATAGTGCCGACAAATTCAGAATCATAAGGTACTAGTCATTCAAAACCTGAACTACGCATACACTAAAATAAAATAAAATATAACATACATAAAAATACTATAATAATATATTCCTGCAATAATTCTTAAATTTTAAATAAAACTTTCTAAAATAGAAATTTGCTTTCAAATAATTTTTTGAATTCTCTGACAACGGTGCAAAAAACTTGATCCCGACTTACTATTTATGTGCGCAGTATAACAATGTCTTTGATAATATTTTTCACTTATATTTTCTTACTTTGCAACAGAACTAAATACTTGATCCTAGAGAAAATAAGAATTTAACTTTTTAATTTATATATATATATTAGGATACTACGCAAGTATACGTACCATTATCAAATTATACAGGACTTTTTGATTAAGCCATGAATATCGAACCCACAAGGAATTTCACAATATGCACTATTAATTGACAAACTTTTTTAATTTAAAAAGAGAATTACTTAAACTATAGATATTTTCACAGTAGGTAAAATTCAAATCTTATTGGTATTTTTGATAGTTTGATAAAACAGAAAAACTTATAAATATAACTTGAATTTATGTAAAAGAAAAGCACTTGATATGAAAATATCTTTCTCCTTATCATGAGTCAGTAATAAGTATAGGATTTCTGGTATGGAAGTATGCAAAATGTGTTATGTCAAATAGGAGCAATATTATTCTTTACCCTCACTAAAGATGCTATAAAGAACATTGGCTATTTTAAAGTTTGAATAATTCTTAAGACCAGCTAGGCAAGGAAGATACCAGCTCTCACTCTATAGTTCCCTCGTTTCCCTCCACCTGGGGGCTAAAATCTCGTATTAGAACCTAAAATAATAAACCAAGTTGGGGGATTTAACCTGTCACTCTAAAGACCCTTCAAAGATTATTTCCCTATTTATTGTGACTCAATCAAATAAATTACATTCTCATTCACACAACCTCATTTGATTCTTTCTAATTATTGACTGAGACAATACCAACCCGATTCTTACATTTTCTCATAACAAATTTTAACATCTAAATGGGTCAGATCAAGAAGTAAATGAAGTGCATGAAATTAAATCATCTCAACTTCTTCCAACATTATAGATCAATACTCTTCACAACTTTCATTCATCACTTTAATTACTTATCATTTTAAGGAGAAAGATAAAGAAAACTATTCAGAATCCATGGAGAAAACAAAATCACACTTTAGTTTGAAAATAGAAATCATTGTCAAACTAACAATAAGTCTCAATTAAAACCAAAAGTAGTTAAAAACAAAGATAAAAAATTACCGTAAATCCTCCACCAAACTCTTGAAGTTCCTTTGAATCTCTTCTCTTTTACAATGCTCTTAACTCTCACAATTAAACTAAAAACAAAAAGGATAAAGAAATTTATGGTATATGAAAATCCCTCCAAATGTTCCTCTAAAAACTCCCCCTTTTTAAGCACTTTTCAGGACTCTTCAAAAGTCTCAACTTTCTTTTTTTATAAATCTTAAAGAGGTGTCTTGGTAACTCTTCAAAATGTGTCCCCATAAGATGTATTCTCTAAATGATGCCTCCTTTTACAAGTCTTTTAATCATATTTTCATTTCTTGTGGTCATAATCACCCTCTTTAGCCAATAGTGCCTAAAATGTCTCTTCAAAATTTGACAAAATGAATTAAACCATCAAATAATCGCCTCTGACGCTTAAGCGTGGGGCCTCTAGTGCTTAGGCGTAGCCTTCTCTATTTCACCGGCGCTTAGGTGTCAAAACTCTTTTGCACCATTTTCACATTTTTGCTCCAAATTTGATCCTTTTTCACCTCTTTTAGCATTTTTCATCTTTTTACTTATACCCGAAAGAAAAACACATAAATACATTCCATTAAAGCACAATATCTCAAAAATAGGTATAAAAATGTGTCTTAAAATACTATATATTTTAGGTGTATCAGCATCCCCTAGTTTTCTCCATTTGGATATCGTAATAAATGTTCAAAACTTGATCTTTTCTCATTTGTCATTCCCTTGTCCAACCTTGAAAGTCCTAAACTTTAAAATTCCTGAAGACAATATTCTCTGATTTAAATTGAGGGTTTTCTTCAGTGACATTGGTCATTTAAGATGTAAATAACTATAGCGACTTGCTTTTATTGAAAACTTTAGAACCCAACTTAATATAAACCTTATATAATATTTCATATTAGATAAGGGAAATTTGTCAGTCAACATAAGGGTTTCAAGAACTAAAATGGATGTCATAAATTTCTTAGTTTATTTAATTGAGCCTCATTAGCAAGTAATGTGTCTACTCCTCGGGATAGATGCATCGCTTGCGATGTTGTGATCGTTCATTTGAACTATAGCATATATGAGATCAGTTTGTCTCATATTTTCAAAAATTAAAGTATTATTTTTCAAAACTATATATATATATATATATATATATATATATTAAAATAAAAATATATCTTCCTAAAAAGGAGACCGACACTCCTCTGCAAAATCCTAAGAGGTTTTGAACTTATTGTTTATAATTATTTCCTTATGTGTGATATGTTTGCCTTCAAACTTTGCTTTGTTCCTTACCATCCATGTGAGCCAAAAAATAATAAATAGGTTAATTTATGCTTTATAATTCTTCCACTCTTTCCTATAGTCAATTAAGTTAGTCCACCCCTCTTGCAGTTTGTCCAATTGAAGTAATTTTTTAATTATCCTCTGAAACTTCTTTATCACTAGAAATCAAAAGAATAGGTGCTTCGTAGATTCGTCTTCATCTTTACAGANATTATATATATATATATATATATATATTAAATTAAAAATATATCTTCCCAAAAAGGAGACCGACACTCCTCTGCAAAATCCTAAGAGGTTTTGAACTTATTGTTTGTAATTATTTCCTTATGTGTGATATGTTTGCCTTCAAACTTTGCTTGGTTCCTTACCATCCATGTGAGCCAAAAAATAATAAATAGGTTAATTTATGCTTTATAACTCTTCCACTCTTTCCTATAGTCAATTAAGTTAGTCCACCCCTCTTGCAGTTTGTCCAATTGAAGTAATTTTTTAATTATCCTCTGAAACTTCTTTATCATTAGAAATCAAAAGAATAGGTGCTTCGTAGATTCGTCTTCATCTTTACAAAATAAACAATAAGATGAACCCTTCAAGCCTTTTAGTTTTAGGATATCATTAGTAGGAATCAGTTTATGGAAACACCTCCAACAGAAAAAAGACATTGATGGGTGTTGGAAACATCTTAAACCCTGTATCTATCCTGAAGGATAAACACAAGACTTGAGGATGAGGCTCAATCAAATAAACTAAGAAATATAGGATGTCCGTTTGGTTTGCAAAACTATTTTACTTGCCGACNAAGGATAAACACAAGACTTGAGGATGAGGCTCAATCAAATAAACTAAGAAATATAGGATGTCCGTTTGGTTTACAAAACTATTTTATTTGCCGATAATTTCCCCTATTTAATATGAAGAATTAAATAGGGTTTATATTAAGTTGTGTTTGGACAAGCTTTCTATAAGGGCAAAGCCCTTATAGTTAATTACATCTTAGATAACCAAAGTCACCTAAGAAAACTCTCGATAAAAATCAGGAAATATTATCTTCAAGGAGTTCAAAAGGATAGGATTTTTCAACGAGATCGGACAAAGAGGTGTGAACGGGGAATGGTTCAAATTTGGAGCAATTTGTTGTAGAGTCCAAAGGAGGAAGAACTAGGGGATGTCATAGATCCGGAGGAGAACCTCANACCAAAGTCACCTAAGAAAACTCTCGATAAAAATCAGGAAATATTATATTCAAGGAGTTCAAAAGGATAGGATTTTTCAACGAGATCGGACAAAGAGGTGTGAAAGGGGAATGGTTCAAATTTGAAGCAATTTGTTGTAGAGTCCAAAAAAGGAAGAACTAGGGGATGTCATAGATCCGGAGGAGAACCTCGGTGACATCCCAGTCTATCTCATTGTTTGGCTTTAGTTTTGAGGAGAAATATTTAAATGTTTCATCATGCCAATTTTATTAGTTTAGGGCTTGCATTTGTGTGAAACGATCACACAAATAGCTTGGAAGATGTGAGGATTTAGGTTGTGACAAATGACTACCTCAAAATCCTAAGATGAGTTAGGGCTTATATTGTATAGTAGAGCTGTAAAAAGGCCTAAAGATAAGGTGAGGATTTATGTTGCATAAACAAACACTCAAAATCCTATGGCTTGTTGTTTAATTCTAAGGAAGGAAATGGTTTAGCGAGGGAAGACAGGTTTTACTGTTGAAGATGGTCATGCTAGCTCTAAGCTCCTTGTCGTGGCAAGTTTAAGTTTTCCAGGGTGTCATGTTATAATGTCGAATCAGGTGGCCCTATGGTTGTAGTTATTTTAAATATTATGGGGCATGTTAAAGTTAATTAGAGCGATACCGGTTAGGATCCTACGGTTCCCTCGTTCCAGTACCACTACTTTTTATTGGATTCACTTAGTCTAAATGAATTTACTGAACTCAACTTAATGAGTTCCATACTTTCATTTAGACCGTGGGAAGCCTCGTTAGAAACCATAGGTTACCTTCTCCGAGGGATTCCTGATCATCTGATTAAGATGCCTTAATTATGTTGAAGTTGTTGTTTTGTGTGATGTTTGTGATTAAATTTTGAGTTGTCTTATATTTTGAATGTTGTGGTGGTGAATTTTATCTTGGTTAATTTTAGTTTTGGTTTTGATTTTACGGTTATCCTAGCAGTTTTGATTTTCATGCAGGGTAACATCGTTGTTTAACATGTAAGTTTATAAGCATGAAAGTAAAGTGTGGAAAGTATACAAAAAGGACAGTACTGACCAGAGGAAAATATGTTGAGATTTCATACATATTTTATACTTTTTTATGATATTATACTTTAAAGAAAGGTATTTTTGATGTTTTATTGCAGAAATGACGAAATAGGGTCATTGGAGCAAAAAGATGCAAAAAGGAGCGAATTTGGAGCGAAAAGGGCCAAAAATGTGACGAATTGAACTAGGGCGCCGACGACAAGATTTTCCCGAGACTTCAGAATTAATTCATTAAGAAGGTCCGCCGACAGTGCCCTCGAGCTCGCCGCCGGCAATCTCGGCAGTTATGTCCAACAAGGCTTTGGATGAGGACAAAATTTTGAAGGGATGCTTAGGCAACTCTTAGGAAAACTCATCCACATCTTTAAAGTGAAGAATTTGACCAAAAATAGAGAGAGGAGGCTCAAAATTGAAGTGTGAAAAAGTGTAGAGAGTCTAAAGTGTGAGGAATTCCTTGAGAGATTGTAAGAGTGGAGGAAAAGTGAGAGATTTATTCCTCCTTACCGCTTCAAAGAGGAATTTTGTGTGTTGTAAAGAAAGGAAGAGATTCAGTGGAGCTTCGAGGAGTTTTCTTGGGGAGAAATTAGGGATAAGTTTATTTATTGTCGTAGTTGTATGACTTTGCTTTTATATATGAATTCCGAGTTTTGTTGTGTTTTCTCCATGATATATGAGTAGTTTTCTCTGTCTTTCACCTTGTCTTGAGATTTGTGAGATGGTTATTTGAATTGGTGGAGTCATGAAAATGTTAAAGAAATTGTGGTGATCTTCTAACTTTGATCTTTATTTACTTTCAATCTCGCCAATTGATTTGTTAAAATNTAAGAGGGGGAAGCAGGTCCATGCCTCTCTCTCACCAACTAATGAAAAGCCTCGAGTCCATTTAAAATCATTATGTTGCTTAATGGTTCATCCTGTAAATACCCTTATTACTCAGTGAACATTGTCCCTAAGAATAGGGTAATTATCATTTATCATTTAATTTAAGAATTATGTGGGTGAAGACCCTTAAAGGGGCAAGTTAGTGTAATTTGAACACTTAGCCAAATTTTAATCCTAATTGGGCTTAGTGGTGTTTCAAGGATGTTCGATATAATTATGTTTATTTCTCTAATCCTTCTTTTAGTCAATTTTGATTTAACCTAAGTCACCACTAAGCCCTTAAGGCCTAAGTGAGTATCTTAATTAATTTTGAAAAAGTTTAAATTTTAGGTGTTCGTGATTCATGATTTGGATTTTACTTGAAAAACANAACTTCCAAATTTTAATAATTTAGAAATTTATTAATCTTAATTAAGAAAGTGAGATTGGTTTCTACAATNATGAAATGATCACACAAACAGCCTGGAAGATGTGAGGATTTAGATCGTGACAAACGATAACCTCAGAATCCTAAGACGAGTTAGGGCTTATATTATATAACAGGGCTATACAAAGGCCTAAAGATTAGGTGAGGATTTAAGTCCTAGGGCTTTTTTGTTTATGTCTAAGGAAGGAAGATTGGTTTAGTTGGGGAATACAGGTTTTGTTGTTCAAGATGGTCGTGTTGCTCACCATGCTAGCTCCAAGCTCCTTGCCGCGACAAGTTTGAGTTATCTATTGTGTCAAGTTATACTATCAAATCAGGTGGCCCTATGGTTGAAGTTTTTTAAATTTTATGAGGGCATATTAAAGTTGATTAGAGCAACACCGGTTAGGATCCTACGGTTGCCTCGTTCCGGCATCACTATTTTTTATTGGATCACTTAGTTCAAATGAACTTACTAAACTTCAACTTAATGAGTTTCATAATTTCATTTAAATCGTGGGAAGCCTCGTTAGCAACCGTAGGTTACCTTCTCTGAGGGATTCCCGATCATCCGATAGAGACATCTTAATTTAGTTGAAGTTGTCGTTTTGTGTGATGTTTGTGATTAAATTTTAAGTTGTTTTATATTTTGAATGTTGTGGTGGTGAATTTTATCTTGGTTGATTTTGGTTTTGGTTTTCATTATGGTTATGTCGCTATCCTGATGGTTTTAGTTTTCATGCAGCGTTACATCGTTATTTAGCATGCAAATTTGCAGGTATAAAAGTACAGTATGAAAGTACAAGAAAGATCGCTGAAAACTGTAAAAGTGTACCTGGCGAGTCTTCTTGTTCACCACCTGAAACTTAAAATGCATGTTAAGGCAGTTTATGAAGAGCAGGAAAGGTAAAACTTTGGTAATTTTCCTTACTTAAAATGCATGTTAAGGCAGTTTATAAAGAGCAGGAAAGGTAAAATTTTGGTAATTTTCCTAACCCTTACGTCATATCTTGGTGAGATGAAGAGCAGAAAAGGTAAAATTTTGGTAATTTTCCTAACCCTATGTCATATCTTGGTGAGTCAAAAATGCATGTTAAGGCAGTTTATGAAGAGGAGGAAAGGTAAAATTTTGGTAATTTTCCTAAACCTATGTCATATCTTGGTGAGTCCTTAAAATGGATGATTTCATTGAGCGAAGAATATTAAGTTTAATAGGCCTCTAAGGTATCCAACAAGTTAGGATGGGGAAGCAGGTCCATGCCTCCCTCTCAGCAACTGGTGAAAAGCCTCCAGTCCATTTAAACTTATTATGTTTCTTAATGGTTCATCTTGTAAATCCCTTTATTACTCAGTGAACCCTGATGTCTCAATTATCGNGTGGGAAGGCTCGTTAGCAACCGTAGGTTACCTCCTCCGAGGAATTTCCGATCATCCAATAGAGATGTCTTATTTTAGTTGAATTTGTGGTTTTGTGTGATGATTGTGTTTAAATTTTGAGTTGTTTTATATTTTAAATGTTGTGGCGGTGAATTTTATCTTGGTTGATTTTTAATTTTGGTTATGGTTATGTGGCTATCCTAATAGTTTCATTTTTCATGCAGGGTGACATCTTTGTTTAGCATGCAAATTTATAGGTATAAAAGTACAGTATGAAAGTACGAGAAGGACAAAGCTGAAGAACTGTAAAAATGTACCTGGCGAGTCTTCTCGTTCCACCACATGAAACATAAAATGCATGTTAAGGCAATTTATGAAGAGCAGAAAAGGTAAGTTCTGGTGGTTTTCCTAACCCTATGTCATATTTTGGTGAGTCCTTAAAAGTTTAATTAAGGACAATTTCTTTAAGGGAAAGGGTAAAATTTTGGTAATTTTCCTAACCCTATGTCATATCTTTGCGGGTCCTTAGAAGTTTAATTAAGGAAGATTCCATTGAGCAGAGAATAATGAAGTTTTAATAGCCTCTGAGGTATCCAACAAGTTAGGAGGGGGAAGCAGGTCCATGCCTCCCTCTCACCAACTGGTGAAAAGTCTTGAGTANTTGGGCTTTTCCAGCCATTAGGCTGGCCGGCCGGCCAGGGGGAGGTAGCTAGGAGCTCAGGGAACCCAGAGGCCATTGGGCTTTTCTGGCCACTAGGCTGGCCGGCCGGCCAGGGGGAGGTGGCTAGGAGCTCAGGGACCCATAGGAATCCATCACAATTTAATGCAAATGTGCTTTGAATTTGGCAAAGATATCTTAAGCATGTGCATTTTTGGAAATAAAATCCCTTAATTTGGGGGACGTTTGGTCCATGGCTTGATTTAGGTGATTTCATGGTGTTTGGACTGGTCACAAAGTCCAACTAATGACTGTGGTGGAGTTAATTTGGTGGCTTTAGGGTGGTTAGGTTACATTTAGTGCATGGGTCAAAGTGGGTGCAAATGAGCAAAACTTGGGTTTGGGTTAGGCTAGCCATGTAAATTAGCCCAATTGATTGTTTAATTTTGCGTATATGATCATAAGGAACAACTTTGGTGAAGGATGGGTGTGGTTTTGAGTTCAATTGAAGGGTCAATTTGAGGGAATTTTGAACTTTAATCAATTTGATCATGTTGGGCTAGGCTTCGGTCTAGCTTGGGTTAGCCTTGGGCTAAGTCCAAATTGATTATTGTAAATGGTCAATTGGGACTTCATGAAGAGTTTTAAACATGAATTGGATGCCAATTTGGAGGTTAAGGCAATCAATTAAGTGAAATTTGAGGACTTAGCCAATTTGCGGCTAAATTTGGGAATTTTGGATTTAGGTCAAAATAAAATGGATTTGAGACTTCACCAAGGTCAATTGAAGGTTGTTTTTGATGTATAGGAATGGTATAAAGATTTTGAAACATCAATTTAGGCCAATTAACTAGGCTATGAGTTCAATTTGGTGAGATTAAGTCATATGGTCAAAATTGGGGCTTTAACCTAACTCAAAATTGGACTCAAATCATGGGCAAATTAGGCTTGGATTTGGTTTAGTTTGTTCATATAAAAAGTGAATTTGAGTTTAGGATTGGAATTGGGGTCAATTGAGATCAAATTGATGGACATTTGAGTTGGATTTAGGGAAATTTGAGCCTTTAAAGGGAAATTTGGGGATTTTGGTTAAAGATGGTCAAATTGGCTAAATTGAGTCATGTGGTAGTTGAGATAAATGAAATTGGGAATATTTGGGATTTATTGATATTTTTTTGGAATTTTTGAAATTTTGGGTCCAAGAGGGGTATTTTGGTAATTTGGGGGTGTTTTAGGGGTAAAAGGCCAAGATGAGTATTTTGGTAGAGTTGAGGTACCCATCATCACCAAAAAGACATGGACCAAAGGAAACCCACCAATCATCACCAATAAGCCATGGACCAAAGGAAACCTCAAGATGGGTATTTTGGTAGAGTTGAGGTACCAATCATCACTAATAAGCCATGGACCAATGAAAACCCCATTTTGGGTCCTCTACATAGTGGTCTTAGCTAAACCATAGCCCTAGGGCTAGTAGGTTTAGGAGGACCATCTACATGAGTATCCCAAAAGATCAAGGGATCTAGGCTAGAAATTTGAGTTTGGGGTTGTGAGTGATTGTGAGTGTAGAGAATGCCTTAGCTCCAGACAAACAGCCAGGGTCAACCCTAAGGTCCAGCAATCCTAAGGGTGACTCTCCAGACCAACACCCAAGATCAACCCTAAGGTCCAACAATCCTAAGGGAGACTCATCTTGAGTGGTCACCAATGGACGTCACCTACCTACGTGTTTAGGCAATCCTAACGGTGACTCATCTTGAGTTTCCCCCACAGTGACCCCACCTACTAAGTATTTAGAGAAGGTCTAGCAATCCTAAGGGTGACTCATCTAGAGTTTCCCCCACAGTGACCCCACCTACTAAGTATTTAGAGGTTGACCTAAGGGTGGCTCATCTTGAGTTCCCCCATAGTGACCCCACCTACTAAGTGCTAGAGGTTAGAAGGGTGGCTCATCTTGAGTATCCCCCATAGTGACCCCACCTACTAAGTATTTAGAGGTTGAGGCAATATGTGAAACTTTAAGTTGAGTGAAGAAGGGTTTGGAATTTCTAGTGGTGAGGGTTCCATGTCTAGTTTTCTAGGAATAGTCAACAAGAAAAGTCTTATGGCTAAACCCGAGGCTACCAAAGAGGAAAAACTAAACCTCAACCAAAAATTGAGGTCAACATAACCTCTAATCTTAATCAATTTATTTGATGTTTGAAACACAAAGGGGTTAATTGGTAGAAACCAATCTTACTTTCTCATTTAAGATTAATAAATTTTTAAATTATTAAAATTTGCATGTCGAAACCAATCTTATTTTCTTAATTAAGACTAATAAATTCCTAAATTATTAAAATTTGTAAGTATATTATAATTTCACTTTCTTAATTAAGTTAATAAATTTCTAAATTATTAAAATTTGGAAGTTTATTAAAATCAAATGATCCTGGACTTAGGGGTATGAATTTTGAAGTCAATAATTAATCAATTTAATACCCCTTTATTGATGATCCTGGACTTAGGGGTATGACTTTTGAAGTCAATAACTAATCAATTTAATACCCCTATCTTGATCCTGGACTTGGGGTATGACTTTTGAAGCCAATAATTAATCAATTTAATACCCCTATTTTGATTTTCAAATAAAATCCAAGTGGGGTATGACTTTTGAAGCCAATAATTAATCAATTTAATACCCCTATCTTGAAAAAAGATAAGTTAATAAATTTCTAAATTATTAAAATTTGGAAGTTTATTGAAATTAAATGATCTAGATAAGTTAATACATTTTAATTATTAAAATTTGGAAGCTTATTAAAATTAAAATGAGTCCAAATTAAGATTAATAAATTTCTAAATTATTAAAATTTGAAAGTTTATCAAAATTAAATGATCCTCATTAAGATTAATAAATTTCTAAATTATTAAAATTTGGAAGTTTATAAAAATTAAATGATCCTCGATAAGTTAATAAATTTCTAAATTATTAAAATTTGGAAGTTTATTAAAATTAAACGATCCTGGACTGGGGTATGACTTTTGAAGCCAATAATTAATCAATTTAATACCCCTATTTTGATTTTCAAATAAAATCCAAGTGTTAATAAATTTCTAAATTATTAAAATTTAGAAGTTTATTAAAATTAAATGATCCTGAACTTAGTAATAAATTTCTAAATTATTAAGATTTGGAAGTTTATTAAAATTAAATGATCCTGGATTTAGAAAATTTCTAAATCATTAAAAATTTGGAAGTTTATTAAAATTAAATGATCCTGACTTAGGGATTATGACTTTTGAAGTCAATAATTAATCAATTTAATACCCCTATCTTGAATTTCAAATAAAATCCTTAATAAATTTCTAAATCATTAAAAATTTGGATGTTTATTAAAATTAAATGATCCTGGACTTCGGGGTATGAATTTTAAAGTCAATAATTAATCAATTTAATACCCCTATCTTGATTTTCAAATAGAATCCAAATCATGAATCAAAACCACCTAAGGCTTAACCTTTTCCAAAACTAATTAAGACACTCACCTAGGTCTTAAGGGCTTAGTGGTGACTTAGGCTAAATAAAAAATTGATTAAACAAAGATTATAGAAATAAACATAATCAAACATCTTTGAAACACCACTAAGCCCAATTAGGATTAAAATTTGGCTAAGTGTTCAAATTACACTAACTTGCCTCTTTAAGAGTCTTCACCCACATAATTTTCAAATGAAATGATAAGTGATAATTGCCCTATTCATAGGGACAATTGAGACATCGATGTTTACTGAATAATTACCTTATTTTCAGGATGAATCATTAAGCGACATAATAAGTTTAAATGGGCTCGAGGCTTTTCACTAGTTGGTGAGGAGGCATGGACCTGCTTCCCCCTACTAATTTGTTGGATACCTCAGAGGCCTATTAAACTTAATATTCTTTGCTCAATGAAATTATCGTTAATTAAACTTTTAAGGACTCACCATGATATGACATAGGCTTAGGATAAATTACGAAAATTTTACCTTTCCTGCTCTTCATAAACTGCCTTAACATGCATTTCAAGTTTCAGGTGGTGGAATGAGAAGACTCGCCAGGTACACTTTTATAGTTTACAGTACTGTCTTTCTTCTGTCTTTTCCTTACATGTTTCATGCTTGCATAAACTTGCATGTTAACCAAAACCATAACCTAAAATTAAAACTAAAATCAACCAAGATAAAATTCACCGCCACAACATTCAAAATATAAAACAACTCAAAATTTAATCACAAACATGACATAAAACTACAACTTCAACTAAATTAAGACGTCTCTATTGGATGATCAGGAATCCCTCGGAGGAGGTAACCTGTGGTTGCTAACGAGGCTTCCCACGGTTTAAATGAAATTATGGAACTCATTAAGTTGAGTTTATTAAGTTTATTTTGACTAAGTGAATCCAATAGAAAATAGTGATACCGCAACGAGGGAACAGTAGGATCTAACCTGTGTCGCTCTAATCAACTTTAATATGCCCTCATAAAATTTAAAGAACCTCAACCATAAGGCCACTTGATTTGATGTTATAACTTGACACATTAGATAACCCAAACTTGTCGCGGCAAGGAGCTTGGAGCTAACATGGTGGGCAGCAAGGCCATCTTCAATAGCAAAACTTGTCTTCACNAACATTGACTTCTGTTAATCCTTCATCCATATAATATGACACATCGTAATTTTCATCATTCATATTTTTTTTGTTCTTCAGGTAATCGCACAATATTGGCTCGGAGTCTCTCCAGCTTATCATCGATTGACCTTCCTTTGATTACTTTTAGGTCAATTGGGGATTTCTGAAGAGTGTCATTTCTTTTGTTGAGCACCGGTGTGGTTGTGTAGAAGTTAATTGAATCAACCGAAACCATATTTACGGAACCTTTTTCAGGTTCTTTCAAATACTCTTTCAGGAT
>JXCR01123732.1:0-12496 GCA_002079205.1 Phalaenopsis hybrid cultivar | reverse complement strand
AAAATCAAATAGATATGAGGCTCCACCAAGGTCAATTGATGGTTGATTTTGATGTATAGGAATTTTATAAAGATTTTGAAACATTAATTGAGGCCAATTGACTAGGCTATGGGTTCAATTTGGTTAGATTAAGTCATATGGTCAAAATTCGGGTTTTGACCCAAATCAAAATTAGGCTCAAATCATGGACCAATTAAATTTGGATTTGGTTTAGTTTGGTCATATCAAAAGTTAATTTGAGTTTAGGATTGGAATTAGGGNCCCAAATCAAAATTGGGCTCAAATCATGGACCAATTAAACTTGGATTTGGTTTAGTTTGGTCATATCAAAAGTTAATTTGAGTTTAGGATTGGAATTAGGTTCAATTTAGATCAAATTGATGGACATTTGAGTTGGATTTGGGGAGATTTGGGANAATTTGAGCTCAGGGTTGTGAGTGATTGTGAGTGCAGATGAGTGTAGTGAGTGCCTTAGCTCCAGACCAACATCCAAGGTCAACCGTAAGGTCCAGCAATCCTAGGGGTGACTCATCCTGAGTTTCCCCCACAGTGACCCCACCTACTAAGTACATAGAGGTTGGGAGCAATATGTGGAACTCCAGGTTGAGTAAAGAAGAGGGTAGAATTTCTAATGGTGAGCAAGTCTAGTTTTCTAAGAATAGTCAACAGGAAAAGTCCTATGGCTAGTCCTTAGGCTACTAAAGAGGAAAAAAAACTAAACCTCAACCAAAAATGAGGTCAACACCCAGGTTGGAAGAATCATCCAAATTTTAATTGGAATAACCATTCTTCTACAAATCAACAATGGGAGAACAACCTAGTGAACCCATTAGGAAATTCATCCAACCAAGGAAATGTTAATTATAGACCTTTCTAGTGAACCCATTAGGAAATTCATCCAACCAAGGAAATGTTAACTATAGACCTTCTTATCCACCAGGATTTAACAGTAACACTCAAATTAAGGAGAAGAAGTTGTCTATGGAAGAACTGATAATAAACATGGGTCAATAATTTTTGAATCAAGGAAATCAATTACAAATTCAAGGAAATTAATTACAAAATCAAGGAACTGCTATTAAGAATATTGAAAATCAATTAGGGCATATCGTTATTGTGCTTAGTAACCGAACATTAGGAACTTTTCCTAGTACTGTGGAACCAAACCCTAAAGAACAAGGAAAAGAACAGAAAAAAGCGATACAATTATGAAGTGGAAAAGAATTGAAAATGAGAGTACGAAAAGAAACAGAAACTTGAAAAGAGAAAGTGGATACTGAAAAGAAAAGGATCATGAATACCCAGACTTAGAATATCCATTTACACCAATGAAGATTACTGCGGAGAAACCTCCACCACCGTTTCCTCAAAGATTGAAGCAACACAAAAAAAATAAAAAATTCTCTAAGTTTTTAAAAATTCTTAAGAAATTAACGGTAAGCATTCCCTTCGTAGAAGCTTTAGAGCAAATGCCCCATTATGTGAAATTTATTAAAGATATTCTGAACAAGAAAAGGAAGTTCACGGATAACGAAACTGTTGCACTTAGGTAAGCGTGTAGTGCAATTATTCAGAAAAAGCTTCCTAAAAAATTAAAAGATTCTGGCAGTTTCACTATACCGTGTGCTATCAGTGAAAAATTCTATGGAAGAGCCTTATGTGATTTGGGAGCCAACATTAATCTTATGCCTCTATCAACTTTCAAAAGATTAGGAGTAGGAGAAGTCTAAACTACTCGGCATTAATCTTATGCCTCTATCAATTTTCAAAAGATTAGGATTAGGAGAAGTCTCACCTACTGAGTCAGCATTAATCTTATGCCTCTATCAATTTTCAAAAGATTAGGATTAGAAGAAGTCTCACGTACTTTTGTTATTCTTATGCCTCTATCAATTTTCAAAAGATTAGGATTAGGAGAAGTCTCACCTACTTCTGTAATTCTTCAGTTAGCGGATCGTTCAGTTACATATCCTAAGGGAGTTATAGAAGATGTGTTAGTAAGACTACAGTTAGCAGATCGTTCAGTTACATATCCTAAGGGAGTTATAGAAGATGTGTTAGTAAATAAATCTTATGTCTCTATCAATTTTCAAAACATTAGGATTAGGAGAAGTCTCACCTACTTCTGTAACTCTTTAGTTAGATCAATTTTCAAAAGATTAGGATTAGGAGAAGTCTCACCTACTTCTTTAACTCTTCAGTTAGAATCAATTTTCAAAAAATTAGGATTAGGAGAAGTCTCACCTACTTCTATAACTCTTCAGTTAGCGTATCAATTTTCAAATGATTAGGATTAGGAGAAGTCTCACCTACTTCTGTAACTCTTCAGTTAGCAAATCGTTCAGTTACATATCCTAAGGGAGTTATAGAAGATGTGTTAGTAAAAGTGGACAAATTTATAGTTCAGTTACATATCCTAAGGGAGTTATAGAAGATGTGTTAGTAAAAGTGGATAAATTTATCGTTCCTGTGGATTTCATTGTTTTAGATATGGAGGAAGATACGGAAATGATAGGTATACAATCCTAATTAAGAGTTTTACAATCCTAATGATGAATGTATCAAACAAAGGATTATAAATTTATCATTCCTCTTTCACTGCACCCAAGAAAAAATCCCCTCTTTCAATGCATGAAAAATCACGCTTGTAAGAACCGATAAACAATGATTTTTGCTCATTGTTTGATTAAATAATTCTCCTTTTCTCAATAAACAAGCTAAAAAAGTGACTACTTTTTAAGGAATTTTTTTTTTCAAGGAAGATATTAAATTGTTCAATGATCAAACAAAGGTGCTCTAGATGTGGAGAAATATTTGTGTACGTAAGATGTACGTTATTCGGAGGGTGCATATAAATTACACTTAGGTTACAAGAAGAATTATTAGTGGTATAGTGTAAGTGTAAGCTACCTGTATTCTCTTATTAATTTAATATGTACGTAATTTTGCGTACGTCTTACATTTGTAAATATTTCTCCTAGATGTGATAGGTGATTCAAAACTCTCGCAAAATGGATTAAAAAAACTTTTTATGGAGTTATTATTAATGTACTTGTAGTGTACATTCGTGATCCTAGTGGGTTGATTTTATATATATTGAAGTGCCCTAACAACTTGGTTCAATTGAGCTTAATATGCCTTAAAAAAAAAAGTGTTATAAGCGTGCTTATTAAAAATACATTCATTTCTGAAAAAGATTTATTGGCCATTGTATATGCTTTAGATATGGAGGAAGATAAGGAAATACCTATCATTTTTCAAAAGATTATGGAAATACCTATCATTTTTCAAAATTTATCGTGTTAATTTTTCAGTAATAGTATTGTTAATTTGTGCATCATTAAGAGTTTTACTAGCATAATATTTGTGCCCAGCAAGTTATCTACTATTTGATCTAAAAAGGATAAAGGGAAGTGATCTTTCCTGGTGGCAGTGTTTAATTTTCCATAATCAATGTAAATACGCCATAAAAAGTTTTTAATAAGCACAAATTAACAATACTATTACTGAAAAAGATTTATTGGCCATTGTGTATGCTTTAGATAAATTTAGATCTTATTTAATTGGAGCTAAATGTGTTGTGCACATTGATCACTCTGCTATTAAATATCTAATGGAAAAGAAGGATGTCCCAAGATTGATTAGATGGATACTTTTGATGCAAGAATTTGATCTTGTGGTTATTGATAGAAATNTCACAGGGTCTACTGAGAAAATATATGCTCTTTTAAAATCAAAAGTATTTTGGGTATCTTTACTATCAAAATGCAAAAATTTCTAATAAATATGCNTGTTAATATTAATGCTTCACAGGGTCTACTGAGAAAATATATGCTCTTTTAAAATCAAAAGTATTTTGGGTAGCTTTACTATCAAAATGCAAAAATTTCTAATAAATATGGCTAGATTTGAAGATTTATTTGTGGAGATAATAGTTTGAATGGATGATTTTAAAGCAAATGCGCTTCTTTATGGGCAACCCTTAAAAAAAATATATCGCATTTAAGTAATTTATGTAAGATCACTATAACTTACAAAATGAAGCCAAGTGTTTTCTTTTGATCATTAATTTCTCATTTCTCTAGTCTCCATGGCTACATGGAAAATCCATGATTAAAGCTATTAATACTTACATTATATACATTCTCACTTCTAATACAAAGNACCCTTAAAAAAAATATATCGCATTTAAGTAATTTATGTAAGATCACTATAACTTACAAAATGAAGCCAAGTATTTACTTTTGATCATTAATTTCTCGTTTCTCTAGTCTCCATGGCTACATGGAAAATTCATGATTAAAACTATTAATACTTACATTATATACATTCTCACTTCTATTACTAATGTTCAACTCTCCTCTCATATTCTTAACTACTACTAGAATCGTGACAACCTCCCCTAACATGAATAACTTTTGGCATATAATTAACATTGTTTAGATTTTATGGAAAGTTGATTATATTACTTTAAATTGTATTTTTAATCCTGCACAAAAAGTTGGTTATTGACATATGCACACACACTCACACACCCACACACCCACACCTTCTTGATGCCTAATATGCTNAAAGTTGATTATATTACTTTAAATTGTATTTTTAATCCTGCACAAAAAGTTGGTTATTGACATATGCACACATAATCACATACCCACGCCTTCTTGATGCCTAATCTGCATCTAAATATATGTCTTGCTAGCAATAAAAAATGGCATGACAACTATAGATATTCTCATAAACTGTAATATCTTTTATGGTATGCACTGGTCACTATTGCCACAATAATTTTAAGGAATACCATACACTTTTGGCGTCCTCATAAAATAAATCAACTTAAAATATTTCTTTCTTTTAGGGCTCTCAATTTGCTTGCGAGATGTTATATGTGATTTTTCTTATGTTGCTAGTATTATTCATTATCTAAAGATTTCTTGTAAGCGCAATGATGAAAAATTTTTGAACCCTTTGGAATTCTAATAGATGTCCTCTTTTGCATTTTTAACTTTAGTTTGTTGGCCCATATGATGATATGATAATAGTGATCCTCAGTTTTTCTTCTAGATCTTCTGTTAGGTTTAAATTGCTTTAATCAATTTTACGTATTTTTTTCTCTTCGAGTTTTATATTTTTAACAACTCTATATATTATTTGCTACTAAAATATTTTTTCAAAATTGTTCNTAGATCTTCTGTTAGGTTTAAATTGCTTTAATCAATTTTACGTATTTTTTTCTCTTCGAGTTTTATATTTTTTAACAACTCTATATATTAGTTGCTACTAAAATATCCTTTCAAAATTGTTCTTATGTGCAGAGGATAGAATCTGTTAAAAGACTATGTTTTCTTAAAGTTGGGCTCTCAATAGTTTTTTGGTACATGCTTAGTGTTGTTTCCTATTGTTGGTTATTACTCAATTTCACTTCTCTATCTTATTTTTCCCACGGAATCTCTTACATGAGTTATGATCAAAAAAATTTTTTAAACCTTATGAGTACTTATGAAAGGTATCCNGGTACATGCTTAGTGTTGTTTCCTATTGTTGGTTATTACTCAATTTCACTTCTCTATCTTATTTTTCCCATGAAATCTCTTACATGAGTTATGATCAAAAAAAATTTTTAAACCTTATGAGTACTTATGAAAGGTGTCTATTCTATTAGATAAATTGAGTATATGACATTGAGATCATTGACACTTCTTATTGGTCTTCAACTAGTTTTTGTTTTAGTTGATTCATTTCTCTGATAAAATTTTTTATGCCTTTGAGTTGATTGAAAAATTTTCCCTCTTTTTTCCTTGTTTTGATTTTTCATTCCAGTCTTTTGAGACATTAATCATATACAATGCGCCCGAAACATTATTATTTACAAAACAACTGCCCCACATGCTTATTTTTTTTTCTTTCAAACTATCAATCCAATATTTAAATTCATAATAAATTCCAATCTATATATTTAATTTATAATTAGTTGATCATAAGACATGAATTCAATAGTTTAAAAAATGCTATGTGTGATCATTTTGTAAAAATTAATATTTTGAGTGGAATGTATCTAATTATCCCCACTTTTCTGCTTGACTTATCAATTATATTTCAGATTTTTTTAGCTCATGTAGAACTAATTTATATATTTAAGGCAACTTTACATGCATACCAATCAATTCTTATGTATTTACATTTCTAACACCTAAGCTTCAATTTTTATGTACATGTCATCTTAAGCATGAAAAGACGTGTTTACTTTTTGAAATTTAAAGTAGTTGCCTTTTTTATATCATATGAAAGATTTGGGTGGTCAATATAAAATTAAATTTTAACTCTTAGAGATGGAAATAATTAGGACATGTTGGGGACACTTTCTATTTTCTATTTTTGTTTTCGGTATATTTTGTTTCTTTTTTTTTTATTTTCTATTTCTAGAAAGCAAGTTTAGTACTGTATGTTTTATATGTTCAAAAAAAAAATCTAAAAAAATTGGTATTTTTATTTTTTTTAAAAAAGAAAACTATTCTTTTTTAAAAAAATANATAATTAGGACATGTTGGGGACACTTTCTATTTTCTATTTTTGTTTTCGGTATATTTTGTTTCTTTTTTTTTATTTTCTATTTCTAAAAAGCACGTTTAGTACTGTATGTTTTATATGTTCAAAAAAAAAAATCTAAAAAAATTGGTATTTTTTATTTTTTAAAAAAGAAAACTATTCTTTTTTTAAAAAATTATTAAATTGCATTAGCTACTAACATGTTAATTAATTGAAACTATTTAATTAATAACCACTAACTTGTAAATTAATTTTGAATATTTAACTACTAACTTGTTAATTAATCTTTTGATGAATTGTTAAAACTTTTTATTTATTTATTTATTTATTTAAGTTAATATTTTGTTAAATTGAAGTTTTAATTGATTTGAAAGTTTTATAAGTTTGTTAAATTTTATGGATTAATCAAAGTTTCAATAAGTTTAGTTAATTATTTAATAAGTTTATTAATTAGTATATTAATTAAGTTGTTTAATATTTTATTCAATTATCTATATATTTAATGATATGTTAAAATAATTTAAGATTTTAATTTTATTATTATTAACTTTAAATGATTAATATTTTATTTGAATTATTGTGGTTTTAATTTATTAATTATTAAGCTAGTTAAGTAGATTTATTATTAAATTAAGTAATTATGAATTAATTAAATTCATTTAGGTTCAATTTTAATAATTAATGATTTAATTAGATGATTATTATTTAATTAAGTATTTTATTAATTGGTTGAANTTTATTATTAAATTAAGTAATTATGAATTAATTAAATTCATTTAGGTTCAATTTAAATAATTAATGATTTAAGTAGATGATTATTATTTAATTAAGTATTTTATTAATTGGTTGAATTTTAGTAATTTTTATAATCCTTTTAATTTATTAATGAGTTAATTAAGCAAGTTTAAAAGTGAAGTAGTAGATTAATGGCTTACATTGGTCATTTGATTTCGACCAATGATAGTTAAGCTAATTTAAGATTTTAGGATATAGCTCTGAAAAATAGGATTTTAAAACGGCGAAAACATAATTTATATGTTTTTGAAATTTTGAAAATGTTTCATGTGCTTTAAAAATAAAATAAAAAAAGAAAAAAAAAAGAATAAAAAAAGATTATTTTTTGATTTGTTTTTTTTTTTTTTGAAAAATAAAAAAAATGCAAAATAGGAAATGATCCTAAAGAGAGNATGTTTTTGAAATTTTGAAAATGTTTCATGTGCTTTAAAAATAAAATAAAAAAAGAAAAAAAAAAGAATAAACAAAGATTATTTTTTGATTTGTTTTTTTTTTTTTTTGAAAAATAAAAAAAATGCAAAATAGGAAATGATCCTAAAGAGAACCTTAGGAAATTGGGAAAAAAATTGCGTGTTATAGACGTACGCAGCGCTGCGTGCGATATTGGGTTATACCGAGGGTACAAGGGGGTTACATCCACGATATAACCCCTTTTAACATCTCTGTAACATTCTATAACCTACCTGTAACCTAAAATAAGTTTTGCACTTCTGTTATCATATATTAAGAATTTATTAGTAGGTTACAAGTAAGTTTCAGAAGGTTACATGGAGGTTACAAGAGGTTATACCGTAGATGTAATCCCTTTGTACCATCGGCATAACCTCAATATGGTACACATCGTTGCGTACGTCTATCACACCAATTGGGTGTTACGCATGCAAATGCCTCTATATTTATTGTACGAATTGAGCCCAACAAGTTTTTGTTAAATAAAATTAAAATGAGCTCTTCACTCAAAAGTCATGATATCCACGTGTCAATCTTCAATTGGCCATCGGCAAACACAATCCTGCTCGAAATACGCTCAAGCCACACGTTCAAACACGTGTCTGCCATCCAATGGCTCACAACTTATCCAAGCCAAATCTGGAAGATAAGGCCTCCCATCTTTTTTCCGATTAAAACCGACTAAATTCCACTCCCTCCCCAACTCACTCCGGATCACCAGAGCAGAAAGAATGGCTCAGGCAATGGCTTCAATGGCCGGCTTACGTGGATCCTCGCAGAAGGTTCTGGAAGGAAGCCTCCAGCTCAGCGGAGGAAGTCGCCTTGAGGCTCCGGCGAACCTGTGTGTTTCTAGCGGTGGTCGGTCGGGGCTGGGCTTTATCAAGGCTCAAGCGCAGCGGGTGGAGGGCGAAAGCCTGAGCGGTCGTCGCGCTTTGCTTGGGCTTTTTACAACAGGCCTGACCGGCGTTGCTATAGTAAATAATGTTCTCGCCGAAGCAAAACCTATCAAGATTGGCCCTCCCCCACCGCCCTCAGGCGGTCTCCGTAAGTTTCCTGACTTCATCTATAATGTTTTCAACAGCAAGCCTGGCTACATGAATTTTTTTTCTCAATTGACTCCTATTGAGGAAAAAAAATTATGTTTGGATGCTATAAGGCTATTTATGGGGCATCATGTCAATCACAAATAAGATATACGATTGCGTGACGCTCAACACAAGCATGTCCAAACACAATATTTATTCCATATTGAGTCAGATTTTCATTTAATTGTAACATATTAAAAATATATATTTTTTACAATAAGCTCAAATCATATTTGGTCTAGTTCTGCCTTTCTTAACATAAGTTGGATCTAATATATCTACTATTCTAATCGGATCATTAGATGACCGACGTTTAATGTGATCAAATCATCTAAGACGGCTCTCTCCAATTTTGTCCAATTTTATACGGGAGTGGTGTTACACCAAGGATATAAAATCAATGAATATCAAACTCTCATAAAGATTTGTCATTTTGATAAAAAAAAAAGCTTGAAATTAATGATTTTTTTTGGGGGTTAATTATTAATGATGATTGGGTAAATCCAACAGCCGGGACGCTCAACTCTGACGAGCCAAGGGACCTGGATTTGCCATTAAAAGATCGATTCTACATACAAGCCCTGACTCCAGCCGAAGCTGCAAAGAGAGCGAAGGAGTCGGCTAAAGACATTCTGAATGTGAAGGAGCTTATTGACAAGAAGCAATGGCCGTATGTGAAGAACGACCTCCGCCTCAAAGCATCTTATCTCCGCTACGATCTCAACACTGTCATCGCAGCCAAGCCCAAGGAGGAGAAGACGGCTCTCAAGCAGCTCACTTCTAAGCTTTTCTCTACCATTGATGACGTCAGTTCCTTCCATCCTTCAACTTTATCTTTTATGCATTAAGTTTATGCGTTCCATATCATTTGAGATAACCATTATTATAATCATCCAATGGCTCACTACTTGCATGATTTAACCCAAACTCTTTTCGGATAATATTTGATTTAAGTCAAATTTAACTGGATCATTAAATTATTTCCTTTTTTTTCATTGAAATATCAAAAATTTCAAAATCTTTCATTTTTGGGTCCAAATTTCAACTTTTTTTTATACTAGTTGCAATTTTTTTTTTCAGCATACTCTCACACATTTTATATTATAATGGAGCTAATTTTATAGCATGTATTATTGATTTTATTGAAAATGTCTAATAATTTAGTTTTGCTGAAGGATAATAAATGACAGTAAAGTCACGAATATGTATAGTAAAATTATTCTTATCTTGTTATAGATTGTATCAGAAATATATATATTGTTGTAGTTGCAATATCTAGATATATCAGTTGATGTGGTATAAATATAAATCAAACATGAGAACGATCGATGAATCAAAAAATAGAACGAGAAAAATCACACTAGAAAAAAACAACACAACGAAACACACATATTTACATGGTTTGACAAATTGCGTACGTCCACGGAGTTGCAGAGGATTTTACTACTTGAGGAATTTACACCAGTCGATGAGCTCGACTTACAAGAGGAATCTCCCACTCTTCGTTGCTCTTTCTCTTCTTCTCCCTATGTTCTTCTCTCTCTATACCAAGATACACCGAAGAAAACTCTACACCGAGATACACTGAAGAAGACAAACTTACAAGAGAAATAAACTCAATTTCTCTTCTGCCGCAAGCCACTAAGAAGAAGCCTAGGGAGAACAATCTTCTTCTTCTTCTTCTTCCTTTTCCTTCTACCGCAAGGAACTGCTCCTCCTTGCACTCCTCTTCCTCTGCCCCGAAGAAACCTTCCTCTATCTCAAGGAAACCGAAGAAGAACTCAAAGCGTGACTAATAAACCCAAGGAGAGCCATCCGAAGCTTTTATCACGAACAGGAGGGAGCGAAGAGATGCTTCACTTCACAAAAAAGGAAGGCGGGAGTGGTTATTTGTGAAGATGTGTGACACTCTAAAGCAAAGTAACCGCCCAAGCATAGTGGACCGAGCTCCACCGTTTCTAACAATTCTCCCACTTGGAGACCAGTACACAGGCTGCAACATCTCCTTCCTCAAACTAATATTCTCCACTAGCGATGTCGCCTTTTTCTTCAACATTTATCCTCCACCTTGAATCATCCACCTCTACAACTCAAAGCATCTGTCTTCACTCCAGAAGACCAACTGAAGTTATGCACAACTTCAGTTTCTCAAGAGTAACACCCTCAGTCAACAAATCAACAGTCTCCACATAGTTTTGCACCTCCAAGCTATTTCCTAGGTCACTCTTGTTTCTTCTTACAACTCTTATTGCATGAGAAATATTCTGCCTCTGCTGAAAGCCTTTTTCAATAATTTTAGCCTTGTGCCTCTTAGCTCAGTCTTCACCTGGTACATCTACTTGTTGTGCAATGTCTTCTTCCCTGGTGGAAGTTTTGCCAGCTCCCATTTGCTCGAACTTTCATCTTGCAAGATTTCTTCATAGTTTTGTGGTTCTTCAACGTCTGTCTGTGGAACAATATGAATGGGTGCTCCAGACCCACTTTTCTCTTCACTTCCTTCACTGCCCTGCACTGTGGCCTCTGGTAGATTTCCTACCACATTCAAAGCCCCTGAATCCAATATCAAGTCTTCAACATAACTATGAACTGTCAATAATAGTGCATCCTGTAATTCCTCAGATACCACATTTGCGCTATCATTCTGCATCTTCTTAGGATCCCTGCAGTTTTTCTTTATGTGGCCAGCCTTGCCACAATTCCAGCAGGTTGCCTGCTTACTAAACTTTGATTTTGATCTCCCTATACTTGAGTTCCTGTCATGTCATCTCCCTCTGAATCAACATTCAGTGCCGAACTCGAACCTGAGACCTCACCAGAATCTTTCATACGAGCTTCCTCAGCCAAAATCAAATCACTAATATCATTGTATTTCAGTTTATATTTACCTGTAGAACTGCTAACTGCTTTCCTTTGAATCAACATGCAGTGCCGAACTCGAACCTGAGACCTCACCAGAATCTTTCATACAAACTTCCTCAGCCAAAATTAAATCACAAATATCATTGTATTTCAGTTTATATTTACCGCAGAACTGCTAACTGCTATCCTCATGGCTTCCCAACTATCTGACAATGAAGCCAACAAGATCAGTGCACATATATCATCATCAAAATCGATTTTCACAGACGACAATTGATTTGTGATAATATTGAAATTATTCAGGTGTTGAGCAATAGAAACATCTTTCGTCATCTTCAAATTGAATAACTTCTTCATCAAGTGCACCTTGTTATTCGCCGATGACTTTTCATACATACCTGATAAGACTGCCATGAGATCTGAAGTTGTCATTTCCTTGAAGACGATGTGTGCAATGGACCTCGATAGGGTCAATCGAATAACCCTCATAACTTGTTGATTCAACAAATTTCATTCAACCTCACCCATCCTTTCAGGTCTTTTCCCTAATAAAAAAAGATGAAGTTTCTTTCCGTAAATATAATCCTCTATCTGCAATCTCTAATAACCAAAATCTATGTCATCAAATTTGTCGATCCCTGAAAACTTCATTTCATCTGCAACCAACATTCTTCCTCAGATCCGAAATCACGCTTTGATATCAGTTATTGCTGTTGTGAGATCTAGATATACCAGTTGATGTGATATATATATATATATAT
>JXCR01123728.1:1782-21983 GCA_002079205.1 Phalaenopsis hybrid cultivar | reverse complement strand
TGTGAAGAAATTAAAATCATTTGAATATATATATATATATTATTTTGTGCCAAATAGGAGCACTATTCCTTACCCTCTTCTGAGTGCATAAAAAACATTGACTAATCCAGAGTTTGGTCCCTAATTTTGTGGTTAGGCTGAGAGGATAGTGGCTGCCACTCTAGAGCTCTCACTACTCCCTCATCTGAGAGCTAACAATCTCGCATTAGTTTCCAATCAACTGAAACAAATTGGGGATTTTAATCTCACCTTAAAATCTCTAATTCTGCATCCAACAAAGTGTATTTCCCTATTTATCTGCACTCAACTCTATGGATGACATCCTCTCCCATGAAATCAATTGTGATTTTCCCTATATTGTAGAAATCATAGCCCTTCTGGAACATATGTTTCTCGACACATTTTAACTATTCAATTGGCCAAATCAAAAAATAAATGAATATCAGAGTTTAAATCATAAAAAATTATTGACATTTAAAACCGTATAAAATAAAATCAATTCTTCACAAAACCATCTTTCAAAGTAGAAAGAAGGGTAAAGAAGACTGNCATCTGAGAGCTAACAATCTCGCATTAGTTTCCAATCAACTGAAACAAATTGGGGATTTTAATCTCACCTTATAATCTCTAATTCTGCATCCAACAAAGTGTATTTCCCTATTTATTTGCACTGAACTCTATGGATGACATCCTCTCCTATGAAATCAATTGTGATTCTCCCTATTTTGTAGAAATCATAGCCTTTCTGGAACATATGTTTCTCGACACATTTTAACTATTCAATTGGCCAAATCAAAAAAAATAAATGAATATCAGAGTTCAAATCATAAAAAATTATTGATATTTAAAATCGTATAAAATAAAATCAATTCTTCACAAAACCATCTTTCAAAGTAGAAAGAAAGGTAAAGAAGACTACTCAAAATTCATGAGAAAGATATGAGAAAACTTAGATTTCATACATAAAAATAGGTTTACAAAACAAAAGAAATAAAAGACATAACTTATCTCACAATCCTTTTCAAGCAAATCCCTAAAAATTCTCTTCAAGTCTTTCCCTCTTTACAAGCACTCTTAATTCTCTCTTAGAAGTGTAATGACTAAGAAATTTCTTACCTTCCCTCTCCTCTTATAAATCTTGAAGAAAATCTCAAAGCCCTTGATTTCTCTCTCTCTCTTTCGCCCCCCGTACACACCGCACACAAAACTCTCCTCTTGTCCTAAACTTTCATCTCATTTTTTAAAGACTGCTTCCCTCCAAAAAGAATTCAAAATTCCCTTCTAAAACTCTATCTAAAAGTCAACCTTTTTGAATTCAAAAAGCATGTCCATTGATCCAAGAGACATATCTCTTCATAAAAGAACCTTCCAAAGTGTCTAGATGCATTGAATCACTCTAAGGAGTGTTTCGAACAAGTGTCTCTTTTGAAATTCATGCAAAATTCATCCTTAATAGCCTTAATTCTCAAAAACTCATCTCTGGCGCATCTGGCGCCAATTCTGGCGCTTCAAGCACCAACTTGCTTAAGACCGCGGTGTTATGGATAAATCCGGCGCATCTGGCCCCAGTTCTCTGTCAAATGGCACTTCTGGCACTAGTTTTGCTGCTTCAGGCACCAGCTCTCTATCAAATGTCGCTTCTAGCGCCAATCTGGCGCATTGGGCACGAAAATCCCAAAATTTGCTGTTTTGACTCCAAATTTCATTATTTTTGCTAGTTTTACTCCAAATGCCTAAAATTGATATACATGCAATAAAAACATGAAAATACCCTTCTTTAAAGTGCAATATCACCAAAATAAATATAAAATGTATACTTAAAACAATAATATATTTTGGTGTATCAAAATCCCCAAAACTTAAAAGTTACTTGTTTGCAAGTAACACTTTTATTGCATAAAAGTATATGACTTAGGATAGAGATTAACTTATAACTTATATACTTTAGTTTAATAAATAAAATAATAAAATTTAAGAAAGACCTTTAATAACTTAGATTCAAGCTCCAAGTCCAAGAGTATTTAGTAATCAAATTTAAGATTTCTGAATCTCTCTTCATTTCAAGAAGAATTAGAATTTGTCACATCATGGCTACTTAAAACATTCATATAAAAAAAATTTATGAAAACTTTACTAGTAATGCTACTTATACTCCATTACAAGTTTAGAAAATGTAATAAAGTCTTTTCCTTAAGTTGATTCAAGTGAAANAAAAATAGGTTTACAAAACAAAAGAAATAAAAGACATAACTTATCTCACAATCCTTTTCAAGCAAATCCCTAGAAATTCTCTTCAAGTCTTGCCCTCTTTACAAGCACTCTCAATTCTCTCTTAGAAGTGTAATGAAGAAGAAATTTCTTACCTTCCCTCTCCTCTTATAAATCTTGAAGAAAATCTCAAAGCCCTTGATTTCTCTCTCTCTCTTTCGCCCCACTTACACGCCGCACAAAAAACTCTCCTCTTGTCCTAAACTTTCATCTCATTTTTTAAAGACTGCCTCCCTCCAAAAAGAATTCAAAATTCCCTTCTAAAACTCTATCTAAAAGTCAACCTTTTTGAATTCAAGAAGCATGTCCATTGATCCAAGAGCCATATCTCTTTATAAAAGATTCTTCCAAAGTGTCTAGATGCATTGAATCACTCCAAAGAGTGCTTCGAACAAGTGTCTCTTTTGAAATTCATGTAAAATTCATCCTTAATAGCCTTAATTCTCAAAAACTCATCTCTGGCGCATCTGACGCCAATTCTGGCGCTTCAAGCACCAACTTGCTTAAGACCGCGGTGTTATGGGTAAATCCGGCGCATCGGGCCGCAGTTCTCTGTCAAATGGCGCTTCTGGCACTAGTTTTGCTGCTTCAGGCACCAACTCTCTATCAAATGTCGCTTCTAGCGCCAATCTGGCGCATTAGGCGCGGAAATCCCAAAATTTGTTGTTTTGACTCTAAATTTCATTATTTTTGCTAGTTTTACTCCAAATGCCTAAAATTGATTTACATGCAATAAAAACATGAAAATATCCTTCTTTAAAGTGTAATATCACCAAAATAAACATAAAATGTATACTTAAAACAACAATATATTTTGGTGTATCAAAATCCCCAAAACTTAAAAGTTACTTGTTTGCAAGTAACACTTTTATTGCATAAAAGTATATGACTTAGGATAGAGATTAAATTATAACTTATATACTTTAGTTTAATAAATAAAATAATAAAATTTAAGAAAGACCTCTAATAACTTAGATTCAAGCTCCAAGTCCAAGAGTATTTAGTAATCAAATTTAAGATTTCTCAATCTCTCTTCATTTCAAGAAGAATTAGAATTTGTCATATCATGGTTACTTAAAACATTCATATAAAAAAAAATTTATGAAAACTTTACTAGTAATGCTACTTATACTCGAATACAAGTTTAGAAAATGTAATAAAGTCTTTTCCTTAAGTTGATTCAAGTGAAGCTAATTTTTGATTTGACATATTCTCAAGCTTCTCCTCACTCATTTTTCTTTTCTTTTTTTTCTTTTTCTCTTAGGATCTTTTCAATCCTTTCTTTTCTTCTATTTTTCTTTTTCAAGTGAGGATTATTATATCTGGATAGTCTTTAATAATTTTGAACTTCACTATCCTCTTCTCAAAGTCAAAACTCCTTACCTTTCTTCACTTTATAAATTCATATTAGTTTATAATTTTTCATAAAGTTTTATTCTTTTCTTCTTATATGAAACTCTAAAATTCTTAATACTTCAAAAACACAATTTCCTTTACTCAAAATAGAAAAACATAGTCTTCTCTTATCATATTTAAAGTGCAATATCACCAAAATAAACATAAAATATATACTTAAAATAACATATTATTTTAGTGTATAAAAATCCCTCAAACTTAAAAGTTATTTTTTCGCAAGTAACACTTTTATTGCATAAAAGTATATGACTTAGGATAGAGATTAACTTATAACTTAATATTTTAGTTTAATAAATAAAATAGTAAATTTTAGAAAAGACCTTTAATAACTTAGATTCAAACTCTAAGTCCAAGAGTATTTAGTAATCAAATTTAAGATTTATGAATCTCTATTCATTTCAAGAAGAATTAGAATTTGTCTTATCAAGGTTACTTAAAACATTCATATAAAAAAAAATATTATGAAAACTTTACTAGTAATGCTACTAATACTCCAATACAAGTTTAGAAAATGTAATAAAGTCTTTTCCTTAAGTTGATTCAAGTAAAGCTAATTTTTGATTTGACATCTTCTCAAACTTCTCCTCACTCATTTTTATTTTCTTTTTTTTCTTTTTTCTTTTAGGATCTTTTCAATCCTTTCATTTCTTTTATTTTTTCTTTTTCAAGTGAGGATTACTATATCTGGATAACCTTTAATAAATTTGAACTTCACTATCCTCTTCGTAAAGTGAAAACTCCTTACCTTTCTTCACTTTATAAATTCATATTAGTTTATAATTTTTCATAAAGTTTTATTCTTTTCTTCTTATATGAAACTCTAAAATTCTTAATACTTCAAAAACACAATTTCCTTTACTCAAAATAGAAAAACATAGTCTTCTCTTATCATATTTAAAGTGCAATATCACCAAAATAAACATAAAATATATACTTAAAATAACATATTATTTTAGTGTATCAAAATCTCTCAAACTTAAAAGTTATTTGTTCGCAAGTAACACTTTTATTGCATAAAAGTATATGATTTAGGATAGAGATTAACTTATAACTTATATATTTTAGTTTAATAAATAAAATAGTAAAATTTAGAAAAGACCTTTAATAACTTAGATTCAAACTCTAAGTCCAAGAGTATTTAGTAATCAAATTTAAGATTTATGAATCTCTATTAATTTCAAGAAGAATTAGAATTTGTCATATCAAGGTTACTTAAAACATTCATATAAAAAAACATTATGAAAACTTTACTAGTAATGCTACTCATACTCCATTACAAGTTTAGAAAATGTAATAAAGTCTTTTCCTTAAGTTGATTCAAGTGAAGCTAATTTTTGATTTGACATCTTCTCAAGCTTCTCCTCACTCATTTTTATTTTCTTTTTTTTCTTTTTCTTTTAGGATCTTTTCAATCCTTTCTTTTCTTTTATTTTTTCTTTTTCAAGTGAGGATTACTATATCTGGATAGCCCTTAATAAATTTGAACTTCACTATCCTCTTCTTAAAGTGAAAACTCCTTACCTTTCTTCACTTTATAAATTCATATTAGTTTATAATTTTTCATAAAGTTTTATTCTTTTCTTCTTATATGAAACTCTAAAATTCTTAAAACTTCAAAAACACAATTTCCTTTACTTAAAATAGAAAAACATAGTCTTATCTTATCATACCAAACATCTTTAACTTAAAAGTTGACCTTCATTATTAATTTTTTTTACCTAAATTTACCATAATGTTCATAAACATAAGCATAGTCATTTAAAGTTAAATTTTAATATTTCAGATCATGTTAAATAATTTTAAAATTATAGTTAATTTAGGACAAATAAAATTTAGTTTACTTCTTTTTTTAAAAAAAATTTTTTCCTCCCAAACTTAAATTTTTAAGTAATTTAAAAATGTGTTAGTACAAAATTTAGTTGGTGAAAGAAAATAGTAATGTATATAAAAAAAAAAAACTAATATGTAGAGGATTTCTGAGTATGAAACTAGACTCTGATATATTGCAACTACTAACTTTAAAAATACATAGAGGCTTTAAAGCATTAAATGAAACATAATGTATTTTAAAGGATTTACTAAAAAATAAAACTAAAAGAAAAACTAAAAATACTTAAAATACAGAAAAAGTAAAAATCTATTGTTACTATTATAATTTAGGTCCACAACACAAAATGAAAGTTTTTACTACAACAGTTTCAAATACAACTACATAACAACACAATAAAAAATAACAAACACACATCAATCAAACAGACTAAACTAAACTCCTAAGAATATCAATCTTGATCACCTTCCTCATGAACATCATCATCATCATCATCTTCTTCTTCTTTTTCATCTTGGNAAAATAGAAAAACATAGTCTTATCTTATCATACCAAACATCTTTAACTTAAAAATTGACCTTCATTATTAAATTTTTTTACCTAAATTTACCATAATGTTCATAAACATAAGCATAGCCATTTAAAGTTAAATTTTAATATCTCAGATCATGTTAAATAATTTTAAAACTATAGTTAAGTTAGGACAAATAAAATTTAGTTTACTTCTTTTTTTTAAAAAAAAAATTTCCTCCCAAACTTAAAATTTTAAGTAATTTAAAAAAGTGTTAGTACAAAATTTAGTTGGTGAAAGAAAATAGTAATGTATAAAAAAAAAAACTAATATGTAGAGGATTTCTGAGTATGAAACTAGACTCTGATATATTGCAACTACTAACGTTAAAAATACATAGAGGCTTTAAAGCATTAAATGAAACATAATGTATTTTAAAGGATTTGCTAAAAATTAAAACAAAAATAAAAACTAAAAATACTTAAAATACAGAAAAAGTAAAAATCTATTGTTACTATTATAATTTAGGTCCACAACACAAAATGAAAGTTTTTACTACAACAGTTTCAAATACAACTACATAACAACACAATAAAAAATAACAAACACACATCAATCAAACAGACTAAACTAAACTCCTAAGAATATCAATCTTTATCACCTTCCTCATCAACATCATCATCATCATCATTATCTTCTTCTTTTTCATCTTGAATAGGAGCAAAATGAGTGAAGTTGGGGCAAGTTGGAATATCCACATTTTATTCACCCCTAAGATATCTAACCATAGATTCCTCAAAAGCTATATCGTATTGAACTCTCCTCTGCTTATACTCGTCATTATAAGCATTTCTTGCTCCAATTTCTCCAATTTGATTCTACATATTAACTATATCCATTTGTTGAATCATAAGTTGCTCCATAATATTTCCAAGTGAAGCAAAGTGAGAAGTAGATGCCCCTGCAGTTGATGTAGAGGGTCTATCACTACCTCCACTCATAGACTCAACAAATGATTCAACTCTTTGAAACATATGCTTCCCGATAGGATTTTGTGGTTGCAGGCTTTCTTCATTTCTATGGGACTCTTCTCCTGATTGCTCACATAAAGTGAAAATCAGGGCATGATAACCCAAACCACTAGCTATAACACTACTAGCTATAATCTAAGCATGATGAACTATGAGAGCACCAACATTTACTGCCTTCATTTTCTGAATGCAGAAATTTAACACTGCTCTATTTTTCATTACTTCGCTCAGATGATTTATTGGCAGTAATTTAGCAGAGATGAAGTGGTCTCATACAATTGACTGAATAGTCATCATGGAAGCGGAGAAGTTAACTTTCTTGTTATTTTTAATCTTCCATTCTCCACTTCCACCTGTCAGAAAAGCAATCAATTCATCCAGTGATGAAGCAGTCATCATGAATGCAGTGTATTCACAATGGAATACATTTCTCAGGCCATAAAAAACATTGATCCTTTCACTAGAAAACTAAATTTGCTTACCTCTCACAAGGATGTGATCGTTAGTGGTAAACCTCAAGTTGGCATAAAACTCCCAAATCATAGGTACAATTGCTACTGTAGTGAAGTAGCGAAACCTCTCCCAATTTCTGACGTTGATCAACCTCTCGATCTCGCCACTCGGGTTAGCAAATGCCCGTTCCTGGATCAATTTTCTTATTTTCATTTGAGTGCTATAACAATGTTGGGCTTTAAAATTAACGAATCTTCTTGCGTCAAAATCATCTGTCGGTTTTCCTCTCTTTACCTGTAGAGCCATTAGAATTTTTATGAAAATCCAAATAAAATCCAAATAAATTACAAAATAAAAAATCTAACTCCCCAAGTAAGATTATTTGGTAAGAAATTTTTCACCATGAGTTTTCTTCAAGCTTTTCCATAAAAAATCCTAAATTTTGAATTTCCCATAATGTAGGAAAAATCCATGGTGAAATTTAAAAATTTCTAAGTTATAATGAAGCTCTTTCCAAGAGAAGATGAAATCTAAGATCTTTGGCCTCTGAAATCTTCTCTAACGCGCATAATGTGAAGCCCTAGGTCATGGTTTAGAGGTAGGAGACAACCCAGACAGTAAAAATGGAGTTTTAATGTGCGATTTTGCTAGTTTTTAAGCAATCTGGCATTTTTCGGAATTTGGTGCTGGCACTTCTAGTGCCAACTCTCTGTCAACTTATGCATCAGACGCCAGTTTGGCGCATCATACACCAGTTTGGTGCATCAAGCGCCAACGCCTTAATTTTTCCAGATTTCATTTTCTGTGAAAATCTACTACGTATCGCTTTAAATCCTCTAATTAACTCAAATAAAAATTTATAATTATAATTTAAACTTATTTTAACACCAAACTTTCATAAGCAATNGAATTTCCCATAATGTAGGAAAAATCCATGGTGAAATTTAAAAATTTCTAAGTTATAATGAAGCTCTTTCCATGAGAAGATGAAATCTAAGATCTTTGGCCTCTGAAATCTTCTCTAACGCGCATAATGTGAAGCCCTAGGTCATGGTTTAGAGGTAGGAGACAAACAAGGCAGTAAAAATGGAGTTTTAATGTGCGATTTCGCTAGTTTTTAAGCAATCTGACATTTTTCAGAATTTGGTGCTGGCACTTCTAGTGCCAACTCTCTGTCAACTGACGCATCAGGCGCCAGTTTGGCGCATCATACACCAGTTTGGTGCATCAGGCGCCAACGCCTTAATTTTTCCAGATTTTATTTTCTGTGAAAATCTACTACGTATCGCTTTACATCCTCTAATTAACTCAAATAAAAATTTATAATTATAATTTAAACATATTTTAACACCAAACTTTCATAAGCAACGCAAAACTCTCTTTCATATATAAAATCCACACTGTTACAAACTAACATTTGTCAAGCCAACAAAATTTAATTCAATGTCCAAAGCAAACCAAACATCCTAACAATAAAATCTAAACATCAAAATACTAAACACAAACAAAAATAGAGTTCAACAATAAAAGTAAATGCAATCCAACATAACACAATAACACAAACAAGCAATATTAAACAAAATATTTCATGCATTAAGTAAGTTCAAACATCTATTCCGTGTATTAAACAAAATAGAGTTCAACAATAAAAGTAAATGCAATCCAACATAACACAATAACACAAACAAGCAGTATTAAACAAAATATTTCGTGCATTATGTAAGTTCAAACATCTCCTTCACTCTCGTCCTCCTGTATATCTCCCATGGATTGATATTGTATGTATAAGTTGTAGAAAGTTCGATAAAGAAATTCATCAGTTGATTCTTCCCTAATCCAAGCATGTTTCTTGAACATGAGTACCAACCAATCTTCAATACGACCAGTATGTTCAAAATGTTCCTTCAGTCTCCAATCCAGATGATCTAACATTTCAAAAACAATCCTAATTGCATGCATAAGGTTATGTACCTCTTTTTCTATCTTCTTAATCCTTCTCAAAATTGTGTTCAAACTGAAGTAAGGCTAAATAAGTGATGAATTCTGGGATGCTTGATATAATACATTCATATCATTCTCATCTCTCATTTCAATACAGTTGCAATAAACTTCTGGATCCATCGGCTTCTAAGGAAGAAGCATTTTTTCCCAACTCTCGTATGGTACTTGTGATTAACAACATAGTAAGAAAATAATGGAAGAATGCCCCAATTCAGTTGCAGATCTATTGACAATCGAACCCAAAACTGATTTCACAGTTATTGCTCCAATATCAATAAGTTTTCAGTTTGAATGTAGTAGTTCAAAATAACACCCTCCTTAGTTACCTTACTATTTTTCATAATGGGGAGTAATTTTGATACAATAAAAAAATCCCTCGCCTTAGAAGCAAGATTTAACAATGATGAAGAAAAACTTACATTTCCATCATCTTTGGACTCCCAATTCGCATATTCGTAGGGGTAAAGTTCATTCATATTATCTCTCGTGGGGGTAAAATCTGCGCAATAACAAATAAGAGCACTTTTAATTATAAACATCTTGTTTATTCTTGAAGGAGTGAATTACACAAACCTGCCTCACACATAAAAAATTCCTTGGTTGATTCCATGAAGATTTGCATAAAACTCTTACACCACAGGGACAACTACTGCGACAGTAGTGTAGCAAAGCACTTCCTAACGTCTTTGCTCAATAATTTCTTTCACCGAGTATTCGGTGTATTGAATCCTCACTTCATAAATCTCCTTTCTTTAATTAGCCTCTTTTTCACAAGAACTCGATCATGTAGCTTCTGTGCATCAAAACTGACAAAATTTCTCCGGTTGAAAATTCTAAATCTAGCAAAATTTTTAGAGTGGGAAGCCGTAGGAGTTGAAAACTAATGACTCTTCCCTCATTTGCCCTCTTAAAATGGATTTTGGAATTAGTTTTTGGGAGTTATAAGGAGAAAAACCTGCAAAAAATCATCAAAAATTGCCTTTTATAATATTTTAAGTCATTTTCATGGCTGCGACGCTTTAGTCACCGATTCTGGTGCTTCAGGCACTAGCTCTCTAGAATGTGGGGCTTCAGGCGCTAATTTGGCGCATCATGCGTTAGTTCCAAAAAATTCACCATTTTGATTTCGATCCAATAAATTCTCAATTCTTCCATACAATTAGGTAAATAAAGATGGTTTTAAATATTTTCTTAATGTCAAATTTTCTCAAATACACAAAATCTATAATGATACAAATATAAATAGAAAATTTCAAATAAAAACATAAAAGAAAAAATAAACAATGATAAATATGGGTTGCCTCCCACAAAGTGCTTAGTTTATTGTCGCCAACCTGATATTCCCAGTGTTTATTCTAGGTGACCCAACATTACAGTCTATTAAAAACTAGTCTTTGATCATCAAAATATGATTTCAATCTGTGCCCATTCACTTTAAATATCCTTCCAGTCTTTAGATTTTCAATATTAATAGCTCCATAGGGATAAACTTTTATAATTCTGAATGACCCTTTTCACCTAGACTTCAGTTTTCCAGAAAATAATTTCAATCTTGTAATATATAATAAAACTTTCTATCCAGGCTCAAATTCTTTTTTTATTATCTTCCAATCATGTCATTATTTTATTCTTTCTTTACAAATTTTGGCATTATTGTAAGATTCATTCCTAATTTCTTCAAGCTCATTTAATTGCAATAATCTTTTCTTACCAGTATTTGGCCAATTGATTTGTTAAATTATGTTGAGTTTTACAACTAAAGTGAAGATTACATTCAAGATTCAGGGAGGTCAAAGCCCTTGAAAGTTGGGTGCGAATAAATAAGGAAATAAAATTATCGAGCGTAGAATTGGAGATTTTAGAGTGACTGACTAAAATCCCCAATTCGATCCTATCGTTTGGGTGCTGAAGTATAAATGTTAGCCCTCAGGCGAGGGAAAGTGAGAGCTCCAAAGTGAGAGCCGGTATCCTCCCAATCTAGCCGCAGATTCAGTAAACAAGTATAGGATTAGTCAATGTTCTTTATGTCTGGACCAAAGGGTAAGGAATAGGTATGCTCTTATTTGACACAATACAATTTGAACCGATTCACTTTGTCCATTCACTATAATTTCTTGACAAGGAGAATGATGCCTTCTTATATATTGAATATCACATTAGAATCTTTATTAGTATAATTAGTTATTTAAGAGTTTTTAAAATTACATATTTATTTCAATGGTCTATTAGTGACAAATAAGCAATTTGAATTGTATTGTTGTGATTAAGTATTGATTTTCTAAAATCTTAGTTCATAGTTTTAATATTACTTTCTGTAGGATCGATATGTAGGACTCCATTAGAGTCCTATATTATTTGAGCGATACGTATACTTGCGTTGATAAATGTGACTTTATCATTATTGAATATTTTATATATACATCTTTATTGAATCTATAACCGTTATTAAGTTTTTTGTGTCGTTGCTGAGGAATTAAATCTTCTAGTAGCAGTATTAAATATTTGTATTTTTAAGCATATATAAAGTCGTTGTCAAGTTTTTAGCACCGTTGACGGGAAATTAAATCTTCTAGCATCAGTATTAAATACTTGCATTTTTAATCATATATAAAGTCGTTGTCAAGTTTTTGGCACCGTTGACGGGAAATTAAATCTTCTAGCATCAGTATTAAATACTTGTATTTTTAAGCATATATAAAGTCGCTATCAGTGGTCATGATTCATGATTTGAATTTTATTTGAAAATAGAATAGGGGTATTAAATTGATTAATTATTGACTTCAAAAGTCATACTCCTAAGTCCTAAGTTCATTTTATTTTAATAAACTAAAATTTAATAAATTTAGAAATTTATTAACTTATCTTTTCAATTAAGAAAGTGAAGTTGGTTTCTACCAATTAATCCCTTGTGTTTCAAACATCTAAATTAAGATTACAGGTTGCCCATTTCCCTCCTTGAATTAAACCTAAATGTTAATTAAGGCTAAATTTCCAAAATTACACATTTACCCCTAAAGCTCTAAAACTTCATAATTTATCAAATTCAATTCAAATGATTTTGAAATTTTTATCCTACCTCTCTCATGAGTCAATTAAGATATCAGAAGAAAAAAATATGATTTTTGAAGATTTAATTTAATTTATATAATTTTTTTCATGCAAAAATAGGATTTTTCAAATAAAATTCTTAACATGACCAAGGTAAATCCTAATACCTTGAAATTTTTATTGTAGGTAGACCTAGATCAGAGAAGCCTTTGGACCAAATTTCATGATTTTTTGAATTTTATTTGGATTTTAAAAATTATTTTAATTATGGGGTATTTATTTAATATAAAATATTTTAAATGGGGGAAAATTAAGTTTTATATTTTTGAAAAATTTTTCTGAGGTCAAAGAACTTAGAGGAGAATATTTTATATTTTTCTGAGTTTTATTTGATTTATTGGAATTATTTTAAGGAAACTCCATTTTAGCCTTTAAAAAAAATTATTTTTAAGCTTTAAAATATAATACCTTTATTTAGAAAACCAGGAAAAATATTCTAATTCTTCCAAAGTGCTTAGAAAGAAATTTAGAACATTTCCATAAATTTTATCATTTTTGTGATTTTTATGGATTTTTAATTATTTAAATATTTAAAATAGGTTAAAAATCAAGTTTTTATTTTTAGAAAATACCCCTAATCAGAGAAAACTAAAAAAAATAAGTTTTATAATTATTCAAGTTATATTTTAATTATTAAAAATTATTTTAGTGCCAAAAATGTTATTTATCTTTAAAAATTAACTTAAGTTACCAAATGAACTCAAAATACTTTGAAACTTTTAAGGTGAGTTCTCTGGATCCTAAACAATAGCGGAGATAAAAAATCAAGTCATTTTGTTATTTGAATGTTTCAAAAATAATTATCTTAGTGATTTAGGGTTTGTAAAGATTAGGAATATTTTGAATGAGGTGGCTCATGAGAAATTTTCTTAAAGACTTTCTTGTCATCATAAACCTTCCAAAATTTTTTTGGATTTTTCTAAGCAACATGCTAATTTTCATGATTATTTTAAGAAAATAATGCACATAAACTTGAAAAATATGATTCTCTGTCTATGGACCTCCTCTGCCTTTGGAAAAATCAGAGAATATTCCCTAAGACAGAGGCAACAACATGCTAAAATTTGGAGCCATGGTGATATTACTATATGCATGGAGAATCAAAACATCCAAATCAGTGTTTAATTAATTAAAAATAAAATATGGATCACATATACTTAAAATTATTTCCACATTATTCTTCTATGTTCACTGAGCAAGAGAGTATTTTTATTTTTTTTAATGATTTTTTACACCAAGATATGAATTTTTAAAGTTATGGATCTTTTTCTGATTTTTTAAATCCCCTATTTATCTATTTAAATGCGCGGCACTGACTGTATCCTATGCAGCTCTGAAAGCACGCGTGGCGTGCTCTGGTTGGACGCCGCCTTCCACGTAGCCGCTGACTCGACCCGCGGTTCATGTAAGGAAATGCTGTCCAGCTCGATCTCCTCTGTCCATCCGATACACGCGCGATCGGACGACTCCTCGTCATCATCCCCGATAGAGTGATCCTGTGACCGCCCACACTAAAACCCTAACTCCCCGTCATCGTCCCCGATAGAATGATCCCATGCCCGTCCACACTAAAATCTTAAGATCTTGGCCATAGACTCAACCAAATCACCTCAAGTTTGATCTTATGGACTCGCTCTAAGTGGGACAAACATATCCATATGATAATCATGCAATTAAATTAAGCCTAATTAAATGGAGAATCAAAATAGGCTTGAGAGGAGGAGAAGTTTTATACCTTGGCTCTGAGAAGGGAAGCTTCGATTAGAGAGTCTCGGTACATTCGTTGGGGTCCAGAGAAGCTAGGGATTAAGCCTCTTGCTATGGTGAAATGTCTAGACCCGAATTCGACCAAGGCCGATTTTAGGTGTTGGTCTAGAGCTATGTTAGGGGCTCTGTGGAAGGGGGATTTGATAGGGCTTTGGCTTCTCTCAATGTGGTGAAGGTGTGGGTGTGTTTAATTTGAGTTTGGTGGAGTTTAGAGGTGTGGAGAGCTTTGTCCATTCTCCGACAAGGTTTTGAGCTAAAAAATTGTCCTCTGACAAGGGGATTCAGGGCAATATGGTGGTTGGGTTGCACTGAGGAGGTCTCAAAGAGGCTTTGGGATCAATTTGGGAAAGTCTTTTAGAGGAATTTTCAGCTCTCCCTTCATGGCCGTGGAGGGGAGCATTTTATAAAAATGGCCTTAGGCTTGCTGCCATGGCCAATTGGGGGGTGAAATGTGTTGCTTAGGTGGAGGGCAGAGAGGCTCAAAGCTTCAATTTGGATGAGGTGGCTTCTAGGTTTGAATTGGGTTTAATCCCATTGGGTTGGCTCTTGGTTTGGACATTTTCCGGCCATTAGGCTGGCCGACCGGCCAGAGGAGGTGGCTAGGGAGGTCAGGTGAGCCAAGGGGAATATGTCACAGCAAATTAATGTATTTAGGCTTTATTTTGGCAAAAATATCTTAAGCTTAAACAAATATGGCATGAAATCCCTTAATTTAGGGGACCTTTGGTCCATGGCTTAGTTTAGGTGGTTTTAAGAGGTTTAAGCTGGTCACTATGGTCCAACTAATGGCCGTGGAGTCATCAATTTGGTGACTTTGGGGTAGTTAGGCCACCTTTAATGCATGGGTTCAATGTGGGTTCAAGTGATCAAAGGTTGGGTTTGGGCTAGGTTAGCCATGTCAATTGACCCAATTGATTGATCAACATTGTGTAGATGATTTTTATGATGATTTTTTGTGAATGGTTGAAGTGATTTTGAGTTCAATTGGTATGTCAATTTGAGGGATTTTTGAAATTTGGCCAATTTGGGTATGTTGGGCTAGACATGGGTCTAGGTTGGGCTAGCCTTGGGCTAAGTCCAAATTGAATGGTTCAAATGATCAAGGGAGATGATGTGAATATTTTTCATGAAGAGATAGAGTGGAAATTTTGAGGCTAAGACCATCAATTTGGTGAGATTTTGAGACATGGCCAATTTGGGGCAAATTTGGGGCTTTTTAGGCTTAGGTTGAAATCCAATGAATTTGAGGCCTCACCAAGGCTAATTGAAGATCAAGTTTGATGTATGGGGATGTTATGAATGTTTTTTCAACACAAACTGTCGCCAATTGAGAGGGCTATGGGTTCAATTTGGTGGAACCAAGTCATGGAGCCAAAATTGGGGTTTTGATATAAATCAAAATTGGGTTCAAATGTAGGATTAATTGAGCTTGGATTTAGTCTAGATTAGTCACATCAAGAGTGGATTTGAGTTTAAAATTTAAATTGGGGTAAATGAAGACTAATTTGATAAGCATTTGGAGTGATTTGGGGAAAATATGGGCCTTTAAAGGGCAATTTGGGGGTTTTGATCAAAGATGATCAAAATGGCCAAATTAGGTCATGTGATAGTTGAGAAAAATAAAATTAGGAATATTTGGGGGGTTTTGGGAATTTTTGGGATTTTTTGGAAATTTTGGGGTAAGGAGGGGTATTTTGGTAATTTGGCCAATTTTGGTGATTTTGGGTAGTTTGGGTGTTTCAAAGGTGTTTGAAATGATTTTTGAGCCTAGTTGGGTATTTTGGGTAAATTTGAGAATTTTTGCCAAATTTGGGGTCTNAAACTTCAAGTTGAGTAAAAAGAAGAGTTTTGAATTTCTAATGGTGAGGGTACCTTTTCTAGTTTTTTAAGATTAGTCAATAGGAAAATCCTATGGCTAGACCTAGGCTACTAAAGAAGTTTCTAGACCTCAACCAAAAGTGAGGTCAACAAGGGTATGTAGGTAATTTGGGGGAATTTAGGGGCAAAATGATAGGTTGGGTATCTTGGTAGAGTTGGATTACCAACCACCATAAATAAGTCATGGACCAATGGAAATCCCATTTTGGGTCCTCGAAGTAGTGATCTTAGCCAAACCCTAGCCTACGACTAATGGGTTTAGGGGACCACCTACATGAGTCTCCCAAAAGTATTAAGGGATAAAAGCCTAGAAATTTAAGTTTAGGATAGTGAGTGATTGTGAGTGCCTTAGCCCTAGACCAACACCCAGGGTCAACTCTAAGGTCCAGCAGTCCTAAGGGAGACTCATCTTGAGTTCCCCTATAATGACCTCACCTACTAAGTGCTAGAGGTTAGGACCAATATGTGGAACTTCAAGTTGAGTAGAAAAGAGTTTGAATTTCTAATGGTGAGGGTTTCTTGTCTAGTTTTCTAAGAATAGTCAATAGGCTAGACCTTAGGTTACTAAAGAGAAAAAACTAAACCTCAACCAAAAGTGAGGTCAACAAATATTTTCCACCATAAAAAACTGCAAAGCTTAGAAATGATATTACATCTTTTAATTAGTTTGAAGAGGAATCTATTTATGAAGCACGGGAGAGATTTAAAGAACTCTTAAGAAAGTGTCCACACCATGCTATACCAAATTGTTTAATAATTCAAACTTTTTTATAATAGATTAGTTGGATCTCTTATATCAATTATCGATGCCGTTGCTGGTGGTTCATTGATGTCAAATTCATTTCATGACGCTTATGCTTTAATTGAAGAAATGACTACTAATAATTTTCAATGGTCTTCTAAGAGGGTANCCCATTGAGAAACTGGAACAACCAAGGGAATAATAATTATAGATCTACTTATCCTCCAGGTTTCAACAGTAAAACACATTTTAAGGAGAAGAAGTTGTTTATAGAAGAAGTGGTGTTACAAATGAGAAATCAATTACAAAGNAGGTTGGAAGAACCATCCCAACTTTAACTGGAATAACAATTCGGGTGGTAATAATCAGCAATGAGGGAACAAATAAGGTCCATTGAGAAACTGGAACAACCAAGGGAATAATAATTATAGATCTACTTATCCTCCAGGTTTAAACAGTAAAACACATTTTAAGGAGAAGAAGTTGTTTATAGAAGAAGTGATGTTACAAATGAGAAATCAATTACAAAATCATGGAGGTGCAATTAGAAATATTGAGAATCAACTTGGGCAAATTGCAAATTCATTAAGTAATAGATCCCAAGGAACACTTCCTAGTAATACTGAATCAAATCCAAAATACTAGAATAAAGAACAAGTAAAACTCGTTCAACTTAGAAGCGANTTCCTAGTAATACTGAATCAAATCCAAAAGACTAGAATAAAGAACAAGTAAAAGTCGTTCAACTTAGAAGCGGAAGAGAGTTGGAAGGTCGGGTTAAGAAAAAAATTGAAGTAGAGAAAGAAGAATTGAAAAATCAAAAGAGGACGCTCCAAAAGATTCTAAGAGACCTATTTCTCCAACAAAAATGGATTTGGAAAAACCACCACCTCTATTTCCTCATACTTCGTTAGCAGAAGTTGGATAAATAATTTTCAAAATTTTTGGAAATATTTAAGAAGCTTACAATTAATATTGCATTTTGTTGAAGCCTTAGAACAAATGTTTTTGGAAATATTTAAGAAGCTTACAATCAATATTCCATTTGCTGAAGCCTTAGAATAAATGTCAAGTATGAAAAGTTTATGAAGATATTCTCAACAGGAAAAGAAAGTTTGAAGATAATGAGACTGTTGCACTTAGTGAGGAGTGCAATGCGATAATTCAGAAGAATCTTCTTAAAAATCTTAAAGATCCTGGTAGCTTTACAATTCCATGAGCAATAGGTNTATGAAGGATATTCTCAACAGGAAAAGGAAGTTTGAAGATAATGAGACTGTTGCACTTAGTGAGGAGTGCAGCGCGATAATTCAGAAGAAGCTTCTTAAAATGCTTAAAGATCCTGGTAGCTTTACAATTTCATGAGCGATAGGAAACAAATTTTATGGGAAAGCTTTATGTGATTTAGGTGTAAGCATTAACCTTATGTCATTATCAATATTTAAAAGATTGGGATTAGGAGAAATAACCTCTACTACTGTAACTCTACAATTAGCAGATCGTTCGATAACATACCCTAAAGGAGTTATAGAAGATGTCCTAGTGAAAGCAGATCAATTTATCTTTCCTGTTGTTTTCATTATGCTAGATATGAAGGAAGATAAAGAGATAACTATCATTTTGGGGAGACTTTTCCTAGCCACAGGAAGAGTAATGATAGATGTGCAGAAAGGGGAATTAACAATACGCGTCAATAGTCAAACTATTATTTTTAACATTTCAAAATCATTGAAATACCCTACAAAAGGTAAAGATAATGAATGTTATAAGATATCTAAGTGAATGCTATTTTAGAACAACTAATGAAGAAAAATCTGAAGAAAAAGATTTGGAACACGAGCTAGAAGAGGAATTAAATCAATATGAAGATCTTTTTAAGGAAAATTCAAACTATGTTCGAGAAAGTATTTGAAGTTTTGGACACGATAGACAAAGATAAATCATTTTGTCCATCTATTGAAAAACCTCCAGAACTAGAGCTGAAGTTACTTCCTGATCATTTAAAATATGCCTTTTTAGGAAATTCCTCAACTTTAACAGTTATAATTTCCTCAAAATTAACGATGGAAGAAGAAGAAAGGTTGATGAAAATTTTGAAAAATTTTAAGAAAGCCTTTGGATGGACAATTGCTGATATTAAATGAGTCAGTCCTTCAATTTGTATGCATAAAATTCATATGGAAGAGAACTGCAAACCCATGGCTGGTCCACAAAGGAGATTGAATCCTGTTATGAAAGAAGTTGTAAAGAAAGAAAATTTAAAGTGGTTAGATGCTGGAATTATCTACCCTATTTCAGGTAGTGCATGAGTTAGTCCACTTCATTGCGTTCCTAAAAAAGGAGGAGTAACTGTAACTGTAAATGAACATAATGATTTATTACCTACTAGATAATTTACAGGGTGGCGAATGTGCATTGATTATAGAAAATTAAATCTTGTCACTAGGAAAGATCATTTTTCATTACCCTTTATAGATCAAATGCTGGATAGACTAGCTGGGCATAAATACTTTTATTTTGTGGATGGATATACTGGTTATCACCAAATTCAAATATCTCATAAGGATCAAAAGAAAACAATGTCTATTAGTCCTTATGGTACTTTTTCTTTTAGAAGAATGCCCTTTGGATTATGTAATGTTCTTGCTACATTTCAAAGATGCATGATGGCAATTTTTTGTGATTTAATTGAAAAAGAGATTGAAGTATTCATGGATGACTTTTCAGTGTTTGAAACTTCATTTGGCTCATGTTTAGAACATTTATCCAAAGTTCTTAAGCGCTGCGAAGAAATAAATTTAGTCCTTAACTGGGAAAAATGCCACTTTGTGGTAGCAGGAGGAATTGTTTTAGGACATCAAATATCAGAAAATGATATGAAAGTAGATCCTGCTAAAATTCAAGTGATTGCTAATTTACCTTATCCAACAAATGTAAGGGAAATTAGGAGTTTTTAGGACATGTTGGATTCTACAGACGATATATTAAAAACTTTTCAAAGATTGCTAAACCTTTATGTCATTTACTGAAGAAAGATGCAATTTTTAATTTTGATGAGTAATGCCCAAAAGCTTTTAAGTTATTAATAGAAAAACTAATCACTGCATCAATTATAGTTTCACCAAACTGGGAAAAGTTTTTTGAATTAATGTGTGATGCTAGTGATTATGCTATTGGAGCTGTTTTAGAATAAAAATA
>JXCR01123717.1:6810-54371 GCA_002079205.1 Phalaenopsis hybrid cultivar | reverse complement strand
CTTACACAAGCCTGATGATCCATATATGGCCAAATATCCTCAATTCCACATAAGGATTTATATACCTTATCCAAGACTTAAACCCTTGAGCATTGGGTATAAATGTGGGATAAGTAGTGTTGGGGTAATCCTATTGATTTGTCAGTTGTTGGGTCCCAAATTATAACTTGGTTGGTCCTTAAGAATTTTATGTCAATTTAGTTGTTGTTATATTTTAAAGATGACTTTCTTCAACAAATCATAGTAGACTTAAAGGTTCTCTAAAATATGCAGAACTTTTGAAGAATGTCTAGAGGATAACTCTAAACAAGCTTGGGGGCTCCCATATCACTTTAAGTNATAATATATTATTATATAAATAATATATGTAATATATTGTAATATAAAAAATTATATAATTTTTTTTTCGAGTCATTTCAAGCTGAACACGAGCGAACAAACTGTTGTTCGTGTTCAGCTCGTTTACATTTCGAGCTTCAAATTTTGTCCGTGTTCTGCTCGTCCGAACACAAGCTGCTTAACGAGCCGTTCACGAACAACGAGCCAAATCGACAGCCCTAAACATAGCATGTATGTATGTAGAACAAGAAAAGACAAAACAACAAGCAAGTTTCCTTAATAACTGTTGGTATATTGTTTAGAAGGAATTAGAAAGAATGTAAATATATTTAATTCAATCATTTCGTTTATGCTGCTTTGGTTTCAGTGATTAATAGTTTTGAGTTTTGTTGTCTTTAATTATTTTTTTTTTCAATAGAAGAAAAAAATCTCATAATATTTTATAATTTAAATAAAATGCAGATTTTCTCATAAAATTAAAATAACATATAATCATTTATGTTTTCTAATTTAAACAGCTATTTCTTAAAATAAAAGTAATTACATAAATAATAAATATATTAATTTTTTTTTGCAGTTCTTGACAAAAGATTAAACTAAAGCTTATGACATTTGATATTTACCTACCAAATGATTTAGTTGTCACATGTTATGTCATATACTTTCATGCCATTCAATGTCATTCACAACTAAGGTTTGAATATATCAATGTTAATAAATTTATTTAGATTTATTGTCAAAAGTGTTACAACCTTCACAAATCTTTTCAATAATGTTGTATGTGACATTTGAACATATAAAAAACATAAAAATTATTTATTCATGATGTTATTGCATGTCATCATAACACTTGTCAAGTCATAATATAGCAGTATATTGAAAAAATCAGCGCCTAACTCGCACGACATATAGTCTTCTACAACGTTTTTCTTCCATGAAATTTACGTCAACAATAACAACAGTCAAAATTTAAGGAAAAAAAAAGGTGTTGTTATAATAATATTTGAGAAATTGTTTGGTCGCAAATGTGGAAAAGTCGATCATGTTCTTGAAACTTTCTCAGGGCTGAAAATTTCTAAGATTTGTTTAGAATGTAAGACTATTCGTGTTATGTTAATGTCTGCCTAAATCAAGTCCACATGGAAGCTTAAGAAAATTGAGGCATATTTAAATTTGAAAAGATTGAAGTAGATGGAATGTATGTTTTTTTTAGTGATAAGATTACAATTGATGATGTGCAATGTGTTTGGTAGTGGAAGGAAATTCTACTTAGACTAGGGAGGAAGAATCATTTTAGGCATGTGCTTCAAATAAATAAATAAATAAATAAAAAGAAAAAAAATAGTTTTAAGCTCCAAATTATTTGAATGAGCAAAAAAAATAATGTAGGGTTGTGAACTTGATTTAGACATTAAATATCTATTGAAACATTTTGAGTTTTTTGGCATATATTAAGTAGGATCAAAATAAGGAAGTTAACTAATATTCAAAATTTAATTTACTTGAGTGTGTTTTAAGTTGGTATAGTTTAAAATTGAATTGAAACATGTACATGTATAAAAAAAAGTCTTGCCAATGAGCATTATGTTATGGGCCAACTAACATTCACTAATGAGAGATTTCAGCTATCCAAAAACGTTGAAGGCATTGGTGGCATGATACCCAGGAGGCACCTCTTAAGATTTATTGCTGATAGTTCTCACAAAATATCATTAGAAAACATTGAAATACTCTACAAGTAGGTTGACACCCAATAAATTCATTTTGAAAATAGAAGGATGGATTGTCTTCTGAAAAGAGACCAAGATAAGACTTAAACTCAGAGAAAAAAAAATTAATCTTCAATCTTCACAACCAATTCAAAATCAAGTCACTAGCAAAAATTTAGTAGTGGTTATAATCGAAGAAACCCAATTAAGATAGACAATGACTTAGAGGCCACGATGATATCAAATAATGCCTACATGATTGTTCTTTAAAAAAAAGGTATGTGTTGGTCGTGGACTCCCATAGAAGGAGCTTAAACACAAGGAATCCTTTGAGAAAGTTGAAGTATAAATGAAGAAGAAAATGTTGACTCCTCAAATATTTCTACGCCCCAGATAAATAGAAAGTCAATGAAGAAGAATATATTGACACCCCAAATATCTCTACAAGTAATATGTTTTGTAAAAAAAAACTCATTTGCTTATGATAGTCAACTTAAAATGCATTTCATTGATAAAACTAATAGAATGATAATTATGATGGCCTGTATGACCATAATAGTTCATGCTTAGTAGAATGTAACTTTGCTAACCACCAAATATAGTTCTAGCCATTTCTCTACCATCAACTGAGATTTCATATGTTGTAAAGGTGAACAAATCCTTGCAACCCCAAAATTGCTTGCAATGTTTTAAAGCATTAGCCTAAAGTGATACAACCTATTCCCTTGGACAATCATACAATAACAAAGTTAATTAAAAAGTCTTAATTAGAGGACCACATTAATATAATCAAGTTTTTCCTTAGAGTACCAAACATCAAAGCGATAAAAATATTGGAGTGACAAAAATCTCATTAAAAATGTTTTCCCTTTTACAATTAAATATTTTGTTGGACAAAATCTCAATAGGTGTAAGGTAACAAAGTTATAAATCTTGGATAGCAATATCAATCCCAAGTTGTGCTAGATTCATATTAAGGAAACTTTTGTAATATTGAAAGGAATGATCCACTATCTTCACCAATATATTAGTAATCTCTCAAGAATGTCTTTCAAATGACATGTAAAGTACTCAGTAACTTAAATAAAAGAATTTTAAATCATGATGATTTGATTGTGAAATAACTCAAGAGTTTAACGAAGAATATCATGATTAAAAAGGGTAAATTGAATGTTCCTCGCACCTATGACTTTTAAATAGGAAAATAGAATGAGTTCCTCCTCTTGAGTAACTAGTGGTTGTTTATGGTTGAAATGACCTTATATCATCATCCTCTCTCTATTGACAATTCAGGAAGAAATATTCCTTTTTATGAAGTTAAATACATATAATTTTTATGCAAACATTAAAGAAAAGTTCATAGCTTTAATTCTAAAAAGTCTTCACATGACTATAGTTATCCTAATTGCTATCCTTATCATCGAGTGGCCATTCATGTTTTTTAGTATTTCCAACTCATTTAAGTCTTGAGAGACAAAAAAAAACTAACAAGTTCATAGTCTTTATATAAGTATTGGTCGATCCAAAAGATAATCATAATTTTAATATAATACCAAATGAGGGTTATAATCCTTCATTTGCAATAATGTTAAGTAAGTGCTATAAAATTTGAGATTCTATCAACCATCACTAGATTAAGAAAATAAATACTTATTATATTATTACAATGTTGTAATAATCAAACAAGAAAACAATATTAATTAAGTAATAAAGAGTGATAATAGCACTATCTCAAAAGAAAATAAAGAACCAAGTTTTGAAAGTTGATTTATTGGTTATTATTTGGGTGTTCAAAACAAAGTTTGATTTGAATGTTTGATTTGAAAAGTCTGTATTAAAAGGTTTGATTTGAGCCTTTTCAATAATCACAAGTTACTTTGTCTAAAGGCACCTAAATGGTCAAAGGTGCTCATACGCTTAAAGTTTCATATATTCTATTCCTTAGCACTAACTAGGGGTACCTAGTAATCTAACACAGGATTCTGGACTTAAACTATTATAGGGGTGTGTATGGACCTAGGTTTCATTTCTAAGTTAGCTAACCTAGGGTTTAAAGTTGATTTATCTAAGTGCGGTTTCCATTATTTAAGTTAGTGAAATCTTAATTTGTTTTGGTGCGTTTGATATTTGAATTTTGATTTGGTTAAATTTTCTAGTATTTTGGTCAACAATAGAATGAGAGAGTCTAAGTTTTCCATTTTGTTTTTTCATAAATTCATTTTCTTACTCTCCATGAATGAGACTAGATTTTTATGTATTCATACATTTAACACATGAAATATTTGTTTTTACATACATCAAATTTCAAACATCACCTAAAAATATATATCTATTAAACATATTTTTCAATGAATAAATTCATCACAGAAAGATGTTGGTGGATTTAAATGCATATGAATTATTGGAGAAAGTACTTGTCATGTAAACACATGAGACATTGAAGTTTAACCCTGATTTCTTGTGCATTTACCTAAACTTTAAAGTTTTGTGTATGTTAATGCATAAGAGTGTATAATATTTTATGTACAATAGAGGAACAATTGAAAACCACCACTTCTATTTCCTACATCTTTTCTTTGTGTTGTGAAGTTTTCTATACATTTTATTATTTACTATATTTATTTTGCATGGGTAATAATAAGTTTTAGGATGTGCTAACTTTATTTTGCAGGCAGTGTGATAAAACAAGCACTACGGGAAAAATGCGATGATCGATGGAAAAAATCGTCGACTTCAATTTTTGTTGATAAAAATGTCATATTTTCCTATGATTTTACGATGAATTATGTGATGAATTATTTCCGACGACATAACATTAGAAAATACCGTCTCTTATGAACAGTAAATTATTTTTTGATGGTTTTTATTATAACTGGAGCATTTCATCATTGTTTATAAGCACATAATAGATGACAGTCATATGTCATCGATTATTTACGAACCGCTATTTAGCGAGGCGTTATCCTATGAGCCTTTTTAGTAACCGAAGGTCAATGCCATTGGTATTAATGTTAATAGCTTACAAATGTGAAGTCGTTTGTAAACTGTCGGAAACAATCATTTATACTGCTGAAATTTTCTACGCCCTCGAACTTGTTGCAATCACGATCTCCCTCAGTCGCTCCCTTTATGTCGTGCCCTAACCCTCCCCTCCCCCTCTCCCGGTGACTCCAACGACCCGACAATCGCAACTCCGACAACCCTAGCTGTGGCGACTCACCCTAGCTTTGATGCTCCAGGAGTTAGTCCAATGCTCAAAGTTATGGTTTATGGTGATGTAGAAGGGGATGTTAGTAAAATTCAATCTGGTTGGTTGAAGTGGAGGAATGCTTTGGGTCTAATGTATGATAGAAAATTACCACTTAGACTGAAAGGAAAATTTTATAAGATAGTGGTGAGACCTGCAATGCTCTATGGAACGAAAGGTTGGCCTTTAAAAGCAAAGCATAATATTAAGATAACTATTGCCGAGATGAGAATGCTTATGTAGATGAGTGGCCTTACACTTAGAGATAAAATGTGAAATGAATATATCTGTAAAAATGTTAGTGTAGCTCATGTGGTGAGCAAAATTAGAAAGAGTCGTCTGTCAGCCACCTTTATGGTTTGATGGTGGAAAATAGCGTTTAATTTAATGTATGTATAGTTTTAATTTTTGAAAGTTGTATTTTAATTTTAAAAATGAGACCGAAAAGATTTCACATATTTAATAGTTTAAAATAACCGAGCACTACATCACAGACAATGCACTTACCTTGAGGAATAGACATATTCCTTGTTAGAGAGACTTGATTATCTAAACTAAAGAATTTATGACATACGTTTGGTCTGAAAACCTTTTTTCATATGTTTGCCGACAAGTTTCTTTATCTAATATAAGAATTAGAAAGGGTGTATTTACCTGAGTTCTTAAGTTGCCTATAAGGGCAAACCTGTATAGTTAATTATATTCAAAACAACCAAAGTCACTTAAAAAAAATCTTCATAATGACCAGAGTTATTTGTCTTTAAGATTGCAAAGTTTAGCGTTCAAGGTCTGACATAGAAAAATTAAATGGGAGTGGATCAAGTAGGAGCAATTTTTTTTGGAGTTAAAAGGAAAGTGAAATATTGGATGTCATAGAATTCGATGAGAACCTCGATGAATTCCCTACTATCCTACAGTTGGGCTTCTGTTTTAAGTTGATATTATTTTTTGCTTCATCCAGCCAATTCATTATTTAAGGCTTACACTATTCAAATAGTCTAAAGATAGGACGATTTATATCATACCAAATGATGACCTCAGGGCCTAAGACGAGTTAGGCCTTAGATTGCACAACATGGTTGGCCACCTGGATGTGATGTAAATGCTCCTTTTTTTCTCACGTGGCTTATATGATGCTCTATTCATACATCTGAAATATAATTTAAAACCTCTCTTTTACTGAAAAGTGAAAACCACATATGGCTTAACCTTTGTTATCTTTCTTCCTCCAATCCCTACTTCTGTATTTATTCTCTCTGATGAAAGACTGGATTTTTTTTTAATTTTATTTGCAGCTACACATCCATGAAGAAAAGTTCAACCAGCCAATTTTTCACTGCAACAACATTTCTGGAAAAGTGGAGCCTGTATGTTACAAATCTACCTTTTCTTCCATCAGCATCCCTGGTATTTGGAATTTTATTTGAATTGTGTATTTAATGCCTTACCATGAAAATCACATGTCATCCCAGAAGAACATCATAGGGCTCTGTACTCCACCAATTCCTTCAAGATCTTATTCAAGGCTGGCGTTAAATAGTAAAAAATGTTATGGCCACCTGGATGTGGGACGTCATAAAAATAGTAAAAAATTGTTTGGATGTGGGAGGGTTCTATTCAGTAGTCATCTAGGATAGCCAACGGGAAAGTCTTATGATTAGATCCCAGGCTTCTAAAGAGGAAGACTGTTCCTCATCAAAAATGAGGTGAACATCATCCTAGATGGGTTGATCACATTAAACGTTAACCATCTAATGATCCGACTAGGAGAGTAGATTTCTTAGATTTTATTTATGTTAAGGAATTTGGAGGTAGACCACCTACAAAGATTTGGGCATATTGAAAAAAGATTATCTTAATTTATTAGACTTACATGACAATATGACACTCAATATAACGCAATGCAGAAAAAGAATTCATGTAGCCGACCCCACTTAGTGGGTTAAAGGCTTTTTATTGTTGGTGATAAAACTAGTAAAGCTCTATGGCACAAAATTTTGGCCTTTAAAAGAGGAGCATAAAGTTAAGTTAAGTGTTGTCACGATGAGAATGCTCAGATGGATGAGCGCCACACTCAGAGATAAAATGTGAAATAATTATATCCGTGAAAGGGTTAGTGTATCTTATGTGGCGGAAAAAATCAGAGAGAGTCGACTTAAATGGTTTGGTCACATTAAATGTCAACCATATGATGATCCGATTAGAAGAGTAGATGTTTTAGTTTCGATTTATGTTAAGAAAGGCAAAGGTAGACCACCTACAAAAAATTGAGCATATAGTATAAAAAATGATCTTTTTTTATTAGAATTAAATGAAAATATGACACTCAATAGAACACAATGGAGAAAAAGGAATCATGTAGCCGACCCTAATTAGTGGGATAAAGACTTGTTTTTGTTTTTCTCATCAACATACAAGAATTTAGGCAACATCCAATTTCTACTCTAAAGAACACTACAAGAGAAGATAAACTGAAAAATTCAAAATTGCTCAGCAACCACGATGGAAAAAATTCAAGAATTACTATCAAACAATGAGCATGGGAGCCAACTACCGCAAGTTAAACGAGCGCACCCACAAGCAACAATCGGATCAGTTCTGGGCGGACTGTAGATCAAAGCTACCCAAGTAATTGAAAAGATTAATTAGTACAAAATTAAATTATATATTAGAATTTATTTATTATCTTACTTTCATTAATCATATATTTTGTAGGAGGCCTTCCTGAGGCTTAAGAAGAACCGATCTCATGAGTGACCTATGGTCCAAGGACATCTCATGATCCTCTCGAGTAGGACCTTTGGTGGGAGGTTGTTGGAAGCAAGAAGAAGGGCAAAGTCTACAGATTGGGGTCCCGGGCACTATCTATGATGCTTTCTAGGCCTCTGGCACATTTGATGCCACTTCCACTTCACAGGAGGAGTTGTGTCCCCATGTTGTTGCTGAGATTGCTGCCCAGGTAGACACCCTGAGGGTTGGAGATGAGGGAAAAAAAAAACGGTGTTGCGTTTGGAATTGCAAAAAGGGAAGGAGCCGGTGCAGAACAAGGGTGGGGATGATGATAATAAGTAGAGGACACAAGATGACGATGAAGATGAGCAAGTGGTTATTTTTTGTGTGGTTATGTATTGAAAAAAAAATATTATTAACAAACATTAGTTTTATTGTGCAGTTGCACATTTCGTTTGTTTTAACTCAGTTATTTTTTTTTATTTATATATATGATCTATGTGTTAATTAGTTTGTTACTAAGTTGTGATATGTTTTGATTAATATGTTATGATTGTAGGTGCTATATTGTAGCATTGAATGGGGGCTTTATATTTTTTTTTATTTGATGCTACAGGTTTTTGACGGCTTATCGATAATTTTACGTCTTTTATCAAGCCATCGACACCTTTCCAACAGTCTATTGAACAAGCAAGTCTGGGTAAAGTACTGTACTTTTGCTACAGACATAGCTGTCGATAAATTTCCATGGTTAACCAACGGTTTGGTGATAGTTCACCGATAGAACTGCGACACTTTTTCGACGTAACCACAACACTTTTTCGACGGAGGTTTCCTTCAGTTATATAATCGAAAGACAAGCTACTGTTAAACTTGACATGTTTTAAAATTTATAGCGAAGATTATAGTTTGCCGGTTTTGTCGGTTAATGTAAACCATCATTAAATCTAACTGTAAATTAATTAACGACAAGTGCTTTTGCTACGCCAACTTCGTCGTAGCTAAACCATCGATAAATAAATTACCTACAGTTTATCTGTTATTACTGACAGTATTTGACTGCCGGTAATAAACTAAATTCCCGTGTTGTAGGTTGTTGTAGTAAATGTAGGATTATTTTTCTATAGTATTTTTTTTAAGTTAAGGTGTCTGTCATTGTTGGTAAATTATTGACATCCAAACTATCAAAGGGAAGATGAGCAAAACAAAGGATGAACATCATGGATGACTTAACCAACAATGATATTCATATGACATAGTTGATCTAAGAGTTTGTCATAGGTCTGGGGTTGGATAGTCTCTTATTCTCTTGTTGTTTTGTTGTCATTTTATTGTGTTTATGCTCCATTGGTCCACCCACATTGCATGTTGTTATTATATTTTCTTTTTGCTTAAATTATTGACAGGCTCGTTAAAGACTAATTTTTCTGCTCAAATTAAATAATGTCAACGTAATTATTCAAAATAAATAAACTATTAACAAAAACCAACAAAAAAGCATACATTCACACCTTAAAATATCATGAATTTGAACAGAAAAATTAAATAAAAATGAGTAGAAACCTTAATTCAATTTAAGAATAGCAATGGAAAGATTATTTTAAGTATGTGCATTCATATTTGTTCTATTCCTTGCATTCAGGCTCTTATTTATTGCATTAAAGTAGTGGTTTGTCTTTTGAGGATCGAACCCTTATAGAACAAGTCTCTCTCAACATATCAATTAACCTTTTAAATAAATCATTTAAGTATTTAACATCAAGAACATGCATATCTATACATAGCTTGTTTTATCACTGAGAGTTACTAAAAATAATTAAATAATTGGTTGTGGTGAGCTATAAAATTTTAAATTTTAAATTATAAAAACAAATTCACATTAGTCGTAAGACATTTTGCATACCACTCATACTTAAGCATCTTGATTTTTAGAAACAAGTTTTAAATCTACTCTTCTTAATAAATAAAAGCCTATCCATCCTATCCCGTAGTTCCTGAGACCGTCCATGCATGGCTTTACCACGTAAATCCTCATCTCCTAGGCATTTGCATGATCATATATCGTGTAGTATAAATCCTAACTGTCTAATAAAATGTCAATTGAAACATCAAATAAATATTTCTCAAAATTAATAAAGCCAAATAATAGAAATCTGAGATGTCACTGAGTTTCTCAGTTTCTTCATCTCATACTTTTCCTCCTTTAGGTTCCATATTTATTTTTTTGTGATGAATTGATTGAATCTTAGGAGATGGCTCCACTCAAACATTGCATGTCTCTTTAAAAGATTATAGGAAGATTTCAATGTTGTAGCCAAATTGATCTCATTATTGGAAAATCCATGATGAATTTTTTTCCTTGTAGTACCTCCTTTGTCATAGTGATTGCCCACGAGTGTTATGCTCTAGGATTAACAGAAAATACCCACATCATTGCCTAGATAATCTTATCTTTATTTTTATAGAAGTAGTTTATTCATTTTTTACTATTGTATGTGTCCTTATTCCTTGCTTGTCTAGCTCATTTCAATTATCTTGACTTTCCAAATTTTTAATGGGATAAAAATTTTCTATAATGCTTAATTTAGAAATCCTTCATTTTGGATAGACATTAGTACCTATATATCTTTCCATAAGCATTCAAGGGGAACTAACTTCATCAATTTTAACATTAACTTTGATTATGTTTGCTATAATTAGCTTAACATAATAAGACTTGCTAGGACAAATCATTGAAGTCATATAAGAAAGATTCTTCCTCCATTTCATACTTTACAAAATGGATTATTTTGCTTGGCTAATAAACATCTTTTTGAAGTTTTGTTTTTGATACACTATATTATACTTTAAACAATAAATAAATAAATAAATAATTTTTGAGTAAATCATGGAAGCATAAAAGTGCAAATAATTTTTCAAGTTTTCAAAAATGAAAGTATTAGACTGAATGTGAGGGTAAAAATTGAGAATTGATGCGTGCCAGAAAATTCACGGAAGTAGTAATTGATTATTGTTTTAGCATTGTACGAGAATTTTGTACCCACTCAGATGAAAAAGAAAAAAGTAGTGACTACTCTAGAAGCTTTTACGTGGAAAGCCAGTAAAGAGAAAAACCACGGGGTCTGACTCAGTTGCGAAAATCCACTATTGATTGATGTATACAGAAATCTCTTATCCCACAGACGGGAAATGATAACTATATTTTTCAGCCTATGACGTTGATTGACAGCTTTTGGTTGGTGGTAATCGATGACGGTTGGCGGAGGTTGACGGAGATTGGTGATGGTCTTCGGCGGTCGGCGATGGTCTACTGCGATCGGCAGTGTTCGACGGCGGAGGTCGGCGGTGTTCGACCATGATTGGCAGTGATGCTGAACTATAGCTTCTCCTCAAGCTCTCAGACTCTCACTCCAGACTTCAGCCCCTCTCATGAGAGGGATGGGGCTCTATTTATAGTATTTTAGGTGTCATCAATGCAGTATGAATCATTTTGATCAGACAATTTAGATAGCTTCCCTTGTTCATACGGCGTTTACTAGACATTTATGTGCCTTAATGATATCAGAATTGAGTGATCCTTGGCTCGTTGAATTCGTCTTGTCAAGCTGCTCGATTCGAGTATAAACTTGTCATATTCGACAACCCTTTGATCTTTCAAATATGTTCAGAAATCATTTAAGTGTGGTTCAATGACTTGATCTGAGCTTGATTTGACTCGAATTAAGCTAGTTTTCATATCATTAGGTTCGTCTCATCAGACCGGTCAGTTTGACTATAAGTTTGTTGAAATCAGAGCTCTATATGACTCGTACCGGATGATAAGGTTTTGTTGGTGGCGTATCAAGAATAAAGAATAAAAACTTTTTAAATACAAAATTGTGCAAAGCAAGTTTAGGTGAATCATGCAAAATAAATAATATATAGGTTGTGCTATAAAATAGATTAATAGAATAATATGAAATAATTTAAAAAAATTAATAAAAAATGCAGAAACATAAAGGAAACTCCATCGAATAAAACAACTAATCCTTCTATGTTCCAACTGTTTAATAAATAATATTTTTTATTTTTCTCTCCACAAGAAAATCAACCACAAAATCACATCTTTGAATATTTCAATATAATATGCTTTAATACAACGAAGAGAATGGCAATATTGTCGTATATATGTCAGGCACAGTGTATGGATCGTGCAGCACTTCTAGTCTCTAATTTAAGCAACTCCTTCATCCAGGCTCAAAATTTATATAGATATATTGCAGGATGAAGATTTTGTAACAACGAGATAATAAGTTGAAATGGGGAGTAGAGTCACTAGGGGTGATCCAAGGCATTTTGTAGCTAATATCTAGAATAATAGCAAGAGTGAAATTGCATGAAGAGTCCACTAAGTGGTTTGGAGGAGTGTTGGGATTTCTATTTTGTTTAGGGTGGTAATTGTAAATAGGGAATATAGAAGAAGTGTAGGAGTTATTTATTAGGATGTTGTAAGGCTCTTTGTAAGGCCCAAGTTATTAATGAATAGAATAGGTCTTTGATTAGTTATTTCCTTATGGTATCAAAGTCAAACACTTGATGTCACTACGGTACTGCTTGATCTGGGATGGAAACAATCGTGGCACAAGGAAACTCACAAGGAAGTTGCGAGGGCTTTCGATCTATGGCTTTGTTGTGTAGGTTTCATGCGTGAAGGGTTGAGTGAATGGAGGAGGGAGCGACAAAGCAGAGGACGATGTGGAAGAATGGAGATTGAAGCGAGAGGCTTCGACTCATAGGTCGCGTGCACACTAGGACAATAGTGATGGGCTTGATTGAAAGGGGGGTCAAGTGTTTATGATTAAAGGAGATGGAAAAATCATGGTCTCCGAAGAGAAGTAATTCTCATCCTTCGGGTTCAAGCAGAGTGAAAGAAGGACCGTAGTTTTGGCCTAAAGCAGTTGCAGCTAATATGGCTCCTAGATCGACACCAAGGTGTGTTATATTGCTATCAGTTAGCTCACTTGAAGGGAATCTCATAAATATTCTTAGGGAATACAACGTAATGAAGAAGAATCAGAAAATGAAGGATCAAATTTGCATGTGATCTAGACTTAAATACTTATATTTGAGGATGTCAGGAGACGGTCATGGTCGAGCTCATACAGGGAGTTAGTGTCTCAACGGGATCCACTTCCTCAGCATGTGCTCCGACGCAAGTGAAGATAGACCTAGCTTCTGTAGATCTAAAACTTAATGGACTGGCCATGTATCATAGTTGGTCCCAATAGAACAAGGTTTCTCTAGTAGGGAAGAGATTAGAGTGATATATGATGATGGTCAAGCCAAAGAGTGACAGTGCTAATGGGGATGAGAGGAGGACCACACACACCTTTCTTTAAATGTTGTTACTCAACTCAGTGATTTATCAATTGCCTCATTTGAAATGTGAGGGACATATGGGCGAAGCTGAAGAGGATCCATATTGGGGCCAAGAATAACATGAGGGTGTTTCAGATTTGACATAAGATAGAGGTAGTGGTACATGGTTACCGATCAATTTTGGAGTACTTCATCGATCTGAAGTGATTGTGGGAAGACCTTGAACACTTCTCACCGATGTCAAACTGTGGTGATATGGGGTGCTAGAAAGAGGAGATCTTTATATAAATGAAGAATATGGAGTTGTTGGCCCATCTGAACACATCTTTTGATCAGAGATGATTGGTCCTCCTAGCCCAAGTGAAGGTTCCTTCACTAGATGAGACTAGTGCTATGATGATAGAGGAGGAAAGTGCCATGAGACTACACTTTAAGCCGAGTGGACTTCCAAATACATGATTAGCTTTAGTTACCTCGAGCTTAGGTATGACATATATCTAGGGATGGACTTGCAAGTGCCACAACTATAGTTAAGTAGGCCATTTGAGCAAGGTCTGTCCCAGGCCATCTTAGGAGAGAGAGACAAGTGGACATGGACAATTTAGATGTTGTCCTTGCGGTCATGGTGATAGAAGAGGTGGAAGAGGATGCTATCGGGCAAACTTGATGGCAGCAGAGGATGGGTGAGACGGGTCTTGTATTTACTAATTAGGATCATGAGTTTCCTAAGGATGTTAAGGAAGAAGAAGACAACAACAAGTGATGGAACTGAGGATGTTTCCACCTCATCTTCATCAAGGGATAATATTGTTACTTATGCTCACTTTGATAAATGTACTTGTGACACATATGCCTTTGTCTCTATTCTTACCAAAATTTCATTAGAATGGATAGAAGATTTTGATGCATCTCATAATGTGACTGGTATGTTGACTTCACTTTGTGTTGAGGTCTAATATTTCTTCATTAGAAGCCTAGGATCTAGCCATAGGAATTTTCTGCTGACTATCCTATAGTACTGGTGATGGAACCTTACCCATTAGAAATTCTAGACACTTCTTTACTTTTCTTGGAGTTCCACATGTTGGTTTTTTCTCTCTATCACTTAGAAGGTTGGAACCAGCATGGGGGAACTCAAGAAGAGTCCCCATATAGCTGTTTGACCCTAGGGTTAGCCCTGGAGGGTGTTGTTTTGGTCTTGCACACACACACTTGCACCTCTCACTTTCACTTACAACCCAAAATCCTAAACCAAGTATGTTTAGCCCGATTTCCCACTCTTTTGGAAACTCATATGGGTGGTCCCCCAAACCCTTAGCCTTTGGTTAGGTTGACTATAACCAACACATGGAGGATCCAAAATGAGGATTCTCTTGGTCTTATGGCTCAAAGGGGGTGATTTTATGATTGGCACCTTAAGTGATATCAATTCCACCAAATTGCCAATTTTGGCCTTTTAGCCCCTGACTTTTCAATAATTACCAAAATGACCCAAAAACCTTAATTTTCCCAAAATTGCCCAAATTATCAAATTCTCTCCAAAAATCATCTCAAACCATTCAAGACCACTCAAATTGCTCAAAACACCACAAAATTCTCAAAATTTCCAATATTTAAAATTGTAAAAATTACCGAAATACCCTTCATGTCCAAAAATTTGTTAAAAGCTCCAAAACCATTCCAAACAGCCCCAAAATCAACCTTAACCACCAATGGGCCCAATTTGACCAAATTGACAAATTTTGATCAAAATCCCTATTTTGCCCCTAAAGGCCATATCCATCCCAATTTCAATCAAATTTACTTCAATCTCACTCAATTTCAAACCTAAGTCAAGCATCAACATGTCAAATCCTTATCTACATCAATTTGGAGCCCAATTGAACCAATCTCTAAACCATAATTTTAATTTTGGGCCAAAATACTCAATTTAACTACACCTTCAAATTCCATCAAACTGAATCCCATTAACAACTCAATGTTCCCAATTTTGAATGTTAAACTCTTCATAACATTCTTCTAGACTATTTTAAACCTTCAATTGGCCTAAATCCAAGCCCAAACCTAACCTAAACCTAAGTCCAAACCAAATGCCCCAAATTGGCCCAACGTCAAAATTCCATCCAATTGAACCATGTGATCAATTCAATTGCTCGAATTTCATCTCCTAAACTCTTCGTGACATCCTCATGAACCATTTGAACACTTCAAATAATTTTTAAACCTATCAAAAGACAAGGCCAAATCCAATCTTTTGCATTGACCAAGCTTAAGCCTTTCCTGGCATGATTAGCCACCTATGATGCTAATCAAATCACCCAAGACCAAAAAATTTGGCCATGGACCAAGGTTCCCAGAAATCAAGGAGGATTGCCCCCAAAATTTAGCTAAGCTCTTTATCCCATGCCATCAGCCATCAAACCTTTAAGCTAATCACAATTAAACCTCCCCTGAGCCAGCTAGCCACCTCCCCTAGCCTGACCGACTGGCTTAGTCACCAAAAAACCCAAAACCGAGAAGGTCGTGCTTGGCTCAAATCCAATTTCTCACCCATCCAATGTGGCCCACTCCCATTGGTGAATTGCATCTTTCAGCCTTCCACTTAAGCTTCCTTTACCACCCCCTGAATTGTTCAATTCAGCCCTAATTCCTCCTCTTTTTAAGCCACCCCTCTCTCAATAAAATTTTTAGTGAGAACCTTTCAAATTGCTCATAGAGCTCCCTCCAGCCTTCTTGAGTTCAACCCCACCATTTTCAGCCAATCAAATCCACAATCCAAGCCCAATTTAAACACCCAAATCCAAGGTCTTTTTCTGTCACCAACTGAACTTCAAATTGATTGGTCCTAAAGCTTCCCCTGACCAAACGAGAAAGTTCCCCATTGAAACCACATCATTTCGAGTACTCTAACCCACTCCTAGACCAAACATGAATCACCATTCGATCGAACTCTTGCCTAGACTCAACCTAAGTTCGAATTTGGTGCTTGGAGGAGCTTCTCGAGGTCACAATGAACGTCTACAACCAACACAATGTAGGCCTCACTTCTTGGGCAAAGGTATAGCTCACTAACCCTAAAAATGCTCTCGGTTTCATTAATTGAGAAGATAAGTTCATTTTCAAATGCATGTAACCGTATGGATATGTTTTTCTTGACTAGATGAAGCTATAGGAACAAACCACGAGTGATTTGCTTGAGTATCAAGCAAGATTGAAGCGTATTAGTGTGAACGACTCTCAGTTTAGGTTAGATGGGGATGATGAACGGATGTCATCCATTCACACATGTATTGATCCAACGATGGAGGATGAGTCTGACGAGAGATATGTTCATAAAGCGCGGGACGCGAGGCAGCTGACAAGGATGGGGGTGTCAAATCAAAGCACGCCATGTGCGCTTTCAGAGCTGTTGAGGATGACGAGGCCGCACATGGATAAGTAGGAAATTAGGGCATTTTTATTTAAATAAATTCAGAAATTTAAAAAATTCTTAACTCTGTGTAGAAAATCATAAAAATCAAATAAAAATATCTTGTTGCTCAGTGAATAGAGGAAAAAATCATGAATAAAAAATAAAACTATTTGTCATATATTTTAATTTTAATTAATTAAATACTTTATAACATGTTTTAATTATATTTAATTAAATGTTGGTCACCTTTGCATGAAATTTGGAGAGTTTATTTTGTATGTGGTTAGAAGTGTTCTATGATTTTTTCAAAGTTAGAGAACATTTCTAACCATAAAAGCTCTAATTTTTAATGTTAGTTGTCCTTATATAAATTAAAATATAAATAAAAAAATATGGGACTTACTTTAGTAGGTTCATTGTTATCGGGGGACCCTATAAAAATATACGATGAGCTTAAATAATTATATGTATTACCTTAGCTAATAAAGTAATAAAACCCATAAAAATTAAATAAATAAAATATAATTAAAAAATTATAAAACTTAATCCATAGTGAAGATAATGAGTATATTAAGTTTTTGTAAAAAATTTGAAATCAATTTGAAGTGTATTTTGTATCAAAATTTATATTAAAAAAAGGATTTTTGGACTAAAATAATCATAATAAATAAAATTTAATTAAGAAAATTATGAATATGGTTTTAGAATTTCCTTGTGATCAGGGGCACCTAAGAAAAATGAAATTGATGTTAAAATAAATACTACATTTTTTAGCTAATTTTTAATTAAAAAACAACTAAAAATCACAAAAATATATACAAAAATGTCTCAAATTATTCCCTGATCGCTTGGTATCCTTTAAAATGTTTCCCCTAATTTTTTTTTAAATATTTATGTATTTTTTAAATGCTAAAATGTATTTTTCCTTAATTTTTCACTAAAATAGTTACAATAAATAAAATGAAATCAGCTTTTATAAGTTTCTTTAACTCATAGAGACAAAGGAAAATTTTAAAAAGTAATCTTTGAAATTAAATTATATTTTCTATTTAATTAATCACTAAAATAAATAAATAAATATAATAGTTATATAACTCAAAAAATTATGAAATTTGGTCCAAGTGGTCATCTAACTTAGGTGAACCTCCAATAATTTTCTTAAGGACAAAAACTTTACCTTGATTAATTAAATTAATTAACATTGAAAATTTTTATTTTTAGGTTAAAATAATTATTAAAAACTAAATAAAAATCAAAAAATAAAAATTTCATCTTTAATATTTTAATTGTCTCATAAGTGGCGTATCATGAAAATTTCAAAGTCATTTGAGTTCAATTTAATGAGTCATGAGGTGAAAAACCTTAAGGGAATATTGGAAGCCCCTAATTGGTGATTAGATGATAAACTTGATCTATTAATAAGAATTAAATTCTCTTAATCTAAAAATTTGATTATTGCAAATTTACCCTGAAAATTGGACTTAAGGACTTAGTGGTGAGCTAGGCTTGATTTGAATTTATTTATTAAGAATTAGAAAAGAGAAACATAATTAATCATGAAAACCTTTAAAATACTGCATGCCCAACTTTAATTATGTGTCCAAGATTCTTAATGACTTGAGTTTTTCCTTGAGGGCATCCATCTACATAACTCTTGAATAAAATATCAAGTGAATGTCTGAGTACACCGCTTATAGGATAATTAAAATATTAAGGTTCATTAAGCACATGGTAGTTTAATCCATTGAATTTAAATTTAACTTTGGATGATTGATTGAACAATTTAATAAATGAACTCAAAACAATTCAAAAGGCTTTACAGTTGTTTAGGGTTATGCTCCAAACACTTTTGTGATCTTTTGAATATTTTGAAGGACAACTGAACATATTGTGCTATGTTTCAAAAAATCATCCATTAAAATTTTTAGATACCCACCAAGTTATGCCTCGGGACCCGATAATTCACCCAAATCAATACAAATAGCCTACACTATTTATCCTACATTTAATTGACTCAATGCTCAAGGATTTGAGTCTTCTCTAAGGTATTTAAATCCTTGTGAGCAGCTGGGGTTATTTATTTTTGCCACATAGGTATCATCGGGCTTGTGTAAGTTTGAGGTCTAGGTGGCAATGACAATGACAATAATGGTAATGTGTGCTAAAACAACAGATACAACGTGGGATTTAGAAAAGTATATCCTACCTCAAGGACTTTTAATAAAATAAGAGGAGAAGACCCAATGATACTATTTGATGACTCAAGAGGAGATGATTTCCCCCGATACTCTTAGGTTGTTTGTAGTCCTAGCTTGATCATATTAATTATCCTATGGGCTGCACCACTCTAAAAAATGTTTTAAATAAAAATCAAATTTGCAACAAAATCTATTTTGCATGATTAAGTAAATTTTATATGCATGAAAATTAAATTTAAAAGAATGAAAATTTATAAAGGTCTACGGTTAATCACTTTGATCGAGGTTAGGACTGCCCTCTATAGATTATCGGGTTGGTAGCTCTCACTCAAGGTCAGGAAGCACACCGTCCAGCTCTGATCCCCCACTTTTACCAATGTCTTACACTTAGTCCTGATCTTCTATATGTGACTACGGTTCTTGTTTTCCTATGACTTGTTTTCTGATTTTTTCCTTATAGGATTCTTCCGTTTACTTTCCTACAATTTATTTAAATTTCTTGCATAAATATTATTCTTTATGATACTGACCATGCAGCGGTAGAGAGGACCAGGTACGCATTTATGTTTTATGCATTGCAATTTTCTTTATTTATCTTATAGCATTTCTTTTACCAGCATTTATTTACTTTTCCATGCAAATCTAACCCAAAACTGAAAAATATAAAACACATTTTCAAAATTAAGTCTACAGTTTCAAAACAACAAAAAAACATAATACATCATTTTGAATATATGGGAGTCCCTCGGATAAGGTAACCTATGATTGCAAACGAGTTCTCCCCAGTTTAAATGAGCATAACAACTCGTTTAGACTAAGTAAATTCAAAAGAAAATTGTGGCACTAGAATGAGGGAACCGAGGGATCCTAACCGGTGTCGCTCTAATCAACTTTATCCCCCTCATAATACTTGAACAACAACAAAACTTGTCACCTAAACTGGAAAACCTTAAACTTTGAAGTTGAAGCTGTCACTTCGACGAAGAGCTTGGAGCTAACTCTGTGGGCAACATAACAAGAATGTGCAGAAGAACAACTTCAAGAGACCAAGTGGATCTACAACAACAACCTTTCTTAGAATTAAATAATAAGCCATAAGACTTTGAGACAGCTCACTTCGTGCGGCATAAATCCTCACTCCATCTTTAGGCCTTTGAACAACCATATTGTGTAATTTAAGCTCTAACTCGTTTTAGGTTCTGAGGTTGTTATTCCTCACGACATAAACCCTCCTATCTTCCAGGCTATTTGTATGATTGTGTCATGCAAATGTAAGCCCTAAATGATAAAATTTGAAGGATAAAATATTTAATAATATTTCCTCGAAATTGAAGTCAAACCATATAATAGCTTAGGAAGTCATCGAGGTTCTCCTTAGGATCCATAGTCTCCTAGTTTTCTCCCTTTGGATTCCATAATAAATGTTTTAAACTTGATCTTTTCCCTTTTGATGCTCCTTTTCTGACCTTAAAAGTCCTAAACTTTGAAATTCTAGAAGACAATACATTCTGATCTAAATCAAGAGTATTTTAGGTGATTTTGATTGTATAAGATATAATTAACTATAGGGGTTTAACCTTATAGGAAACTTTAGAATCCAGCTTAATATAAACTCTAACTAATCATTTATATTTGATAGGAGAAATTTGTTGGTCAACATAATGGTTTCGCAAACCAAAATGAATGACAAAAATTCTTTAGTTTATTTAATCGAGTCTCACAAGCAAGTAATGTGTTTATTCCTCATGATAGATGCATCACTTGCGGTGTTGTGCTCGTTTATTTAAACTATGACATATATGAGATCGGTTTGGTCTTATATTTTCAAAACTAAAATAAATTTTCCNATATATATATATATATATATATATATATATATATATATATATATATATATAATTAATTAATTAATTAATTAAAAATATATCTTTCCATAAAGGCAACCGAGAACTTTTCTAGGGACTAGTTTCTCTCTCCATTGTGATCGGAAAGCCATATTTTCATACGTCGATAATGTGTCCATATTCTTCATGGACCAGATTACCCTTCCTTCATTGGCATGTTTTGTCTATCAGACAAGTACGATCAAATCTTTTGGATTCTAGGACCGTCTGTTTAATCATCCTTAACTAGTGGGGATCAGGAGTCTTTAAGACTTTTCTTTTTTTGTGGGCTCGGACCCCCGATAGGTGTGTTGGTGAGCTTATTTCACGTGGGCAATGCACGTTGTGGAGTTGGTCTCAAACTGAGTCCTGAACTTCACCTTTTCTTCTGGTTCAGTTTGCTATCCACAAACTAAACCAAGTCTTTACGTTTCTTAACGCCCGTTTAACTCTCGAGATTAAATTAAAACCTGGCATGGAAAGATTGTTGCGATTGAATACAAATTAAAAATATATTTTCCCATAAGTAGGGGTAAGCCAAATGGTTGTAGTTGAATCCAAATTGAGGACATATAGTAGGATTGTGGAAGAAAGGATTGATTAGAGTATCTTTGCTAGGTTCTGATCAATCAATTGTAATGTGTGAAAATTTTGGTTAGGTTATGGTTGGTCATTTGAATCGAAGATGTATTTAGAATGGTGTATGAAAGAACCATAAGAAAAACATTCAAAATCATTGGACTTGAATAATTTATATATCTGTGAGCTCTATATGGGGTAGTTTTCAGTAGTGAGAGTGGTGTTTGCAATAGATTTAATGTTACTCATGAGAAATTTTAAAGAATAAGGTATAGAAATATCACTAGTTGGTGAGGCTAGAGGAATATTAATTTGAGAAGAAGAAGAATAAACCATTTTATGTTGAATATAATGATGAAGAAGTAGTAAGGGAGGTACCTTCAGTTAAATTCGAACAAATGACTTTAGGATATTTACTCAATGCACTGATACTATGAAGAACTAAAGAAATTGAATATATGAAGAGAATAATTGAAGACGAGTATTGCTCATAATGGAAACAAAGCATACCTAGTATGTATATATAAAATAGAGATAGTATAAGTAGTTATAGTAGATCAGTTATAGTAGTTGTACAGAGGTATTAGTTGCTCTTTTTGATATACAGATGAGTGGATGCTGCTCTGATAGCATGTGGTTGTTACCCACATCCTAGTGGCATTCACCAATTCTCTCAATGCTTAGAGACACAAGCTCAAGTTTGAAGAACTCGCCAGCTTTGTTGAATTCATTCCTTTCCAAGGCACGAGCCCGGATTACAGAAGGAGCCCATTGAGATCTGATTAGCCAAATAATGATGTCAACTAATTGACAACTCCATCATCAATTCAAAGGAGTTTCTGAAGCACATGCCTTAAGAAGGTCACCCATTTGTGTTTATCCTCAGTCTTATTTGTAGAGTTAATGTATCAATACAGCTAAAAAGAACTATTTATTTGTTTATGTTACCTAAATATACAGCTATTCCTATGATGACCTAAATACACGAAAACTAGAAGTTAAAGAGTGTATAAAGAGACACCTCAAAAATTTATAACTTAGTCTAGAGCAAATAAAGTACTCAAAACATCTCTCTCTCTCTCTCTATCTCTCTCCATTTCTATCTTGTGATGGTCCCATTTGGTGTAATAAAATTTGACTCACCAATAAAAAATTTGAATCCAACTATGATTCAGTTGTCATTCATGCAAAGATTCAAATCCAATAAGAAAGACATCACAAGTCATAAACTTTTTGTCTATAACTAACATTGAATCTACTAAAATTTGTGTTCTTAGTTCTAAAACATCATTTCAATTTGCTTGGTTGTTTTATATTTTAATGAGACTCTTCATTTTTCTTAATTATTCCAAATCCTTTTTAAAATATATCATCTAAATAATTTGAAACATTTTGCATGAGATTTCAACACATCATTTTTTTATTTAATTTTATTAATTCCAAAATATTGAATTATTTTTTTAATTTCTTCATATTTTTGTTTTTGTTTGGACACTTAATTCTTTCCAAACGACAAACATTCATGAAAATACCTCCTTGCAATTACTTTATAGAGAAACTATTATTTGAATCATTTGAAAAATCGAGGTTATTTATTTATTTATTTATTTATTATTCCACACAACCGGCCTTCCAAGTATGAGACATATTATAAAATAGGATAATTTGAATCTTTCAAGACATTACATTAAGATTTCATTTTATAAGATTAGATACAAAAAATTTGTGGTTTATTTTTTTAATGAAAAATGCAAATTTTATTTAGCGGTAGTAACAAGTCAATGTTTAAAGTTGGTATAAATAAAGTCTCTACTAATAAAATGATCCCTCGATCTATAGATGAGAGGTTACAATATGTGAAGTTACATGTTCGTCTCTACTTTAATGTGGGCACTAAATAATATTTATGGTATTGTTCATGTATGAGCTTCTGGTTGGATCCTTCTGACTTTACTAACTAAGCTTAGTTGGCTTCGAGTCGGGAGTGCCAGCACAGTCGGCTGAATTAGGTCAGTTATTCAGGCTTGGTCAGTCGTCCAGGTTGCTGGTCGTTCAGACAGCTGGTCGTCGAGGCTGCGTGTTGCCTCTATGAGAAACTCAATATGACATAATTTTGTTACACAATTATAATATTTTCCTTTTAGGAAGGATAATAATTTGATTATAGCTACCACACTTGAGCTATTTGAGCTATAAAAAATTGCATCTTACTAATAAAAATTTTAACTGTATAAAATAGCACCTAAAGAATATATTTAAACATTTTGAAAGATAAAGCAACAAAAAGCTAAGTTACTGCTAAAATATTAGAAATATATATTTAAAGGTTGATCGTTAATCAAACCCATAGTCTGACCCTGGGGCGGACCCCCTTCCAGAAAGGCGTGCAATTCGATTCTACGCAAGGATCGAACCCCCGACCCTAGAGATTTAAACCAAAGGTCGCAACCAACACACACACACAGATATATATATATATATATATATAGTTTAGAAAAATATGAAATCAAAGTGATGACCCTAAATTTTTCATAGTTTAATTGAAAGAGCACTATACCTCAAACCTTATATCTATCCCAAAAGATAAACACAAGNACATATATATATGTATATGAGAGAGCACAGATATATATATATATATATATATATATATATATATATATATATATATATATATATAGTTTAAAAGAAATGGTCGGAGGCTATTAGACAATTCCCAACCACCCCTAAATGCACCTATCTACTAGAGTAACAACCCCATAAGCAAAGAAGAGATTTGAACCCTAGACCAAAGATAACTTGTAACGGACAAAGCTGATGTTCTTCNNNNATATATATATATATATATATATATAATTTAAAACAAACAAAAGAAAAAAAATAGAAATTATAAGTAAATCCAAGGAACAGAGCCACTTACCAAAGAAAATGCACCCGGAGTAGCTCAATCCAAACAAAATCCACCAAACATTCCAAGCCACAATAATAGAAATATGCAAAGGAAATAACTATACTATATTATACACATGTTAACCATATGAAAAAGATAATGTTAGACGAATGATGTTTACATCAAAGAGGTGGATTTAGAATGGCTACGGGAGCCACAAGCAAGCCAACCAACAAGATAGAATTAACTTACACTAATGGTTGGCTTTTTTATTATTATTATTATTATTATAAGAAGCTTTATGAGAAAAAAAGCTTATAGCAAGCCACCACCTAATCATAAAGAAACATAAAGAACTAACAATACATCATTAGTCATTCCAAGGCAACAAAATTAGTCAAATGACCACCTACTGCCATGGGACAAGTTGTCAAATAGTTTGCATCTCGAAGATATTGAGATTGGAGAAAATAGACAAAGAGAGTAAAGTAAAATCTATGCATATATAAGACCAAAAACTAACAAAGCAACATCCCAACAACCATGGAATAATTACACAAGCATCATTGAGGAGTAGAAATAAACTCAAGTATAACCATCATGTATTATTAGCACCATCCTATTAACTATAATAAAACATTAGAATCAGTATACATAAAAACCAACAACAAAACGTTAATGTTTAGTGTAAGCTGTGCTGATATTATCAAGCACAATAAGACAACTAAGTATGCCAACTGGATGGTCCTATAGAAATATATGTACCTCAGAGCTTAATACATAAAATAGCAGTTGTATACTTGGTATTGTGATAGTTAAGTTTTAGAAATAAATTTAGCAACACCATTTACTTTTTTGGATTAAAAATTTAACAAACCTTAGTTTGACTGATGAAATAGTTTTGATAATAGTCTCATTATGCCTATTTATATTAAGACTTCAAAATCCACCATAATATAACATTCAATCCCAAAATAAAAATCTCAAAAATCAATTTCAAATTTGTCTTTTCTTCTCTAATGATAGCAAAATTAAAGTGAGATTACATTGTAGAGGAAGGTTAATGGTGGAGAAAACAAAGTTTCATGTCGGGTTGGATTATTTATCAATTATGTATACTTTTATTTTAATTTTCAATGTCCTTGCTTTGTTTCCTTCACCTTTGACTTGGAACTATGTTTAGTATGCCACTTTGAATTCGCAGTGTAATGAATCATTTTTGTTCCATAAAATTTCCCTAACATTATTTGATATTAAATTGCATTTTTGTGTGTTAATTTTTCAAACTTAATTTATTATCAAATTGGCTACTGAAAAAGTTTAAAAAATTTTATGATCTACAATTATTGTTTGTAGTCCAAAAAAAGTAAGTTAACATTCATTCACTCAGTGGAATATGGATATTTCCATTAAAAGATTGTAATTTTGAAGGGGAATGTTGATTCCTTAGAAACATTACTGGATCAAGCAAAACTTAACTATAATATAAGACTTCAATGCTCTTTATATATAGGAATAGAGTAAGAAGTAAATGTTCTTAATTGTCAATATTAATTATGTGCAATACATTTAAAAGATATTGAGGATTCATATGATCCATTTCAACGAGGAATGATTTTCATTTGAGAAAACTAAATTGAGTTGAGCTTTACTTGTGCATAATTACGATTTACAGGCTTTAAGAATTTCAAAATTTTTGACATTTTGAACTAGATTTAGTGTTAGTAAACTAGTAATGAGACTAATTGAGAGATTAATTAGCTTCTTGTTTTATTGATATATGGACTCATAATTTGTATATTATTGGAACTACATGGGTACTTGCATAATATCCCATGCTTCTTAGTATTTCAGGAATCAACTTTTAAACATCACTATTTGGAAGCTCTTCAATGTTTGGCTTAACTATGTTTTGAACAACTTATTGCTCAACATTATAATTCTAAATTACTCAAGATGATACTTTTTATTTAATAGTCAATACCATTAAATAAGTAAAATACAATTACAATATAAATCAATTCATACACCAATATCTAGCTGAATTCCATTATTTAGAACATGTTTGTCAACTCTTATCACCACAACAAGAAGATGAAGTAGAGCATTGAAAATTAAGAAATATTTTTAATGAAAATGGTGTTTATATAGAGAAATTACATGGACTAATTATAGGTAGAAAAAGGGTGATACATGTCAGCTCAGCACATATTATTATTAGAGAAAATATTCAAAGTAAAACTATTCATTAAATGAGCAAAATTAATGTTTGACTTTAACAAAAAGTTCATAATTTACTTATTTTGCTAATCCAAATAATTTGACACTTCTTTAAAGACCATAAAAATCTCATATATTTATCACCTTTATTTAACTTAAAAAGCATGTAATTAAGTCTAGACATGATAAAGATTATACTTACTAAATTCAATTCATAATAAGCCTATATGATNTATATATATATATATATGTAATTAAAAATATATCTTTCCATAAAGGCAACCAAGAACTTTTCTGGCGAGTCTACTGGGGACTACTTTCTCTCTCCATTGTGATCGAAAAGTCATGTTTTCATACATCGGTAATGTGTCCATATTCTTCATGGACCAGATTACCCTTCATTCATTGGCATGTTTTGTCTATTTCTTCATCGGGCTAGTACGATCAAATCTTTTGGATTCCAGGACCATCTGTTTAACCATCCTTAAATTGAGGGGTTTAGGAGTCTTTAAGACTTTTCTTTTTTCCATGGACTTGGACCCCCGATAGGTGTGTTGGTGAGCTTATTTCATGTGGGCAATGCACGTTGTGGAGTTGGTCCCAAACTGAGTCTTGAACTTCACCTTTTCTTCTGGTTCAGTTTGCTATCAACAAAATGAACCAAGTCTTCATGTTTCTTAATGCTCGTTTAACTCACGAGATTAAATTCAAACCTGGCATGGGAAGATTGCTGCAATTGAATACAAATTAAAAATATATTTTCCCATAGGTAGGGGTAAGCCAAATGGCTGTAGTTGAATCCAAATTGAGGCATAGAGTAGGATTGTTGAAGAAAGGATTGATTAGAGTATCTTTGCTAGGTTTTGATCAATCAACTGTAATGTATGAAAATTTTGGTTAGGTTCTGGTTGGTCTTTTGAATCGAAGATATATTTAGAATGGTGTATGGAAGAACCATAAAAAAACATTCAAAATCATTGGACTTGAATTTTCACACATTACAGGGTAGTTTTCAATAGTGTATATTGATATTAAATTAAAAATATATCTTTCCATAAAGACAACCGAGAATTTTTCTGGCAACTCTGCTGGGGAGTAGTTTCTCTCTCCATTGTGATCAGAAAGTCATGTTTTCATACATCGCTAATGTGTCCATATTCTTCATGGACCAGATGACCCTTCCTTAGGGTAGTTTTCAGTAGTGAGAGTGGTGTTTGCAATAGATTTAATGTTACTCATTAGAAATTTTAAAGAGTAAGGTATAGAAATATCACTAGTTGGTGAGGCTGGAGGAATATTAATTTGAGAAGAAGAAGAATGAACCATTTTATGTTGAATATAAAGATGAAGAAGAAGTAAGGGAGGTACCTTCAGTTAAGTTGGAACAAATGGCTTCAGGATATTTACTCAGTGCACTGATACTATGAAGAATTAAGGAAATTGAATATATGAAGAGAATAATTGAAGACGAGCATTGCTCATAATGGAAACAAAGCATACCTAGTATGTATATATAAAATAGAGATAGTATAAGTAGTTATAGTAGATCAGTTATAGTAGTTGTACAAAGGTATTAGCTGCTCTTTTTGATATACAGGTGAGTGGATACTGCTCCTATAGCATGTGGTTGTTACCCACATCCTAGTGGCATTCAACAATTCTCTCAATGCTTAGAGACACAAGCTCAAGTTTGAAGAACTCGCCAGCTCTGTTGAATTCATTCCTTTCCAGGGCACGAGCCCAGATTACAGAAGGAGTCCATTGACATCTGATTAGCCAAATAATGATGTCAACTGATTGACAACTCCATCCATCAATTCAAAGGAGTTTCTGAAGCACGCACCTTAAGAAGGTCACCCATTTGTGTTTATCATCAGTCTTATTTGTAGAGTTAATGTATCAATACAGTTAAAAAAGATTTATTTATCTGTTTATGTTACCTAAATATACAGCTATTCCTATGATGACCTAAATACACGAAAACTAGATGTTAGAGAGTGTATAAAGAGACATCCCAAAATTTTATAACTTAGGGCCCGTTTGAGGCAGATTATTTAGGTGCGGCAGCATTTTCAAAATACCGCCTTCATGTTTGGAAAGTGCATTCGCGCGGATTATCCCTGCCGCAGTGCGTTGAATTATCTGAATCCTTTAATAGTTTTGTGACGCGGGGTGGGGGTCGTGATATTGCCCTAGTTGCCCCTCTTCTCCCTCGCGCTCTCCCTCCCTGGATTCATCCCTCGTAGAGAAGATCAGACAGTTTTCTTTCGATTCGTCCCCCGTCAATAGCAAGGCATGCTTTCCCTCACCGTCAATTCGTAAGGAATGCTTCCTCTAGAGCGATCGAACGTCGATGGCCATAAATGGTTCTTTGTAGATTCGCGATCGTCGTTTATTTGTATAGATCCGACCAAAAACCTTGTTTTTTTACTCGACCGAAGATTTCTATGCCATCGTCGTCTTCGTTGTTTTTGAACTCGAACAATCCGAATGGATTTCTTTGCCCTAAAATTTCTTTTGTTTTTTTCTAGGCACGAAGAAAATTTTGCAGCATGGAATCATTTGTCAACAACTATTTAGAATGAACTTTGTTTCGAATATTTCTGCTCCATTCGATTTTTCCTAATTTTTGCATATACAAGAATGTATCTATACACAGAGCAAGGAATAATTTGTGAGCATCTGTATAGAAGGAATGCATATTTCTTGTTTTTTCAAGTTTATTAGCTGATGTTTATGGGCTACAAATAATTCCTGTTTATAGGAAACATAGTTCTAAACTTGTTTCATGAAACTGTTGCTATTAAAGATCTTGTTTATGAGCTGCATATATATGTATTCATTGCAATCTCCATTGGTCGCAAATTCCTGTTTCGGTTTATGTTAAGAATGTCAATTGATATGACATTAGGGAGGATTTGTGTGTCATATATTTTGCATAAACTATTGAAACCGTAGAGGGAATTTACATGCCTAACAAATAATTGAGAATTTACTTGTCAATTCATTATAATTGGGAATTTACATGCCCAAGCATTCCTGCATATCCAAATTTATGGCAGCTCTGTTGGATTGTCATTTTGTTTGGTTATTCTATTAGTATAATTTGGTTATTCTGTTAGTCTCCAAATTTGTTTAGAAGAAATTATGTGCAGTTTGATCACAACAGTTTTGTAAATCTATTACTGGAGTTTGCTGCACCTTTTATCTGTTGGATTCTATCGTTGTTCATTTGTAACATTCATCCATTGGTGGCATTTATCTGTTCATTCGTAAATTTTATGTTGGAGATGAATAAATGGCTCGAAATTGTTTTGAATGCATTTAAAGTGCTACAAATTTCATTTTGGTACATCAATAGGATGCAGCTTCTATTAGCTTCGTGAAAAGCAATTTCATTGAATGCAGTTTGATAAAAAAATGAGTGTGTATGGCAGCTGAATATATGGAAGCTGGAGATGAATATATGACTCGAAATTGTTTTGAATGCTTTTAAAGCGCTACAAATTTCATTTTGGTACAGCAATAGGATGCAGCCTTTAATAGCTTCGTGAAAAGCAATTTCATTGAATGCATTTTGATAAAAAAATGAGTGCGTATGACAGCTGAATATATGGCAGCTGGAGATGAAAATGTATTGCAGATAAATAAATGGTGTTATGTTATTGCGTTAAAAATATCTATATGGCAACAGTTTCATTAGTTGTGCCTCGACATGTATGAGAAGTTGCATTTAGGAATACACAATATGGTAGCTTCGGCAGAATTGGATTCCATGACATATATTAGAAGTTGCTTATTACACATGTACTTGATAGTTGTAGTAGTGTTCTCCATAGATAATCATAGCAATGTACTCTTACATAATTGGATAATAAAACATGTTTGATGCCTTACTGTGGATGTAGGTCTTTGACCGAACCACATAAATCCTTTGTGTAATTTTTTTTTTTGTTTTTCCTTTTAGCAAATCTTGACACTGCTGTTGGTTAATTATGTGGATGTTGGTTCATTTTTTTTGCATTTTGTTGATTCCCTGACATGTATGGATGTTGATTCATTTTTAGCAATAAGCTATTGATAATATGTTTTTATTCGGAATAGTTACACGACACTGTTGTTAAATCATGTCTAAAGTGGTTGAAGAGGGCCACTCCGCAATGGGGATAAAGACGTTACAAATATTTTTTGCGATCTGTGTATTAAAGAAATAGAACTGGGGAATAGAAGAACAACATATTTTAAAAAGGAAGGGTGACTAAACATTGCTAAAAGATTCAAAAAATTGACTGGCAGGGATTACGACCGACTTAAATTTAAAAACAAATAGGACCAGTTGAAGAAGGAATGAAAAATATGAAAGGAGTTAAAACGTGGATCTTTGGGATCCAATTAAAAGGACAATTGATGCTCTAGCTGAATGGTTGGCTGAAAAACTAGAGGTAAATTTCTATATAATCCATGAATTGTTAGCTTCGCAAATTGTTTTCTCTAATTATAATTTTCTAAATATCCCCTCTAAATGATATACCACAGGCGGTACCGACAGTGAAAAAGTACAAACAATGCGGAATAGAGCCAGAATTTGAAGAGAAACTGGACGTAATGTTTAAAAGGGTTGTCGCAATGAGAAAGTTTTCATTCAACCCTTCTGAAAGCGGTTTTACAGGGATACTAGATGAGATCACACCTGAGCCATTGACACCCGATGAAGAACTGCATAACATTAACCAGAGGGATATGGGGGAGTCCAGTACAATTTTAAAGAGGCCAAGGATTGCTAAGAAAAATAAAGAGAAGGAACATTCTGTGAACACTTCCTTCGATCGTTTAATTGAAGCTTTTGCAGCTCCACCAATATCTGATTCTAACATATTAGACTGTCTCAGGCTTTTGGGCACTATTCCTGAAGTTGTGGCCGACAAATGATTTCATGCACAGTGTGTGAAAAAACTTGAGGATTCAACTCGAATGAAAATATTCATGGCACTAGAGCCTGAATTGCGTCTCGAATATTTGCAGGTTTTGGTCAAGTAGTGATTTTTTTTTGTATTTTATATGTATTTGTTGCAGTAATATGAACTTTTACTTATGTCAATTTTTTTTTAAATATTTGGAACTTCTAATCATGTTATCTTTTTTTAATATGTTTGTACCTTCTACATATGTGCCTGTTAGTGGTTGATGTTTTATTTATAAGTTGCGTACTATATGTTCTGAATTTGAACAATTAATATTTGGTTGTGTTGTAGCAATATCTTATCATGCACTAATTATGTTTATATCTTATATCATTTAGGATGGATCCACAACGTGTGCGTCATAGGAGAATGACATTTGCTACAACCATTGCGATATTGTTGTTGGATTATTACCAGAGTAGTACTGCTCGCATTCCCCGCATGACATCCAGCTTTGTTGGAGACAAATGGGTTGGTGAAATGCTTTCTGGCCATCCAATAAGGTTTAGAAATATTTTCAGAATGACAACACCAATATTTATGGATCTTTTGCACGAGTTATGCCTAAATCGCAGCCTCTAAGGTTCTTCTAGAACAACATGTAGGGAGGTGTTGGCTATAACACTGTACATTCTATCACAAAATGAATCAATTAGAGGAGCTATGGAAAGATTTCAACATTCTTCTGAAACAATAAGTCTTTACTTTTCTAAAGGCATACAGGCTTTTGTTAGCTTAGTAACTAAAATAATTAAACCGGAGGATCCATCATTTAGTTTCGCTCCAGAACAAATTGTCAGCGATCCTCTATACATGCCATATTTCAAGGTAATTACGAGTGGTTTTATTTTATTACTTGTCATACATTTCATAATATTATTACTCTCTAACAAACAATTAAACAAAATTGTATTTGTGCAATTGACGGTACCCATGTTGATGCCCAACTACCCAACCACGAGAAGGTTGCATACATCGGTCGGAGTGGTTCAACAACTCAGAATGTCATGGTTGTATGCGACTTCAACATGTGTTTTACTTTTGTAGTGGCAGGCTGGGAAGGGAGTGCACATGACAGTCAGATTCTCTCATTTGCCACTAGGAATAGATCGCAGTGTTTCCCTCACCCCCCATCAGGTTAGTTTTGCTTTGCAATTTGTTTATCTGAGCATGTAATCTTTTTAATTAATAGTGTTTTCATAATAAGAAAATATTATCTGGTTGATGCCGGGCATTCTATGCAAAGGGGATACCTAAAGCCCTATCCTGACAAAAGATATCATCTTCCTGATTTTGAGAGAGCAAGTGACACCGTCCATGGCAGAACAGAAATGTTTAATAAACGCCACTCATCTTTACGCTGGGTAATTGAAAGAACATTTGGGGTTTGGAAGCATAAATGGGTCATCCTACGTGATACGTCGTCATATCCTTTCCAAAAGCAGGTGCATGTTGTGGTTGCAACAATTGCGCTACATAACTTCATCCGAAGACATTCCTCACGATCAGATACAGACTTTAGTATGGCTGACAATGACAAACTGAATGTCTTCGAGCGAACTCCTGGAATTGTGGATGGGAATTCATTACTCGAGGATGATGTAGACTCTAATGAATTTGGAAATCAGGAAGGTGAAGGTTTAGCTGATATGATTTCTTTAAGAGACTCTATCACAAATGTTATTTGTGGCTGTTAATCTACCAAGTTTTCCTTTAATAAGATTATAGGTTTATATTCATATGCATTTAATTTTGGTTATTTTTAAAATACCTTAAACTGACATTGATTCTTTTGTATTTTCGCAGTTGTACAAACATGACTTCCAGGATATCAGGTACAGACATAGGGATTTTATGTTATTGTGGACTACCGTCTCCGTTGTTAACATCACGTAAGGAGCATAGCTTTGGGAGGCAATTCTATGATTGTGCCAGAGGTGTTTCAGCTCGTTGCGGTTTTTTCTGGTGGGCTGATAGTCTCATATATTACACTGCCAGTAGTCATGCCAGCAGTCGTGTGAATCCGATGTTTTCTCATGCTGACAGTGCAGTTGAGGACCGACGTAGCCATAGTCTGAAGTTAAATATTTTAATATTTCTCCTTTTTGTTGTACTTATATTTGTATTTTTTTTAATTCTCCTAGTACTCATTAGGGTGTGAGAATTGTATGGTATCTCTTAGAACATCCCTGTCATTATCATATGTTTCTGCACTATATGTTTTTTTTCTACCAATAACCTATTTTGAATAAGCTGCCCCAAACAGTTTTATCAGACAGGGGCAGAAATGTCATTTAACCACCACTAAGTTAGTCTGAATAAGCTGCCACAAACAACAAGCCAGATTATTCTGATAATCTGCAGATTATCAGATTATCATAATAATCTGTTTATCAGCAGATTATAAATAATCCACAGCTACGCCAAATAGAGTCTCAGTCTAGAGCAAATAAAGTACTCAAAACATCTCTCTCTCTCTCTCTCTCTCTCTCTCTCTCTCTCTCTCTCCATTTCTATCTTGTGATGGCCCCATTTGGTGTAATAAAATTTGACTCGCCAACAAAAAATTTGAATCCAACTAAGATTTAGTTGTCATTCATGCAAAGATTCAAATCCAATAAGAAAGACATCATAAGTCAAACTTTTTGTCTGTCAATAACAGTGAATCTACTGAAATTTTTGTTCTTAGTTCTAAAACATCACTTCAATTTGCTAGCTTGTTTTATATTTTAATGAGACTCTTCATTTTTATTAATTATTCCAAATCCTTTTTAAAATATATCATCTAAGTAATTTGAAACATTTTGCATCAGATTTCAACACTTCATTTTTTTTTTAATTTAATTTTATTAATTCCAAAATATTGAATTAAAATTTTAATTTCTTCATATTTTTGCTTTTGTTTGGACACTTAATTCTTTCCAAACGACAAACATTCATGAAAATGCCTCCTTGCAATTACTTTATAGAGAAACTATTATTTGAATCATTTGAAAAATCGAGGTTATTTATTTATTTATTTATTTATTATTCCACACAACCGGCCTTCCAAGTATGAGACATATTATAAAATAGGATAATTTGAATCTTTCAAGACATTACATTAAGATTTCATTTTATAAGATTAGATACAAAAAATTTGTGGTTTATTTTTTTAATGAAAAATGCAAATTTTATTTAGCGGTAGTAACAAGTCAATGTTTAAAGTTGGTATAAATAAAGTCTCTACTAATAAAATGATCCCTCGATCTATAGATGAGAGGTTACAATATGTGAAGTTACATGTTCGTCTCTACTTTAATGTGGGCACTAAATAATATTTATGGTATTGTTCATGTATGAGCTTCTGGTTGGATCCTTCTGACTTTACTAACTAAGCTTAGTTGGCTTCGAGTCGGGAGTGCCAGCACAGTCGGCTGAATTAGGTCAGTTATTCAGGCTTGGTCAGTCGTCCAGGTTGCTGGTCGTTCAGACAGCTGGTCGTCGAGGCTGCGTGTTGCCTCTATGAGAAACTCAATATGACATAATTTTGTTACACAATTATAATATTTTCCTTTTAGGAAGGATAATAATTTGATTATAGCTACCACACTTGAGCTATTTGAGCTATAAAAAATTGCATCTTACTAATAAAAATTTTAACTGTATAAAATAGCACCTAAAGAATATATTTAAACATTTTGAAAGATAAAGCAACAAAAAGCTAAGTTACTGCTAAAATATTAGAAATATATATTTAAAGGTTGATCGTTAATCAAACCCATAGTCTGACCGAGGGGCGGACCCCCTTCCAGAAAGGCGTGCAATTCGATTCTACGCAAGGATCGAACCCCCGACCCTAGAGATTTAAACCAAAGGTCGCAACCAACACACACACACAGATATATATATATATATATATATAGTTTAGAAAAATATGAAATCAAAGTGATGACCCTAAATTTTTCATAGTTTAATTGAAAGAGCACTATACCTCAAACCTTATATCTATCCCAAAAGATAAACACAAGACTTGAGGATGAGGCTCGATCAAATAAATTGNAAAAGAAAAAAGATAGAATTTATAAGTAAATCCAAGGAACAGAACCCCTTGCCAAAGAAAATGCACCCGCAGTGGCTCAATCCAAACAAAATCCACCAAACATTCCAAACCACAATAATAGAAATATGCAAAGGAAATAATTATACTATATTATACACATGTTAACCATATGAAAAAGATAATGTTAGACGAATGATGTTTACAGCAAAGAGGTGGATTTAGAATGGCCATGGGAGCCACAAGCAAGCAAACCAACAAGATAGAATTAACTTACACTAAGAAGCTTTATGAGAAAAAAAGCTTATAGCAAGCCACCACCTAATCATAAAGAAACATAAAGAAAGGAAAATATCAATCCACTTGCTAACAATACATCATTAGTCATTCCAAGGCAACAAAATTAGTCAAATGACCACCTACTGCCATGGGACAAGTTGTCAAATAGTTTGCATCTCGAAGATATTGAGATTGGAGAAAATAGACAAAGAGAGTAAAGTAAAATCTATGCATATATAAGACCAAAAACTAACAAAGCAACATCCCAACAACCATGGAATAATTACACAAGCATCATTGAGGAAGAGAAATACACTCAAATATAACCATCATGTATTATTAGCATCATCCTATTAACTATAAGAAAACATTAGAATCAGTATACATAAAAACCAACAACAAAACATTAATGTTTAGTGTAAGCCGTGTTAATATTATCAAGCACAATAAGACACCTAAGTATGCCAACTAGATGGTCCTATAGAAATGTATGTATCTCAGAGATTAATACATAAAATAGCAATTGTATACTTGGTATTGTGATAGATAAGTTTTATAAATAAATTTAGCAACACCATTTACTTTTTTGGACTAAAAATTGAATAAACTTTAGTTTGCCTGATGAAATAGTTTTGATAATAGTCTTATTATGCCTATTTATATTAAGACTTCAAAATCCACCATAATATAACATTCAATCCCAAAATAAATATCCCAAAAATCAATTTCCGATTTGTTACCTTTCCAATAAATTTATGTAACATAAATGATTAAAAGAATTATTGAGGGTGAGCTCTTTTTTACATGATCTAATGTCAACTTACCTTTGCAAGAATCTTTAATATTTAATTTAAATTTCTCTATTTAAGGCATGATGCAAGATAATAACACGACATGTTTGTTGTTTTATCATAAATAGGGAGGTTCATATGATTAACAACAATCGTCATAAATTAATTAAGATTTCGTGTAATTTAATAATAGGTAAAGAAAATAAATAAAAGTGACATAAATACTCATCAAGCATTGAAATTAATTATTAGCTCACTAGTAAATATTAAGGTTCTTAAGTACGTAGATTAAATTTAACAAAAATAAAATTAACTCATCAAATTTATAGAGTTTAATAATTATCAATCAAAATAATTTAAATACAATTAGTAGATTTTGAACTATAATACTTTGAATTAAGTTAAGAAGTGATTGAGTATTTACTTGAAAAAAGAATTGTCATTCAAAATTATTATGAGAAAAGTTTAGTTAGATATAGCAATCCTCGGTTCAAGTAAAGAAAAAATAAGACTTAAAAGAAAAAAAAAAAAGAAAGGACTTGACTTTCTAATGATAAAATTTCAATAGCTCGAGAGTAGAAACTTGAAGTTAAGCTAACATAAAAAATTATCATCAAACACCCTTTCTAAGAGTCCAAAGAATAAAAGGTTTCATTAACTTAAATTAAGAATAATATATTTAAGAAGATAATAAAATATACATACATACATACATATTTGAGAATTAATGCTAATTTAATCAATCAAACACAAGTGATTTAAGGATAATCATGTAAAAGGGTATTAATATAAGTAAAATTGAGATATTAGAGGTTCTTAATAAAAATTGAAACTTGAAAGGATATTGTGTACATTGTAGTGTTGCATGGTGTGTTTATTGCATTATTTGTGTCACTTTTATAATTTTTGTGGGTATATGTGGTTGATATGCAATATAAAAGGTGAACATGAGTTTTTGGAGTATTTGTCATAAAACGGGCTTGGGTGCCTAGAGAGAGCTCACCAGTCTCAAGACCAAATTTATTCAAAAAAGATAACGAAGATGACCCCCCGAGTTCATGCCTTAATTGTCACTGCACCCCAACTTAGTGCCATCGTCCCATCCAGCACTAGCGCATCAGTGCTACAATGCCCTAATTTGACGTTCTAGAGTCACAAACCCAACGCCTACCCAACGAAACCAAACCAATATACAACACACCGATGCCAAGATTTCGACATCATCACATCCCCACTAAGTTAAGCAAATTTTGGTGTTTTTGCTTATGATTCCAATGCATAAAAGCTTATATTAGCCAATTCTCTTCATATGGGAGATCAGGACGTATTTTCCTCTCTCTCGACACTTCATTTAACAACAAGTATTGGAAAAGGTTTATAAGAGCATTTGTGAGAAGAGAGATTTGTATTTTCTTTTCTGATGATAGCAAAATTAAAGTGAGATTACATTGTAGAGGAAGGTTAATGGTGGAGAAAACAAAGTTTCATGTCGGGTTGGATTATTTATCAATTATGTATACTTTTATTTTAATTTTAAATGGACTTGCTTTGTTTCCTTCACCTATGTCNATATATATATATATATATGTTCAATTCTAATTTGTTGATGTTTAAAGCATAAAACAAGAGAGAGATGGGCACAGTAATGAAAAGTAAAGCATATTTTTTATTTGCTCCTTTCTCATAAAAAGATCCACTATTTATAGGGGATGGATATAATATAAGAATTTTTATGTTTGCTCTTGCTTTAATAGGGGTGTTATAAGATATTTTATGCATTTTACATATATGGGCTTATGGCTAGGCCACCTTTTTCCTCGATTGGTTGAGCTTGATGGACCTTGGCTCAGTAAGAACTGCATAGTTGGCTATGTTGAGACAAGGTTGACGGTCGGCCTTTGATAGTGTCTGGGTCGGTAGCGCTGGTTTGATTAACCTGGCATTGTCGATGAGCTAATATGGTCTGACTGTTGACCGTCAGGAGCACCTACTAGTTGAGCGAGGCTAGACTATTGGGTCGATGGTGACTAACCGGATAGTTAGCTTACTCTTCGACAAGGAGAGCTGGAGTGATGATTTAGATTTATTGTGCCATGGTTGCCACCACAACAGGAAATTGGTTGATTAGCATCAAACTTAGCGTCGGGCATTAGTTCGACGCAAAATTAGCACCCTTTGCATCCATATAACGTCGCATGTGGTCCAAAAAAGGAGTTGTCAATGCAGACAGGGTTCATTCGTAGTGTGAACGTTAGTTCAATGTTGTGGTGTCATACTAGTGCTGGAAATAGGCAACGTTATTTTTAATGCCCTAAAATACTTTCTTGCCCTCTTGCAACCAAACCATTTCATTTCCCTTCCCCATCGCGAGTTTGCTCCCCAATGACGCTCCTCCATCTCTCCTCCCTTTTCTTAGCGACCGGCTCGTTTTCACTGTTGATTTTTCGTCCAACGTGAGAAAACATCATCTATGCCTCGAAGCTTCGATTTTACATAAGTTTTCATGTTTTCTTCATACATTTGCATGGTTGTTAGATTTTGATTTTAGTTTTCTTTGTTAGCTATGTAATGTATAGGGATTAGATGATCGTACATAAGAACTAAATGCTATGTGTCTAAATATATAAGGTGTAGGTGTGAGATACGTAAATATATAAGAAATTTTTTTCTATGTATGAAAATGTCACAAAAATAATTTGAACGATTTGAGTTCTATTTGCATATGCATAAAACTTTAGGTGTGAAATATGTAAATGCATGATAATTTTGTGCTGTCTATGGCTTTGAGATATGTAAATACATAGGATTTTTGTGCTATATGCAAAATAATTCATTTTGCAAATTTGGGTGTTATGTATCTAAATATACAAGTTTATATGTTAGATATGTAAATACATAAGAATTTTGTGCTATGTATGTAAATGCCCCAAGAAAAACAATTAATTTGAAGATATGAGTGCTATCTATTTAAATATGAAAGTTTATGTGTGATATGTATAAATACATAAGAATTTTGTGCTATGTATGTAAATATCCCAAAAAAAATTGTGTTAGCCATGTTTAGCTTAGGCTTTGTGCTAAGGCGGTGTTAATGCTACTTTTGATGTGACATTAAAGATTTCAGTGTTATGTGTCAAGATGTAAAAGTTTAGATTTGTGATATGTAAATAGAAAAGAATTTGGTGATATGTTTGTAAACGCCCCAAAAAATAGTAAAGATTTGAGTGTTATGTGTAAGTTTAGGTGTAAGATATGTATTAGTTCGGGCGTTGCGTGGGTTTTTTTTAAATGTGAAGTTTTAGGGGTAGTCATGCAGGTGTTGTCTGAACACGGATTTAAGTAAGACGCAACGAGGTTATACTAATCCATAGAGCTACATCTTTGATGGAGATGGATATCCAAAATATAAGATCATAGATGTATAATAGATTATATCAAATAATAAAAGTACTTACTCATGAATTTTTGGTTGGTGTTGAGGAATCGGTGCAGGCAGCATCACAACTCCCTGTTTACTTTTTAGAAGGCATGTTTCGATGCCTATATGTGAAGCACAAGAATCAAGCATGTTTGGATCTATACCATAGGAGATTTAAACTTGATTATTGGTATTGGACTTCACATGGTGAATTTGAACCAGATGTTTCATAAGATTGTCTTAGAGCCTCATCAGTTATGCCCCTCCAACAGTTCACAATTTTGGCATGTATGAGGAAATGATTGTTGATGCTACCAGAGCTCATTTTGTGGAAAGAAGTGTGACTGATGATTATAAAAAATTGAACAATGAGGTACAACAATTTTTTTTTAAATTATTAAATGTTTCACAACAATCTTTATGGGAAGGATGTACTTAACATACGAAGTTATCAGTTGCACCGAGAATGTTGAATATCAAATCCAATTTCAACATGCCTAGAGAATGCTTCAATCAGATAAGAACATTACTAAAGAAGATAAACACTACAAATAATTTAGTTCAATAAAATTTGTATAAAACTAAAAAGTTCGTTTCAAATCTAAGGTTGCTATCTGAAGAGATAGATTGTTGTGTTCACAGTTGTATGTTATATTACAAGGAAGATAAATAAGAGATGAAATGCAGATTTTGCAGTGCTAATTGGTTCAAACCAAGGTAGAGAAAGAGTAAAAATTAGAAATATATTCCTTACAAATGTCACTTTTACTTTCCTCTCATTCTACAATTTCAATGGTTGTTTGTTTCTATATGCACAGCTCCTCATGTGACACGACATAAGACTGGATCTTTTGGTGTTAATACTATGACTCATCCTTTAGGTGGTGAAGCTTGGAAGCACTTCAATCACTGTTATCATGATTTTACAACAAAACCATACAACGTTAAGCTTAGCTTACGTACAGATGAGTTCACACATTACAATCACGTTGCAACACCCTATTCATGTAGGCTAGTTATTACCACACTATATAATTTTCTCCCTAAAACGTGTATGACTGTGTCATTCTTATTTATAATGTTGATCATACTAGGTCCACATAGCCCATAGGGTAAAATTGGCATGTACTTATAGCCACTTATAGATGAGCTACAGGTGTTGTGAGAAACTGGCGTGTTGACTTATGACATTGCGATGAAACGGAACTTTCATCTTAGATTTGCTTTTATGTGGATGATCGGTGACTTTCTAACTTATGGGATGGTATATGGTTAAAGCACAGTTAGAAAATTGGCTTGCCCCTACTGCATGGACATGTCCAAAGCATTCACTATGAAGCATGGTAGAAAAAATTTCTGGTTTGATTGTCATCAAAGGTTCTTAGTACGTGATCACTCATTCTGGAGGAATAAAGAAGCATTTTTCAGAAATAGAGTTCAAAGATTAAATTCACTCTCAATGATAAGTGAATATGATATATTACAGTTGATCAGTGAAGTGTCAAAGATCATTGAGAGACCAGAACTAACCTCGAGTTGTCTTCAAAATTTTGGTGTTACACATAACTGGATGAAACATGGTATTTTTGGGGATCTTCCATACTGGAGGAACAATCTTATTAGACATAATCTGGATGTTATGTATATTAAGAAGAATATTTTTGATAATATTTTTAATATTATTTTTTATATCGAGGGAAAAACAAAAGACAACGTCAAAGCAGTAATGGATGTGAGGGAGTATTACAAGAGAAGGGGGTTTAAACTGCAAGAGGCAAATGCGGGTGAAATGGTAAAGCCTAAAGCTACATATTGTCTCACATTGGTTCAACCAAAAGCTTTCTTTGATTGGTTGCTATCTTTGAAGTTTCCAAGTGATTGTCTTTCTAACATAAGTCGAAGTGTTGATATAAGAATGAAGAAAATATTTGGTATGAAGAGCCATGATTGACATATTTTCATGCAGTGCTTAATATCTATTGCATTCAATGCCTTAACAAAACCGGTAATTGATCCATTGATCGAAATCAATAAATTCTTCAGGGATTTGTGTGTAGATGTGAGTATTCCATTAATTCTATACAAGCTAAAATGAATATTTCCTCCAGATTTTTTGACTTCATGGAATATTTGCACATACATATGTGTTATAAGGTTATATTGAGGGGTCCAGTTCATTACAGGTGGATGTATCCTTTTGAGAGGTACTTATTTTCTCTTAAAGTGAACAATTTTTTTTTCCAAAAATGACTCAACCGTGTAGTTTTCTGAGTAATTAAAAAAATTGTTAAGAATAAAGAACGTCCGGAGGGATTTATATGAGAGGCATACTTATTACAGAAGATAATTAATTTATGTTCTTATTACTTTGATCAAGGGCAACATGCACATGGCACTTTCGCTGAGATGCCTTCGCAACAAGAATTATTCATATTTTAGATATCAGGTGAACCATGTGGTAGGCATGTTACGCATTGCCTCATCAGTAGAAAGCTTCAAGTTGCTACATTGTATGTTCTACTAAACTGTGATGAAGTGTAAGCAATCTGACAGTAATATTTAATTTATTCAAAAATTTTCTTAGCTATTATCTGAATTGCTTTACCAACTCAGACATACAATTTGCAATGATGTTCACATGTCATTTATCGAGAGCTTGAACATAGGGGATGACTTGCTTGGAAGCAAGCAGATCGAAGAAGAACTTTCAAATGGTTCGAATCACACTTACATTAAAGTAACTTTTTAATTCATTGATACGTCGTCGAATTGTACTTCATAAGTTAAAACTAATTATGCTTCGAAACTTCTAGTAGGTTCATGATAGAAGCTGCTTGGGGACCTAATTGTAGTGTCCATACATGAAAAATATTTGAAGTGAACTGTTAAAAATTTCACACAAGCTCCTAGTTTGAGAGAAAGTAGAATTATATCGTAATGTTTGTGTCAGAGGAAACACACAAATAATGAGATTGGTTATTGCAGCATACTAAATGAAGTAGTTCTGTTGCAATTTTCGAGCTATGCTGAACATAATGTCTACATTTTCAATTGTAAGTGGTTTGATCCTATTCCTAATTAAGGAACGAAGACACTCAACCTGTACGATATTACTAAAGTTAAAATGAATAGAATATATGCAAAAGTATGACCCATTTATTTTGGCAAAACAAGCTATAGTCAGGTTTATTATTTTTGATATCCTGGTCGAGCAAGGGATAAACTTGATTGGGTTATTTTATTGAAGAATTGACCATGAAAAACTCTTGAGATGCAAAATGTTATTGAAGTTATTCACCAAGGGTCAGTTATATTTGATTTTTGTATTCAACTTAGCTCAATCGATAAAGAGTTACCCTTAGAGGATACCACAGAGCTTCATAGAGAAGTCCCTCTAGATATTAAAAAAAATAATGATGAGATTGAAGAAGAATTTTAAGTTCTTCAACATCTGGATTATCGAATGAAACTGGATAAAAATTATATGTATATTTAGATGATTAATTTCTGCATCATCTTGTTTTTACTTTTACTTCTTACACTATAGCTGCCCTGCTTACTTGTCTTGACTTATGCATTATCACATCATGTGTCATGTTGGCATTCTACACTGTTTTTCCAATTGCAGATGGCAAGTGCTCAGCCCCCATAGAGACACTGCATTCAGAGGACTTAAGGGAACACATATCAAAGACTGAAGAAGGTCGCCAATAACACTGATAGGTGTTCCACTTTTGCAACCACTCCAATCACCCCTTTTGTTGTCCCCTCCTCCTGCACTAGCTCCCTCGCAAGCATCACTTCCCAATCTTGCACTATATTTCTGCACAGATTTCTCATCTGATGAGCCAGACTCCTCGACTCCAACACCTAAAATGTCTAACCCTAACGATAGAAAATATATTTGTCGGAGGGTGACTTGTTAGTCAACTTTTATTTTTACAGTAAAGTAATTTCAATTTTTATTACATTTTATAATGTAACTAATATTTCAAATGCAGGTTCTACCCCTCCAGATTGCCCGTGAAAAGGATCACGGAGATCATCCAGAGCAGTTACGATTAATCATTTCTCTCATGGAAGCAAATCTCGATTGTGACTCAGGATATGTATTTTAAAGAGTTCAATGTATGATATTTTAATATGACATAGAAAGCTAATTTCTACCTTTTTGTGCTAATCAAACTTACATAAGTTCTAATATGCAGACGTCATTCTATTAGATGTCGTACGTCACCAGCAGATCCGATAGATTTTTGAGATTCATGTCATACTTAGGCTCATGGATATGTTCACCACACAATGGAAGATGGGGCAGAGGCCCTTGTGGGTTGGAGAGGAAGTCAGGATTGCGTTAAACCAAGCATGGGCCTCTCTAGAATATCAAAAGAAGAGACATACAAATCAACAAAATCGAACGATGGAGGCAGTTAGAGGGGTTGCACTCTACATTGGAGGTCTGATAGCCCACACAGAGCATTGCCGAAGACTATTAAAATTATCTCAAAATTTAGAAGCTTATATATTTATGTAATTATGTGACTCTTATGTTTATCTTATCATGTATAAGGGCAAAGGAGCTTGACTGAGAGTCATCCTCTACAGAGTTTCTTATCCTTACATATTGGTGCTCGAGCACACTACAAAGGGTATCTGAACACTCTCCTCGTGTCAATTTATGTTAAAAAAATTTATTTTTTGTGGGTTATTAATATGTCAATTAATGTTTAAAATACTAATTAATGTTTGAATCTTGTTACGTAGGAGGAGTACGGACAGCTCTGGGAAAGACAGAGGGAGATGGCTAGCCAGACCTTGTCGTCCGCCAGCAATAGTGGCGGCCAATCTTTGGATAATGAAGAAATATGAAACACTCAGATCAGACAACTCGAAGAAATTACCTCCATCAGACAAGGACAGAATGAAACGATCTTTGGCTCGTAGGATTTGTCTTGTCGAGACACTCCATTCGACTGTAAGCTCGCCAAATTCAATATCCGATTGACTTTTCAAATATGCCCGGAAAACTTCTAAAAGCAATTTAATGTCTAGATTAGAGCTTGATCTAACTCAGATAGAACCAATTTTAAGATTTTACACACACACACACACACGTGTTCTTAAATAAGCTGCCCATTTCTCATTTGGGTATCTTAATTCTTCAATTACAAGAACAAATAATTGTGATTTTATTGCCCGATACATTGTTAAAGATACTTAATACATATTTAAATATTCTGATTAATAAAATCGTAAACAAGCTAGCTTACAAAATCAGCATCTTTAATAATCTTAAATGTTGAGAAATTAGGGCGAAAAAAAAATAGAATCGACACAAATCCAGAAAAACACAAAGATTTAACGATGTTCGGCAAAGATGCCCATGTCCTCGAGAGCAGAGTGACAGTTTCCTTTCAACTCCAGAAAAACATTAAAGGATACAAAATAGAATAGAGACATAGGGTTGCAAACAATTCTATTTATAATCCTAGAATAAACCCCGAGTACAATATGTAATTACAAAATCACTCATGTACCGTACCGCGGGGCGTTGCTCCCCGCACCCCCAACCCACATAACGAAACTCCCTCGATTGGTCAAATTCTTCCGCTCCGCCTCGTTCCAGCATTTGTCCCTTATATGATATACGAGTCATACCTAACATTAATTTTCAACATATTATTAATAAAACTTAATGCATATACAAGTTTCATATTACATCGTAATGTACAAAACATATTTCTGGGCAGAACCTGCCATACGGTAAAAATTGCAGTGAAAGTTAAAAATGTTAAGAGTAAAAAGTTGAGGTGGGGAAATGAAAAAATGGAAAAGCCTATTTCTCCAAATGGCAGGTAAGGCTCCAATTGGCAGGTAAGGAGAATCTGAGTTCATCCAACCACTGCGGACAAACACCTGCTCAAAAGCAGCACAGAAGTTTGAAAAACATGGAAATTATTAGAAGCCAATCGCATTTCCCCTTCTCCCATAGCCTCCGGTAAGAGAGAGACAGAGAGAGAGAGTACGAAAATCTTCCACATCCTCCCATTCCTCTTACTTGAAACCCGATGCATTCGGATTCTAATGGTGGGCGTCACGTGTCAAGCGAGCCCCACCATTCTTAACACCGTCCAATGTCAGTGTATTACGATGGGGCCCGCTTAACACATAACGCCCTACCATTAGACTTCGAACTCAAATTGGGTTAGGAGTCCTAATATAATATATCTAGGCATGGAATGTAAAATAACTTCATCATGATTTACATATTTTAAATTTCAATTAGTANGCAGCACAGAAGTTTGAAAAACATGGAAATTATTAGAAGCCAATCGCATTTCCCCTTCTCCCATAGCCTCCGTTAAGAGAGAGAGAGATAGTATGAAAATTTGGAGCGTCACGTGTCAAGCGGGCCCCACCATTATTAACACCGTCCAATGTCAGTGTAATGAGATGAGGCCCGCTTGACACATGACGCCCCACCAGTAGATTCCAAACTCAAACTGGATTAGGAGTCCTAATATAATATTATCTCGGCATGGAATGTAAAATAAGTACTTTATCATGATTTACATATTCTAAATTTGAGAATTTTAAATAATGATTAGATTGAGTCAATAATTTTTATAATATACTCGTTCCAAAATCAATTAAGAGTTTAAGAAGTCATTCCCACCTAATGTATTTTTAATTTTATTTTTCCAGTAACCATATCTCTGTTTTTTCTCTTAATTATTATTTTAATTTAATTAACTGCAGCACTCTCTCTCTCTCTCTCTAGACTGCCTCCAAGCACTGTTCCAACAAAACCTCTCCGCTTCTCTATAAATCCTCTGCATTTACATCCCCTTTCTCCTCACTTATTCCCCTCTCTCTCTCTCTCTNCCTCTCCGCTTCTCTATAAATCCTCTGCATTTACATCCCCTTTCTCCTCACTTATTCCCCTCTCTCTCTCTCCTCTCTCTCTCTCTCTCTCTCTCTCTCTGCAAAGTGAAGATCTTCAGAGTTTTGAAGAAGCATTGAGGAGACGAATGAAGTGATATTAAAGAGGTGAAACTGGCAATGCCTGGCTCCCTGTATGCCACACGTGTGGACCCATTCATGCTCTCAGATAGGCCATCCCGGGTGGCATGCGAGGAGCCAAGCATTCTCTCTCTAACTCCCTTCTCTTTCTATCTCTAGATCTCTCTCCCTCTCCTCCCCTCTCCTCTCCTCACCCAGTTTCTGTATGCTATGTTTTGCCTGTTCTTTCTTCTTTGATGTTCGTTCTCGTAGAAGTTCTCATGAAACTGCAAGTAATATTTACTCATAAAAATGACTCGGTGGTTAATTTTTATAAAATAAATTTAATATTAATTTATTTTTTTTCTAAAAGAATATTATTTCCTCTATAAATGTCTGTAAATTATTATAAATTGTGATTATCTTAAATTTTAAATTACATACATACCACCTAATGCTTATGTATTTACATAACTAACACCAAAACCTTACCTTTATATTTACAC